>JARQTJ010000862.1:445834-536592 GCA_030142635.1 Trachelus troglodyta | reverse complement strand
GTAGCAGAATATAAGTACCTAGGAGTAATGATAGACAATGTATTATCGTTCAAACCGCATGTGCAATTTATTATTAGAAAAATGAGCGCCAAAAACCAATTTATTAGGAGAACAGGAGCAAACTTGTCAGTATACGTGAGAGGTATATTATACAAGGCAATTATTGCTCCACATCTAGAATACTGTTCAACAATACTGATAGGGCTAAATAAAACAGAAATTGCAAAGTTACAAGTGTGTCAAAACAGGGCAGTTAGAACAGCATTGCAATGCTCAATATATACTCCTTCAGAGGAAATGAGAGACGCGTTAGGAATTATGGATGTAGAAAATAGAATTAAATATAACGTGTGTATTTTCGTGTATAAATTAGTTAATAAAATACTTCCAAGCGGGCTCAGTTGCAAATTGCAGAAAGTCAGAGAAAGGCATAGCTACAATACTCGACAGAGTAACCAAATGCAAGTTCAGTTTAGAGCAACCAGAACAGGACAAAAAGACGTGTTTCATGATGGTATAAGACTATATAATGCCCTACCAAATGAAATACGATGTATCGAAAACAACGTAAGTGAATTTAAAAGGAGACAGGAATAATCTACCATAAGTTAAAGCCAATTATTATTATTATTATTGTTGTTGTTGTTGTTGTTGTTGTTGTTGTTGTTGTTATGAATTAGGATAGAATGCGATGTACAAAATAGCTAAGAGCTAATAAATGCTTTCATTCAATCTCCCTCTCCCTCTCCCCCCTCTCTTTCACTCTCCCTCACATCTTCTATAACATACAGACGATTAACCTGCACCATGCCACGAGATATCGGCAAAGTTAACTACCTACCCATCCCATGGTATCGATTCTACTTATTTTTTACAATTTCGAATTGATTCCCCCCCGCCCTCCCTCCTGCAAGAGCTGACTCGCGTTTGTCACAATGATAAATCTTCCGTCCTGCTACGTATGACGGTTATATTCCATCCCGTATACGTGCTCGGTATCTTTTACTATAAGTATTACGGATATAACGGGTCATATGTGTCCTATACATTTTATACATATATTCTCCCCATATGCATACAAACATACATACACTTTAAAGAAAAATCGAAAAACAGTACAAAGGTCGAAGGTAAACAAGAGGAGGAACCTAAAGGACCCAACATAACTAATTAACGTACGGCCGTTCATATGTGCACGTACTGATAAACTATGGTACCGTTTCCTATCTTTTATATCACGCATATATTAGATACAGCATGTCGTAGTTCATACGAAGGAACATGAATTGCGTAAATGTCAATGGAATAATAACACGTGCACGGGATGTAACGGAATCCTGACGGAGGACGCAGAAGCCGACGGGAACGATGTTGCCATTTCGGAATGCCTTTTGCGGCTGCTGTGCACATAATCAACACATCCGGAAGTTTCGGGCTGTAATGCGATTTGCAGCACGACGTGTTCGTGTTTTAGTGCCAATTCGCACCGTTCCGTGTGACGACCCCTTGCTTCGTCGGTATATGATATGTGTATATGTAGACACATGATACATTTGATTTACATTGTTGCTTGGATCCTCAAACAAGTTGGGATTGTTGCAAGATACATAAAAAATATATATATACTGGCAATTGATTATTAATAGTTTTGCTAAAAAATTTTTTTCAATTTGTACCAAGATAAAAGCTTTTTGGATACCTTGAGTTGCATTGAATTTTGAATGTTATTGTGGACTTTATGGAGACTGTACGATAAAGTTATCTTGCGAATCTTGCCTTTGTACGTTGATAAACGTTTGATAAAATGGCTCTCGGGACAGTTTTACGCGGCGCACGGAGATTGCTAAATTTATAATGATAACAGTGATAAGGCTCTTGGTTTTATTGCGAGATTTCAGGTCACTGCCCGGTAGAGAAGCGTATTACGAACTGACCAGTGGTTATCAACTGCGGTTAAGTAACATGTATGTGTTACCGGTACATGAAGTTAGAAAAAAAAATTTACTTCGTGACAATCCTAATTACCTTGTGCACAATGTTGGAGCAGGAATGAAGAAACGTAATAAAGAAAATGTTCAATCTAATCACGTGAGCGCGTAATTAAAATCCACCGAAAGAAAAAAAACTTCTAACCGCTGTGTACACGGGGCCTCCCGTTGTACGTACCCGGTGTCTCAAGAAAAAATTAACAAACGCAATTTCACAGAAGCAAAGCTCGAAGGTAAACTTATGTTAAAACTTGTGCTCTCGTATTATTCATTTGAGAAAAGAGAAAAGACATTTCTTTATGTATAGTTATACTATCGTATATTATAAAATGAAAGATTCTGTACATAAATATATATGAAGGATAAAATATCAGTCATTTTTCCAACGAAGAACATGCGGTATGTATACACACATACATAAATATATATATATATTTTACGGTGTATATATATACACCGTAAACCCTCAAGTGCCCACGTGTTAGGATTTTTTTATAATAAAAAAAAGATATCAATGTGAAATATACCCGGTAACAAAAATCAACACGATACCTTATATATTTTTCAACAGCATTCGACGTCTCGGTTGCGCAACGATGCGCCACACCAATACGAAGCCGATCGAATTCCTCACGATTTCTGGACAAGACTCTATAAAACCGTTAACTCGCCCGACGCCATGGATACCTTCGCGTATAACGTCCAGTCATTTATTTCATACTTCTCCAGGCATCATTTTGATTTATACCGTCGATAATCCTCAACGATAAATCGTCCTTGGATTCCTGCCGATTTATCACGATCGATTCTACCGGTTAGCAGGCCTCTCCTCGACGTACACAGTACACACAGCACCGTATAGCTATATACATACGTTCAACGCTAAATACGTAAAATCGTGACGGAGCAAGGATTCTGAAGGCAGGTATCGATAATTACGCTGCAAGTCATTCGTATTAGAAGAGACCGTATTAATTGGCTCAGGAAGCTAGAGTGCATCCTGTCCCAAACCGGAAGTGGTTTCTACGGTTCATTTTATCAGAGTCTGATCGCGGCCCTTATAGCCACTCTCGTTAGGCGTGCATGCGCACACGCGTATATACAGGGTGGGTGATAGATGGGCGGAGAGGGAGCGGAGGGGTAGTCGTAGTTAGAGGAATTTCAAGAGCTTAAATTCCAGATTCTCTATCATATCCAGGAATTTTGATCCTTTGCGATCTTCCTACCACACAATCAACGTACTTCGTGTCCATGTTCAATGTTAGCCTTGAGCAAAGTTCGTAGGGACCTTAGGGGCGTTCAAATCTTGCTAGTAGAGAGAGGTTGGGTTAGGAGCCAGATAAAGGATATGAGAATAGGTGGATCTGCACGAGGATGAGAATGTAAAAGCGAAATTGATATACGAGGGAAACTACGCAATTCAGTATTATGAGTCACGGGTATCTATACTGGGATCCTTTATATATGTTTGTAAAATTAATGACTAATAGTTTCTACGCAACTTCTGTATTTACTGTTACGTAACGTGGCGCAGTGGAATCGCGTAAAGGGAACATCGTGCAATTGATCGTTAAGGACGACGAGCAACTTGGGATTGTCGTTATCGGCAACTATCGTTCGATACCCTGGGTCTGGTTTAGTGTACGTTAGATCAGTGGAAAAAGAAAGCGGAGTTGTGGGTAAATTGTCATTATCGTAATGATTCTTGGGATTGCGTGATAAAAATTTTCTTTTGTTTTCCAAAGATATTTACATGGGATTCATATATTGGTATGATTGTTTATCTATTAGGATATTCGCGCAGCATCCGTTATTGGTATTTCGTAATTGCTGATCAATGAAATTCAATCATTGGATATATATTTAGAAGAAAGTTTTGGTCATTTCAATTATAATTTTGATCTCTATCCTGTCTGACCGATCACGAGTAATCACCCCTGATTCTCGTGACCCTCCAAAGGGGATGAACGCAACTGGTTTACCCCGTCCGAAATCGAAATATCAAGCAGTGCGTTTACTACGAAGAAGAAGGGCGAAAAAAAGGCAACAAATTTTCCAAAAAATACATCGTACCATGCTAATCCAATAATCCCATCAGAAGTAACGAGGTGGCTTGTCCACAGTGACTTTAGCATCCCTCGATAGGCAAACGCAGATTAATGCTTCTGTAAATAACAATAAGTCTATTCTTTTGAAAAAACGAAAAATCGTTTCTCCGTGACTTTTTTTTTTAATTTCGCTAAAGCAACGTCGTTGAGGTACGATACTTGATTGTTACAAATATAAATAAAAATATCAAACCCAAAAGGCATCTAAGAGACATAACCAAAGCAATCAGCTGGATCGAGTGTCTTTCGATGATATAATCGAGCATTTCGAAAAATTCACTATAAATTAACATTACAGTTTACGCTATTATTGTTTATCCAATCGTTGATAAAGAGACTGAAAGATTAGTCAAGGGAATGTCAATAGTCACGAAAGCAAATTGTACAGATTTCAGAGAAACTTGTTGCCGAATTCCGATCAATGTTTACAAATCTAAAATCACGAAACTGCTTGGAAGAAAAATAGACGAAATAGAAAGAAAATAGGAAAGAGCCAAAAGATCTCATACGTATGTGGCCACGTGTGTACTCTGTGCACAATAGATAGCACTGAAGTCGATGTTAGCAAAAGGTCTAGCAAGTGGATTTAGCTGCGTCACGAACCTGGCCACAATAAATTCCCATGATACCTACGTAGGTTACGTAACATGTGCGAGTTATATCCACGTATAGTGTATATATCCTGTATACAATAAAAAAAAGGCAAAGAATCAAATGGGGTCCATGTTGCGTGCATTCGATCATAGAAAAAAATCAAGAATAAAAAATATATTCTTATCAATTTAATCAAAAAGTAACTTCAAGCAATAGAATAGTCGAAAAAAAAATGAAAATGTTGTACAAGGAATTCATCAGCGAATATAATACGTTTGTAGACATTTTCACGTGGGATAAATTGTGAAACGTGTATTTGAAAGGAAACAAAAAAAATATAGTTCAAATCTATAGTTAACCCTGTATAAGCCGAGTCAATTTCTTCGAGCAAAAGATGTATGATGGATCACCCGATATACTTATGGGAAGTCACGTGGCTATACTACGGTACGTGCTGTGTGAATGCAGTGTGTAGGTGATAGGATCGATAAGATTTACTTTCTTTACTTTTCCCCTATTTTTCCTCTTTCTAATAAGACGAGCTAAGTTGTTTAGCGTGTTTCTTATCCGTAGATTCTTGTGAGAGCTTTCCGAGTATTTAACAAAGTTTTTTTTTTCAATACGTCACTATACCGTGTGATCCATTAGTTAGCACGTGACAGCGAATTGCTGTCACTGTCACCATTGTAGATTCCCTATGCAAAAATAAATATCCTGTATAACCATACAGAATCATAGAAAATAAAGATTAACCCAACTGATTAATCCTATATAGACACGATAACGAGAAAGTGAAAATTGATATCATTTTTTTTACATTAGTAAAAAAATCAATTGAATATGTCATACAAAGCTTTTTTGGATGACCTGTGAATAAACGCGATAAGATCAACAGAAACAAAATTTGTAAAAAAATGGCACGGCAAGCAATTACGCGATTGGCAGGGAGTTAAAAAAATTTGCAATCGAGGAGACCAAAAAGATTTTTTGTCTAAAAGATTTTACGCAACGAATTCTCGTTCACCTGCATCACGCTCGATTACGAAAATGTGATAATAATTTCGTACAGCAGAATTCGCCGTGGAGGATTCGTATTATCAGCTGTTTGCATATTATTATTAAATGAACTTTCATACATCCAGGAAACATCTAATTGTTACTTCATTCAATTATCAGGCTAATGCAAATAAGTTGTATCTAATATCTTTATATATAGAGATATACAGGCGATGCAAAAATACTACCGACTCAAGCCTGATAAACAAACTACTTGCGTCAGTCAGACAAATATCTTGTTATCAGTAGCTGCCACGAACGTCCAAACCTCGTAGACACGGAAAAGATCATTTATTTCAGCGATGTTTATCATGCCACGGTGTATATACAACAACGGCCAGAAAGGAATGGAGTTGTTGGCCAACGATTTTTCTTCATATTTCCGCTAGAAATATCCTGCGCTCATCCTTCATTCCTGTTCGGGATCGGTTCGGTTTTCTTAATTAAAAAATCAGCAAGCGACGCGTATAGAATAATATCCTGTCAATTTGACGAAAGCCAATATTGCAAGCAAACGGGGTATGAAAAATATTAAGAAAAAAAAAAAAAACACGTGTACAATTCAATCCGTTCTATAATTTCGATCCTGCTCGAAACTGACTTTTACATATATAGGGTGATCCATAATAAGCGTACGACTTGAAGATGGCTAAGCACATGGTTAATCCCTTGGACTAGTAAAAAGAAAAATTTCAGCATTTATGAAATTTACACGTACGAAGTTAATATTTAATACCGCATTTAAAAGGCCGAACGAATGTATAATGGCGAATTAGCATTTTGCGTGTAAAATCGTAAATGGCGGTTTCATAAAAATTTATTAATAATGCATCGCCCGCGTTGCTTCTTATCTCGTGTTCTTTTCAAATAGCTACCAGCCAGACGCATAACTCCCGACGGGATTTTACAGTCGGCCGGACGTTGGCTAATCGCGTACATGTGAACGCGGCAAGGAATTCGCTTGAAGGAAAAAAGAAAAGCATAAAAGTCCTTCGAGTCGGTCGTTCGAAATTTCTCGGTATTTCCACAAAAGCGGAAAAAAAAACCCATAACGTGAAACGATTGCTCGTACGAGCATGAGTAAGTAATGACGTCATTACTTTTCCCGGTAAGCCCAATGAAAACACGCCGTTGGTCAGGGACAGTCATCGGTTTCCATAGATCGCGAGGGAACCCATTTTTTTTTTCGAAAATTGAAATATCCCGTCCAATGAAAATCCAGGTTATATTCTCGTTGATCTCGCGAACGACGTTTTCCATAGCGCGTCGTTAGTAAAATCGCATGTAACGACACAGCCAAAACAGTTCCGGCTCGGCGATACGAAAGACCGCGTAATTATCCTGGACCGAGCGGAGCTCCGCGCGCTAATGAAATTGTCGATACCTGCGGTTTAACGCAGCTGTCGAAGGCTCCGCGTGATAAATGATAAATAACGGTACGGATTAAGCGAGAACTGAACGTAAAGCTTATACGCGCAAACGGGGTCCGACGGACGACGGGAAATTTGAAATTAACAATCCATACAAAAAATCAAAGCACTTCGTTAAAACGTGAAGGCAATTGAAATATAAAAAAAATCTCTTTTACTTATTCAAATCCACATTTCATTCAATAGCTGTCCGATAAAGGAGATGAATTAAAATTTCGCTGTTATTAAAAAAGAAAAAAAATCAACCCAATAAAATATAAGACTACTCGGTCATTCCAATTAAATTAAAGCTCCGTCAAGAGCCAATAAAAAAACTTGGAAAAAAATTTCGAGTAAAAATATCGAAAACCGTAAAAAATTACTCACCTCCTCGACCACCTCATACACGTAAAAAGGTAATTTTAAAAAAAAATACACAAAGTGCACAGCTACGTAGGAGATACGACAGTGAAAAAGTACTGAACCTGAACTCGTCATTAATTGAGAAAACGGGAACCGAGAGAAAGCTTCTCCTCGCGTACGATTTTCATGTAAAACGAAAGACGCCCGTGCAGACGCACAGCGTCGACGTCTCGAAGCCCGGCTATGCGTTTTCGGCAGATCTGGAGAATTGAATGCCAGGGGTGCTGGTGCAGCCTGGCGGGTCTGCAGGTTGAATCGGAAGATGAATAATCAATCTCTATATGCGTGCCTGTACCTATATGTATAGTCGGACAAATACGTGTGCGTTTTATATTCATCCCCTGCCTCACAGTATCTCACCCCCTACGTATACCAGAGTCTACTACGGGTACGTAGCTAAACACTGACTGCGTCCCTACAACGTGGAAGTGTGTCGAAGTCTTCGCGTCTGCAATGTGGTTCTATGGCATAAGGCATCTGGCAGTGTACACATGCTGTAGCGTGTAACACGTAGCATGCACGATGTAGCACGTAGCACGTAACACGTAACACGTAGCGCATAACACGTGACGGCATAGGGGGACGTTCCGTATAAAAGCCCCGTCCATAGAGCTTAGAAGATTTTGCCTTGCTTTTTTCAGTTCTTTCGGGGGAAAGAAATGCCGTCGCGTGCTAACGCATTGTTAGGAGGGACTGATTAATTTTTGCAATCTGCTTGGGAAGAAATTAAAAAATAATTAAAGCAAGAAAAAAGAGGTCCAAGAGACCACGCGACAAATACATATTGTTTTTCAAGTAAATGCCTATAGATGGTATACCCTGTTGGTTTTTGCATAGTGTGCTTTGGGTCGTGCTACAGTTACGTTGTAATGAATTGTTCGGATGGACAAGGAGTGGGGGGAGAGAATTTTTGAAAATTTTATCTAATTTCGTGATTGTTCGATGATTCGATGTATTATTAAAGATTAAATTTATATTAATAAAAAATTATTCTCCCCTGATATCATTGACTCCTGAGAGTCTATTCACGACTGCGTCACTTTATACGGATCGTCGCGAGAGACGTATAAAATAATATCGTATTTTTCTCATCAACCCCTCGACCACCTTTCTGTGCCTTTATACGGCTAAGATAAATCGTCGTCGTTTCAGATTAAATGAGTTCGTCGTTCCCAGCGGGAATGAGAAATTAAACTGAATATACTGTCGCCGGTCGCGTATTGTGGATTCAACACAGCATTTACAAAGAGGTTACATTCGACAGGAAATCCTTATGAAATCTTCAAAGATTTACCTACCACTCACATTAATTAAACCGAAAATGAAAGGTCGTTGATTGCTCATTCTTGATAGACAACGCGTCAACCCACGTTCACGAGATACGATAAAATTCATATAACAGCCTTATCCGATATAAGCGTTCGATCTAAAGGTAAAAAATGACCTTGAATAAAAAAATTTATAACAAAAATTTCCTAAACATAAAAAAAATCGTCCCCAAAAATTCTTATCGGAAACGCACCCTTATCCCTGACCGGACGCCGCTATTTGTTTTGCACTATGGGAAAGAAGCCTCTTGCTTTATGAATTGTGCGAATAAGTAGAGGGTCTAAGAACGTTGGTTCGGGGGGATGATTTATCAACCTTTGACCTACGAAAATGGCCCGAGGCGCGGTGACCGCCGCGGTGACGTTGTGGAATTCATCGAATCGGCGGTCGATCTGATTGGTTGGCATGTAGCTGAAAGCGGAGGAGGAACTATATGCAATCAATATACCGCAAAAAGAAAAAAAATTTCCTTTCCAGATATCTGCCCGTAGTAAATTTCATATGGCAAAAGCTGAGATTTTTCTAAAATTATATAATGAATATTTTAAGCAGCTGCTAGAGGGTATATGTGTATATATATATACACACACATTATATAAGCTTAAATGAGGACTTTACGGGTGGGACTTGCAATGAGCGACAATTAGAGTCGATAAAAATAATTATGACGCAATATAAAAATTGTTATTTCCCTAGAAAGAACCCGTATCTAGAATCAACGTTCGAGCTGCGAGTTAAGCATTATTTTTTTCGATCTTTTTCTTTTTTCATTTCTTTTCCACGGCTTCAAGTTCTCCTTAAGGTATTTCAGGCTGTTCGCAGCTTTTCCTGCTCGAAACTTTTTCTCTGGAATCGACGTATACTCTCGTGAAATTAATTATTCCTTATTTCTATTTATTCTTCTCTTGATTATTTCTTACGACTCTCTCTATACACGTATAATACGCGCGTGCATATTCATCTTAAAGGTACCAATTGAAGTTTTCACGTAAATTGAATTTCGACTTCGCAGCCAACTTCACTTGGACCGTTTCAATTGAATATATACGACAAGTCCTGCGTACAGTATTTTAATATATATACAAAATTATTCAGGCTAAACGCAATACCTGAAGCCTGACCATTTGATTAGTATGGTGAAACTACCTGTAGGTGATTCATCCGTACTGAATCCTCCTGTATTCACTATACGTAGGATAAGCAACATTTCCAGCTGACAATAAAAAACAAAATTCTCCAAGTCCGAATAAAGAGAAAGAAATAAAGAGAAGAAATTGTAATGACGTATGCGCTCTGAATACTTCAAGAGATAAAATCATGTGAACCAGCCACGTAGTGGCATATCGGCTATCCTGTAAAATTTTATATAAATCTTTCGACTCCGAAAGACCAAGTTACACGACACCGACGTTAATAAACGGCAGTATACGAATAACACGAGACAAGCAAATGTAAAGTGCAATAATAGTTCGAAATACCTTTACGCAGCTTCGAATGATCTGGACCGAAACTGGAAGCTGTAACAGAAAATTGTCTATGGTCAGTCCCCATTATCCTCTATATGGCTCATGCAATTTAAATTCACGAGAATTTAAACAACATCGGGCGTCGCGACGACTCCGATCAGTCAGTTTACAACAACGTGAATCGAATGAAATTGCCCGTAGGAGTATCTATATCTATAGACAGTATGTTATATCTATAGTAGATTGCCACAAGTCGCACAATTTAATTTCCCATAGTATCAGAATTTGTATTCGATACATTGTCTATAATCAGTAAACGATAAGGATACCCATATTAAGTTTTCATTAATGGACACCATCGATGATTTAATCATTACCAATATTCGTTGAGGGTATTTTGAATTAATGGAAGAAAATTTCTTTTGTACACATTAAATAAGACGAGGTAAAAGCCTGTTGTAAAGATTCGATCTATATATTTGAAAATTACGTAAATCAATTTGGGATCTGTACCTATCGGTATTCTATCTACCTTCGCGGTGATTGAAACTTCTAAGCCATTGAAATGACGTAAATCTCATTTCGAAGCTTAACAATTTCCCTTAATTACTCATCGACGGTCTTTCACTTGGCCACTAGTTCAAGAGGTAGCTCTTTCCGGTGGTGCTCTTTCTATAGGGTGAAAAAAAGAGAGGGTCGTGAAACGGCAACGGAGAATTCAATGAGAAACGGGGGAGACTCGAGAACCGTAAGATTTAAACATTAATGAGAAACGATGCCAGGAATTTTCTTTATACCATGAAGCGTCGCGACGCCCGTTTTTTATCTACGTGAATAATCTTTTTGAATCTTTCATTGTCGAATTGAAATCATTGAGCCATCAAACTCATCTAAATTTATATTTTACGGATTTTAACTGTATCTCGGGTAGGGTTCTTCTTCTTTGCTATGACGTCACCTACTGACCAAAAGTATAACAAAATATTTTTTTTATTACATTTTTTTACCTCGTATATACAATTTTACTGCATGTATCGTCTAGGTAATTACGTACCTTCTGGTAGCTGTTGATAAAATGGCCATTCGGCAATAAGACCCAAGTTCGCGTTTAGCCAACTGATAACCCACCCATTGAGCAGAGCACTCTATACGGGTAGTTATGAGCCATTACGCTCGGCGGGTAAACTCAAAATGGCTGTAGGCACTTTCAGACACTGGGGTTCCTTTTCTCCCTTCTTTTTCTTTTTTTTTTTAATACGAGCCTCTCGTCGTCACGCGATTACACGTCCGAAGGTGGCATTACAATATAGCAATTCATAGCAAAGTCGTAGACGGAAATAATAACGAAGGATAAGCCAGCTTGAAATAGCAATAAAGAATTTTTTTAAAAATAGAAAAAATTTTCTTGTGGGCTTTGCGAAAAAAGTTTGGCAAAAAATTTGCATACGAAAGCGAGGGGGAGAAAAAAATGATGCGTGTGCACAACTATAAATATTTGCGCAATAATGTGATACGTTGCTATATCTGTTCATAGCGTGGATCCTCGTCATAAGGATTATTGATAAATGATAAGAATTGCAAATACTCGAAAAGTCGATAAGTTTATCGCCCAAAGGCATATTTACACTTCACCTGTAATACGCACGGAGTAACGAATAAAGTTCGCCGAACTGACATGTGAAAATTTACAGATTAGCGTTACGGTACCCGAGGCAGATGATGGAAGCAAATATATTTTCGCGTCATGCAAAATCGGATTTCGCTCTAAATTGGCAACACGCGTGTCTGTTCATGACTTTTCGTTTATTCGATGAACACGTAAAAAAATCACGTACACATATCGCGCGATTAACAACGATAACTTCTTTTGCGAAATTTCGTCGAACAAAAAGCTACATCGAGTACACTGAAATTTATTGCGAATGCGATGGAAAAGAAATAAACTATGGCAAAAGCTTTTGAAAAATTGTCTATTTCCAGCTGGCGTTCACAAAGTCGAGCAAAGTGAATCGACGTTGATCGACAAAATGAAATATTTTCGCATACGAGGCGTCATTCAGCTGACTGCATTTTATAGGCTTAAAGTGCATCCCTCATATGCGTTACATAACAGATCAATTGGTCATTCAAAATACACAATGACCGAAAGACACCTGAATTTTTATATTTTTTTTCACACAACTAGTTACCACCCGTCAATTAAAATTTCCCTTAATTACACTATACGAGCAGAAAATATTTCTTATTAACTAAACGTCTCGCATACAGAATTAATTTAATGAAAAATTAATATGCAATCTTTGATAATTTTTTTCACGTATCAAATAATCCCTATGACTAAACGCTATTAGCATGAGCAAAAGTTGACAATTAAGTATAATTAAAAAATCAAACACATGACCCATGCACGAAACTGCCATTGCCATAACGTAATACGGACCCTGGAACTTGGTCCATATATGGATATACAGATCCAATAAAAGGAAGAAAAAAAATAAGATCTTGACCAATCATCAGTGCATATCCAAAATATTGTACATATCAACACATATTGACTGGTCTGTATTTTACACATTGTGGTTATACAAGTTTTCTGTTCAAGATGCCTTAATAAATTGAAAGCGATGTAAGATGCCTGATTAAAATGTATACACCGTATAAGGGTTGGTCGCGCGATTGAAAACGCAGTCGACGCTGCAGAGCCGAAAGATCTTTGAATATTTCAAAACAGCGATCTATATCCGGGCCGAACATGGATTAGCCTATCTAAACTTTACACGCTTAACGATTTAGACTCATAATCCGCCCAACCTCGCGTTTCAATTACGAAACTTCCACGTAGGACAGAAGTGATTAATGATCAAAGTTGTCCATTCATTGCGATAATGCCCAAAGTCTTATCTCGGTCGTTCAACTATATAGTATATATAAGTATACTTCAGAAATAAAAACATGAGGCCATTAACAATTCGTAATCATAAATCCATAAGGATTGTACACGACTACGTATTAGGACTACCCTTGAGGATTTGTAGGCTTTTGATCCAGGTCAAAGTTCACTTTTAATCTTCTTTGAAAGCCCGAAGAAGATTAAAAGCTCCAGAACGTCCCGAAAGCTGTCAATCTTCTTTTAGGTAAATGCGTGGGGAGGGGGATGGGCGGTTGAGGATTTTCAATGTTGTTTATCGAGTTTACGAAAGCGACGCCTGAATATTGATAACTGATAAGAGGGATGCCATTATGACAACTATCGATAATGCTCGTAACAGCGGCAATAGACACTTTAAGAAATTACAGCTTAACTTTTATCCATTTGACGACGAAAGTTTGTCGCTGGTATCAGAGGAGATCGAAGGAATGCTGTTGCGATCGTTGCTCGTGCTTTTCGTAGCTTAGCGCATTTCTTAAATTCGCTACTTATTGTTAAAATCTCAAGAGCTTTCCAACCGCGCTAAGGAGATAATCGTTATTTGTTGGAGGGATTGAGGCAAAAACTTCTCTAAAGAGCTTTCGTAAGGTTGTACCATCGTATCCAAACGTATTGACAAACTTTTAATTTTAAGCTTGGAATTTGTGGTTCGCGTCCAACCTATACCAAACGAAGGTTTTATCTAACGTGTGCTTTTCGAAATTTTCATTCTACGCCAAGTTCCGCGATCAAATAAAAGCTCTGTGCGAGTTAACGGTTCGTTTGAAAATTCTATGATAACCAATGTCTCGCGGGAGTATAAGTGCCGTATGGAAAAATCGCACTCGTGAAAAACAAAAGCGTGGCACCAGCTTTCCGAACAAATACTTGCTTCTTGACTGTAAACCTTCGTCAATTATAAAGCTCGTACGACATAATCGCGAAGCGAATAAATTAACCAAAGGACAATGCACGTTTCCACATACGGCACAGCATACGATATATCGCTTAGTGAATGGCTGAAAAGATTCGTGAACACGTCGCCAAACAAATTCTAGTAATTTGCCTGTCGCCAGAGTGCAACGTGGGTTGCGCTTTACGTAAAGACACGAACCGAAGCTTTCAATTTGACGTGAACTCCGAGAATGCTTTTGCCATCAAAGTGCAGTGCGCGTTTATAATTCTGAAAATTACAGGAAAATTGCATCGGTAAAATCCAATTTTACCTCCTTCACCGCGAATATATAATTTACCATTCCCACTTCCTCCCTGAGGTTCACGATAATAAATTAAAAGCTCAAGGCAACCGCCTGCAGTTAATCGGGCTTTCGCCACTTTTATTAACACCAGCTGATGGAAACGAGTACTAAACAAACCAAAAAATTCCAAAAAAATTTTTTCTAATAAAAATCTTTCTCCGATACGTCAAAAAACTGTATCTAATTCCAGCAAGCATTTTTACTCGTCCAACAAAATATCAATATGCTCAAGATACATCCTCTCAGGGTGCTATAGGTTGTTTAAAAAAAAAAATTACTTCCCTAACGTGTGTCAGACGAAAACTAAAAGGCAGAAATCATCCGTAACGAGATGTGGGAGGTTTCGCATTGGCTTCGCGAAAACCACCACCCTTACCCGAGTGTCTCATATTCCTCCGTTTCACTACTGGATTCAGGCTAAGTGCATTGGCCAATGCCTGGTTCCCGGGTCCTTTGCTGAAACTTTTATATACGTACATATCAACTGTGCCCGGTAAGAAGTTGGCTAAAATATCATTCCCTTTGCAAAGTGCAACCAAGTAAATTGCTACCAGGCGCAACGCCTAAGATATGACCGACCGGAATACAGTGGTGCTCAACCGTAGCCAAATGTGCGATTAAGAACTTCCAAAATTTCACCAACAAACGCTGCAGCTAAATGCAATGTATTTGACGGTCTCTGAGAGTGCAACCAAAAAAGAAATGCAATTTATTCACAAGTCGCGAATTCGAGTCGTGAATTGAATTTTTTCAGACCTCCTTAAAAAAAACCTTCCACCTCAGCTGTTTTAGATATTAATGAAAAGCGCCCCATTTAAAACACACTGTATGTATGTACACTCGCGTACAGTAAGGAAGCTCGAGTTCCGAGATACAAATTGCGACAAAGTTGACAAGAAAAAAAATGTCAAGAAAATCATTTTGCCGAAAACATTTTTATTTCCCTAAACTTCATTTATAAAAATCCAGTTCCATGCTCAATAAAAATATTACACATACGCATCCGTAATACGACGGTGTACTGTCAATAAAGTAATTACGTGTAATAATTCGTACAAAACAATTCCCGACCTACTTCATTGTTCGAGGCAATCAAAATTTCCGACACGTCGTGTGCACTGCAATGCTGCACAATTACAGAACAAAGTGCAGCCCATAGTGCAATCATCGTTACATACAGGGTGACGAATAACGACAAAACAAATTAATCCCTCCTCCATTTACAGTACGTGTCTCATTCATCGTTTATAAGTGCTAATTCGAAAGCTACAGCAACCGTGAATGTTAAAAAAAAAAAGAAACAAAACATAAACCGAACAGGCATACCCGATACAAGTAACTAACATGCGAGCATCAAAAAGAAAACACAGTACCAAAAAAAGATAATCCAATTTTATTACGCATAGTAAAAGCACGCACTATTGCCCAAGCTACAAATATGACGTCACATTATATACTTGAAACTCGAACGCAAGTATAAACCCTAGTACCAGTTATATCCGAAATGAGATAATTTATTTTGAATATAATGTCTGGTACTTTCAGCAGGTCGATGGAAGGTATAAAGTTTTCCTGGCGTGTATACTTTACACTGGATAGTTTACAGGTCCAAGTCCTTAAAGTATATTGTTACACTATCTGGATATCCTGAGTAAGCATATATTATATAGCATGTATACACATATAATCTATAATAAATATATAAATAAGAAATGATTCTTTTAGTACAGTATACAAAACTGTACGTTATATTACAGGGTGTATAGTCATATGTGTATCACATGCATATACATATATTGATATACACGTTTAACCGATTTTCATTACGCAACAAAAAGGAAGTTCGTAAATTCTTATAATGTCCATATTATATAACCGACGTCACAGGGACACAAGGCTAACTGTATTTTTCAAAAGACGATTCGATTTCCATCCCCTTATCGTGTTGACTTACTCGACCTATTTTCTGTTGGCTTAGGATGATTGGCGCCTTATGTCAATAATCTTACTATGGTTTTCGTTCCATATCTAAAGTTCACGATTCCATAAAGCGGGAAGAGTCCACGTGGTCAGTAAGAGGAAAGGAGGTGAATTTCACGTTGGGAAACTTTTTTTTTTCATACGAGCATCATAGAAAAATGCGAGCATAAATATTTACCATGGAAATTTTAAAGTATTCATGTCGTGATGTCCCTTGTATAAAGGCGACGCCACAACGCGATTGTCGTGTATGAAATATTTCAGCGATATGAAGGGAGAAAAATTTCTGTAATGGAGCCCGTTTATTGTTATAATTTTCATTCTTAATGTGTCTTAATCGTACGATCGCAGTGATGAGATAAGAACGACTACTTCTGTGCTAATGAAATATTGATAACGTTCCGCGACACTCGTAAAGTGTTTATGTTTTTGTTTATTACCGTTGAAAAAGAAAACATTGGAAATCGTTTATCAGGTGATTGAAGAAAAAAAAAACGTGACAGTTCGTTAAGTACAAAAATTGCACGCTTTCATTCGCCGTTACGCCGCACTATATCGAACTGTTGACAATAAGAATAACATACTGTGCTGCGTTATATTAGTGAAGGTGACTTTAGTATTATCAGATGCGAAACATTTTTTTTTGCAACACCAGCCAGTAGGTCAGACAGCGAATCTCGCGACAGTTGCAAAAAGGGAGGGGAAAGCGAGAAATCACCTAAAAACTTCGCGGACAGAAGAGCCGTGGGAGGAGGAAGAAAAATTGTATATCATATAAAAGTGACCCCAAATTCTGATAATGTTTTTGGACTGTGATTAATTTGGATTAATAATGCTCGTATTAATAAAACAGATATAGAACACATTGATGACGATATGGCGTGTTTCTAACATGGCAAATCTCTTGCCAATTTTTTTTTCCGTATCAAGATTAAAATTTCGCGGATTTCTTATTGCGATCGACGCGCACGCGGGACAAATCCGTTGCTAACGAAATTATACAAATCACGATAACAAGATATCAATAATAATAATAACAATCGAGCGCCCCTAAATCATTCAAGTTCAGTTGGATAACCAATCAAACTGCAGCGAACCTGTCAGTCAGGAATGTGATTCCCATGTGTGGATTTTGAAAAAAAAATTTATTTCATCGACTGCAAGTATCGCCATGCGTTCAAAATCCGTATGTGCATTAAATTTTTGATCTTGATTTTTTTATTTTTCAAAACGAAACTTATGCAAAATCCACGCCAGCCTTTTTGACGTATTCGTGTGTATTTCCGGCCAAACATGCTCCACAACTATCAACATACATAAAATTATTTATTTAAGCAATCAAAGGTTTTCGAGCCAGTCAAACACGTGACTGGTACTCATAGGAAAAGTTATACCTGTACATACATATACCATGTGCACAGTGTCATCCAACAGTTAACGTTACACAGTGGCGATATCGTAGTTTGGCTTTATCGTAGCCTTCTTGTAGTCCCAAGAGGTAACACAGTCACTTTTATTGTTGACGCGAAAAAAAAAACGAAAAATAATTACACGTAATAAAAGAAGGGGGGCCACCGTTAAAAATCTTTACCCTCGAATTAAATACCAACATGAAAAAATGAATTGGATTGAAATGAAATACGCAATTAGGCATCCGTACATCAGTAACGTGATTACTTAATGTAATGTACGTGCTTATTTTATAATGGCTAATCCCTCGCACGTAGTACTGATTACGAAGGTTAATTACTCCGTTCCATTTAACACGGCTAAATGTGTAACAAAAGGTTCACCGATTACGTACTCTGTCTGTGTGCCTGGAGTAAGCACGATAATTTAATGTGTAGATTGGAAAATTAAAAATTACGAGAATCGACCTAAGCTCGTCTAATATGATTGACTGTATAAGTAGTAGAGGGGTCAAAGTTCA
The DNA here is from genome assembly GCA_030142635.1 of Trachelus troglodyta. Lineage (NCBI taxonomy): Eukaryota > Metazoa > Arthropoda > Insecta > Hymenoptera > Cephidae > Trachelus > Trachelus troglodyta. The sequence goes on along the minus strand of JARQTJ010000862.1, from coordinate 518,142 downwards.
TTGTGAAATTTTCATCTAATCAAAATATTACAAAGAATTACGAGAAGCTCGATTAAATTCGCACACTTCGACTCGGTCGAATATCGAGTGTCTGCGCAAAAATATCTTAGATAAACTGTGAAATTGAAAAATATAATATCTTCAAAGGACACAGAATTTATAATATGTTCGCATGCAGTTTTTCGCATTGCGGGAAAATGAAAGATTAAAAAAAATTTAAAACACATTTTCCCACGTTAATGCAAAGACTAAGAAAATTTGGATGGTAAAACATTTTTCAAGATTAGAATTTCTTTTAGCTGGTTTTGCGAAATCCACTCGGTACGTGCATGTGCAATTATGTAATATGTACGAAATACGTATATACCTACCTGCTAAGGTTGCACGAGGATCCAGCCTCGCGTAGATGCAAGTCTGCTTTGTAAGCTCGGTATATCTATATATATACGCATGTATACGTAAAATGCAATAAGTAACATCAAACGGTAGAAAAACAGGCGGGAAAGTCCAGACCGAAAAGCACGTTAAGAAATGCTTGTAGCACGTAAAGCAAATACGATCTTCGGGAAAAGCGTTAGGCGTCAGAAAAAGATTTTTCCTCCTGACACTTTATCAATTGCATTCGCTAGAATTTTCATTGAACTTACAGTTGAGAGTGTCAGCGCAAGGGATTGCGATTTTTCCGCACGTCTTTTCCTTTTCCGACCATTGATCAACCAATCGAACGTACAGCGATTCTAAAAAAAATCAAAATAATAATAATCGACCGTCACGCACTAAAAAATGCAAAAAACGCCAAAAAAATTCACGCATCCGTCAAAATAAAGAATCGTACTATCAACAAAGTTCGTATCTCGCTTTACGAATTAATTCGTCTAAAAGATCGATGAAGTAAAATGACGCTCGTCAACTTGGCGAATAGTCGTATTGAAAATTCTCTGTAAGCATATTAGGTCTAATTTATCTCTATAGACAGACAGGCGGTTAAGTACAGTAATTAAATACCCAATATGGTAAGTACATATAAAAGGAACCCTTGTGCTCGTTTCATAGCGGCTCGCTGAGTCGTTCGCTAATACCACTAATAACATAGGATCGAAGTTCATGGTTGCTTCGGGAAGTACGGTCGGTAAAACAGAATTCACGAAAAGCCTAAGTCAGACTAGATCATTAAAGCGTAAGTGCGTCATCCACTTACAGGGCGAAAAGTGGTGGCGAGTATTTGGAAAAAAATTCAGGATAATACATAAGCACGAGAAAAGCTCGACAGCCGGCAAGCAGGAAGTTGATATTAAGCAGCGTTCACGCAAGAGAGAAATAAAGTACTTGCATTAATAATTATTATCCTCTGTAGTGCACTATACCTGAGCTATACTATAGCATAGCTAAACTATACGCAAACTATACTATACTATATCCAAAACTTCGCTATGCACTACAGAGCTTTACTAAACTCCACAAAATTATAACGTATAAATATTGACTATATGAAAACTTCGTAAAATTTTTCCTTTATGTTCCTTACCGACAACCGACAATCGTTTGGCTACCCAGATATACCCAGTGTCATTTTTCAAATAGATACCCGAGCACAAGGGACGATCGGTTATACGACGCAAATGTTGTACGTGCATACGTCTGTTACAAAATATGGATTATTTTTTAAGAATACCTTCTTAGAATATATACATTACTTCTGGAAGTAAAGCCAACTGGCAATCACAGCCTGAGAAAGTAATTATACGTAGTGAGTTAGCCAAGCCATTACGTGACTGTTTCTACTGAAACGTCTGACGCGTACGAAACCGTTACTACTGCAAAAGTTTCCCACGAAAGCATTAATTATGAAGAAGCCTGATTTTCTTATTAATAATCGATTCTTGCGAAGCATATTTATTTATTTTTTTTCTATATGCAGCTGCACTATTATTTTTTATTAATAGGTTAAAAGGATAAGCCTGGCTTTAGCACGTCCCTATAGAAAAAATTGATCGCTGGTATAGTCATACGAGCCTGTATAGAATATACTCTATCTCTCCCATATATATATAATATATATATATGTATTAGATATATACACGCTCTTTGGAAGAAACTGTGAGGAATCCCACTGAGCATCGTATTTCGAATAATTCGAATGAGCAAAGGCATTTCCACAGTGTGCGTGTGCGTGTGTGGGAGGGGGTGTTAAAAATGTGGAATGATTTATATACGAGAGCATCCCCAAGTAAAATAAATAATCTAAAAATATCGTATAGTCGAGGTGAAAGACCTTGGCATTACTCACCAATTTCACCATCAGGAACGAAAAATAGTAAAAACAGTGGAAACCGCCTGTTCACACGATTGATTAATTTATCACGTTAGAATAATAACGCAAATCGAATAGAATCAAAATGCCGTCGAGAATAATCATACGATTTCACCGACTGATTAATTCCACTCGCGTCATCTTAATTTCCCTTTGAATTCAAGGTAAAGGAAACAACATCCCTTTTGCTCTGAGATCCCTTAGAATTCCGCCTACGAGCTCTGATCTGATTTACGGTCCGACGCGTCTTGTATACACATACAAGTCTTGTATATGAATATATATATATGTCATACGTAAAAGGAGTTAGGGTCGTCGCGCAGGCAGCCTCTTCTACTAGTATAATTTGCCCCGGTCAAAGAAACGACGATTTACCTAATTCATCAAGGGAAAGGAATTTATGCAAGTTTGTTGCTACTGATAATGCACGATAAGGAATTTTATAAACATCACGTGAACAGGATGCCACTTGGTTTGGTACTTGTGTGATTAGAGAGAGATTCACGTGGAAGATGGTTAAAGTCAATAACCCTGCCAGTGATTATGCATCGTGTATACACCGGAGATATATATATATGTGTATATATATATATATACACACACAGATGTTAACGGGCTATACAAAGGACTTAGGCCATGTGGAAATGCTGGAGGCACGCGAGCATGCAAGTAGTAACGGTCGCGCGTAGCTCAGCCAAAGCAAGCGATTTAATGGAGTTGTTCGCACGAGGGCGACTCGAGGCACGAATGTTTAATAGTTGCGGCCAAAATAGTAGACGTTATCAATTAAGTATAATGGGCGTTATTCGGGATGATCGTTAGCTCGAAGGAATAGCATTATATAAATCCGCAGCAACAGAAACATTTTTGGCGATGAATTTTAACCGGAATTTTATTAAAGTGATCGATCGATACTGATAATTAGCGATAATTAAAATAATAGCTTGAAAATCGTCAGAGTCGACTTCGAGAGCTGTGACGTGGGGGAACTCATGTACCGTGGAAATTACGACGAGGGAACTTATGAATTCTGATTTTTTTTTTCTACGCTCACACACTATACTTTTGCTATACTCAAGAACGTAAGCTGTACCGTTGCTATTCACGGAAATCGTGCTCGTAATATGCTAGAGTATCATTGGCCGTAATCTTTTGTATACTTCTGAGAGATCGATCGCGGATCTATTGCGTACTTATTCATTGTTATTAAGTTATTATTTTTTATCAATTGACCGATGTTATATTTTTATGTTATATTCAATGAGAATGCCTGCCAAGATATATATTTGTCGATATAACGTAAAAAACCGGCTTTAGTCAAGGGATTCCGTTTTAGCAAGGTAAATTGTCCCGTTCAGATCGTCAGGTATAATGGACAATAACTGCATTCAACAATGGAGGGATATGAAAGAAACAGGAAAAGGTATATAGGCAATCGCGTATATTACACAGATATGCAATGGACGCACGAGTAAAATCCACGGGACTCCATTGCATTGAGTTACGTATAAGGATGGCCCCTCGAAAATATATTTTACTCGTAGACTTCTACCGTGCGAGTAGCACGTGCGCGTTTGAGATGGAGTGTTGAGTGAAAATGACAATGAAGCTTTTTTATGGGTTTGGTGGATAACTGCCGGCCATTATTTTCGCGCTCAATCTAGAAAGAAATTGAATAGGCTCGGTGAAATTATAGCCGAGTGCATCGGGTGCATCGTAAAAAGAAAAGAAAAAAAAAATTCGATGAGAAATACGTACAAGTTTCACGATGCATCCTTCCGTCCCTAAGTAGTATCAACGAGTACAGAAACAGCAGCTGCGCTATTACGCGAATGAACCTTTAATGCACTTTGGCGAGTTTGCTGAATAAAAACAAATAACAGAAAAAGTGCAACGCGCTTGACGAGGTGCAACACTAAGTGAAGAGCCGGCTAATGAGAAGGACTTTAACGTCTACAGATATTTTCATAGTGGATACGCCTGGAGACTGTTTGCGCCGGGTGTAAGGGTAGCAATTACAAGCAACGGCGAACTGCATTGTTCAAAGTGCAATGAGAATGTGCAACGTTGTAAAACGTAAATACGATGGTCAGACAGTATGTACCGTTCCTCGCGACAAAATAATATTTTTTTCCGACACTTCGATTATTCCTTTAAATAAAAAAAAAATTATAAATTACAGGAAATCATACAAAACTCGTTCGAATAAATAGCATGCACTCTTCCCTGTGCAGTCATTATATTGTAATGCACTCTGCGTACCGCACTGCAACACGAACGATAAAATTTGCTACCATCTAATGCAAATTTATGTAACATTATTGCAATACGTATAGTATATTAGCAAGCTACACTGAGAAAAAAGACGATGGTATTCTAAACTATGAAGCAGAGTAAAAATATTATTAGTTAGTGAAACCATACTTGTAGTATTTTTTACAATTAATTCATTAGAGAAAACTATCTTAGCATACTTGAGTTTACTATTGCAATTGGTGAATATAATTGTAGTAACAAATACTAACTTCATAGTAAATTACTTTACTAATTTCAAAAAGTCAAATATACTTAGAAAAAAAAATTAAAATCTCCTACGGACAGTAATTATAGTTACGCATGGATGTCAAGGGTAAATATTGTTAACCATATTCATTCTAATACAGCAACCGGCAACAAGAGGGACTGGCATACGTGCAAGCAGAGGCGGGTCAACGAGCCAATAAATCCAAAAGTTTATTTGTTACAGAATTTTTAAAAAGAGACGAAGAGGTGATAAGAGATACTAAAGTACAGCATCTAGTGGTCCAATCCATCGCACTGTTTCAATATAAATTCTTAGAATCAAGTAAAATATTTAATATTCCTTCGTACTGAAATATTCTACAAACTTATTCAAGCAGTGAAAAAAAGCATAAATAGCTTGTAGTTGCTGACAAATATTTTATTGTTAAAGCATCTAACAACGATTAGTTCAGAATACTGTTTTTACTTGCACACCTGGTCAAATTAACTAGACCGTTTCGTTAATCATAAGAGTGGAAAATTGATATCGAACTATACAATTTACGGTGGTATATATTATCATCTACAATAAAAATAGTAAAATACATAGTTGATCAATCTTACTATTATCAAAGAATATTAACATGCCGTAAATGTTGCTAACGATTATGATCAGCGTAAAAAATCTGAGTTTACTATAAACTATAATTAATTCCTTTCGGACCCCTGAATAGTTAGAAAATTGTATATTTGATCATATTTTTTTCTCAGTGTACAAAAAGAAATTTTTTATTTCACTAAGAACCACGCAATTTCATCGTCTCTATAACAAATTAAATCCAATTAATGATCCGACGGATTGACAATGACAAATTAATTAAGCATTAATTCCAATCTGAATTCTCATAATTTATAACACCGCTACACAACCGTCCTATAAGTCCCCTTAGCCTCAGGTACACACAACTACAGCCATTAAGCACTGACACATAAACCAGCCACTGATAACCAGATACGCGTCTTGGGACTCTCTCGAGTACTCACAACATCTCTGGCCATGGTTATCATTATCGTGATCGAGTTACCGCCGTAGTCTCGCAGATACAGATTTCGCAAGCAAAGCACCGATAATATAAGTATCGCAAAGTACACGGAGGTGGGGAAACGTAGAGAAACTGAAGAACCGATAAGAGAATGTGCAGACGCGAGACACTTAGCGATTGGCTGCTGATAAATACAAGGTACTGAACCCTGTACGTGAAGATGCACCCTGTAGATATACAGTTAACCCAGAGCAAGACGATAAGCATCAGGAGTGGCGTTGCTGCTCTATGGATTTCTACTTGAGACCGGAACAAGAGGAAGAGGAAGTACGAGTATTGTCAGGAGTAGATGCATTCGGTGCATCTGCGATTGATCACTCGGAAGAAGTACAGGCAGAAGTATAGCCAATGAAATTGTACTAAGGAGAAACTTCAGAAGTGCATCACTGAAGTCCAGCACGGGTACAGATTGGATCTGCTTGTGGTATGCGCTGAGTGTAGCGAAGGTGCAGCGTTCAACATGGGCACTTATGCAGATGTCTAGCGCGAGTGGGAGAGAGAGAGAGAGAGAAGCAAAGATCACTTAACAAGGACTCCCCGTTTTCTTCTCGATTTGCCTTTCTTCGTGGTTCAGGGATCCAGCACGTCCTTTGATACTAGAGGTTCGTTCGCGGGTAGAGTGGGCGATTATTTAGCGCTACGCGTATTTTCTAACGCAGACTTATCATTAACTTGGTACGACTATGGACCAACGCGTAGATTTATGCGCGCGAGAAACAATCACTGGGATGCAGTTGTTTGAGGAGAGTCGCTGCGTTAAGCGATTTCCATAGCGTTGAAAAGGGGTAAAGGGCAGCGGAAGAGACGTTACGATTGGCTGAAGGCTCGAGGTAAGAAACGTCGAGGGAAGGATGATGATGTCATATACGTATACACCATATGTTGTGCCAAGTATGACACCTGAAGTTGCCGCGATCGAATACGAGTAAGAATAATCGAATCTGCCGAACGAATTGTCCGTCTGTACGGTATGAATTTTCATCTCCTTTTCGAACGCGGCAACTTCAAGTGGCCTACTTGGGACGGGACATACGATATACATACACTGGAAGCATGAAAGGTACCGTAAGGCCTTTACAAGACATCGTAAGCCTAACCTAAAAAAAGGAACCCCTAAGTCCACCGTGCATCATCAAGCTTGGCTGACGGGCAAGGCCGCTTTTTCGTTATCGCAATGATAGCGATAACCTGACTGGTGCCCCCAGGTTGCGACCGGTCGGCGATCCATCATCCAGGACCACCGCGACCACAGTTCAGTACAATAGTCTAGCCATGGTACCAAGGGCTTTCTGATGGAGCCGCTGAAGGTTACGTAACCTGGACTCCGGATACCCCAGCCTAGAGAGGATGGTATCGTGCCGTAGGCTGGAACCCAACCTAACCTAACCCTACCCTTTGCAATCTTGCCCATCGTTCGCGAATACGGCAGCCCGTAGGTTCGTCTCGTTGATGATAAAGCAAGCTCAGCTTACGGAGATGGTTCCCCGGACTCATTTATCAACAGCGATGAAGTTGTTACGCGGGGAACATTAGCATACGTAAACTCGTCTTATCTAGATCCAAAGGTCTTGTTAGGTTAGGTACCTGGCGCCTTCATGACCTACCTGCCGATTACGATGATGATCATCATCATCCGAGTAAGAGTGATAAGATCGTGTGATTGTCGTGGTAACGATTTAAAGTTTTCATCGACTTTGCAATTGCTCTTAATCTTAAATTATAATTACGTCGGTGTTGATCTTCTTAATTGATCCAGATAGTAAACAAAAGTCACGCCTCGATCCTTGAAGATGATCGTCGCGTTTTTACCAGTCTGATAAATTTTTCTGAAAAAAAAAAAAAATACTCCGAGTCTCTATCCACTTCACTCCGTTTCCTAAAACTTTCTACGAATCTCTGGATCTCCGAAATTTCAAGAACTGAGCTCGTGGCACGTTCTACGTGTAAATAATATTACTTTTCATTGCTTTAAAGTAAATTCACATCGGATATAATCATAACAGTATCAGCGTTAAAGGTTGGGACTGTTACGGGGGGGGGGGGGGGATGTTACGTGACGTTGGTCGGCAGAAACTTTGTCGACCGCATAACGTCGCGACAATTTTTCGAGAAACCTCAACGTGACGTCTGTCAGTGGAAATAACGTCAAAGAAAATTGGAACGTGCTGTAGATAGAGCTCTGCTCTTTTTTTGTCTTTTTTTTCAACACTCGCATTCATACGCGGCTTAACGAATAAAGGTTGATCGATCTCGTAATTAATCTCGACGAAACGTTCAAGACCCGTTCATACGCTCGTAATGGATTCAAGAGCGATGACCACGTATAAATCGATATTCGAGTGGGAATGTCAAGAATGAACTGAAGGACAGATAAATAGCGAAAACTGTCAGAAATAGTCGGGCAGTCAGTTAATTAAGGGCGAATGACGAAGGAAATCGGATAACGTGGGAATTTGCTTCGTAGCCCATAAAACAGAATTTGTACGACGTCCGATCAAATCGATAAGCACGTGATCGACGTAATACGGCATTGACGAGTTTACCTTAAGACTTCGAATAATCAATACTGCGTGAAATTAAGCCTGAAAACCATGAGCAGCCTAATTTTTTATTAAATTTAAAAAAAAATTTTATTTATCAATTTATCTGATATTTGATCGACAAATAAAATTCGATTAATTCGAAACTTACGCATTCACTTAATTTGAAGTTTAAGCAAATTTTTGTATTATCAATTATTTATGTTATCTGAAATAGAGTATACCGGCGCGATGTCGGTTTTTGCATACCAATCAATGTATTTTCTTATCGCATAAACTTTTCAAGTGTGCTGTGTTTATTTAAGATAAATATATAGAGATATACATTGCAAAATTAAGGTTGCAGTTTATTCGCGCGAGGCTATCTTAAACGTTCGCATACGCGTGGGAATTGATTAAGATAAAACGGTCTTAATCGCCGTGTAATTTCTCAGCTCAATCAAAAAGTTTGGCACTCGATTTCTCGTTTGTGATTTTATCTAATAAAATCTATCAATTAACAAAGCAATATTTCTCGGCGCAAGTAGGCCTATAAATAGGCGTCCCGACGCGTACCGGGGCCACGGAATCATTAATGTAATTTAAACCAGTTGATTCTGACGCGTTTCTCCTTTCCCTAATATTTTCTCATTCTCGCGCACGGGATATTCACTTTAGCTCTTCTTGCTTCGCGCGCCATTAAAAATATATCACGAAAGCTACACGTCTCTACGCTATAATTCGGGCACGTCGAGTTTTCTTTTTTCATCAAATTTTCAATAAATAAAAATCAACGTCCAAATTACCTGTATAAATAACTGATAAAAAGACTGATATTCTTGAAATAAATAAATCGACCACTTAATAATTAAAATCATATCCTACCATATTATCGATCTCCGATACCAATAATGTCACGTCTCCACGCTATAATTCGATCACGACAAGCTTTCTTTTTTATCAAATTTTCAATAAATAAAAATCAAAGTCCAGATTGCCTGTATAAATAACTGATAAAAAGACTGATATTCTTGAAATAAATAAATCGACCACGTAATAATTAAAATCCAATCCTACCATATTATTCAATCTCCGATACCAATAATGTCATACCTATACCTTAAGCAGATTTCTAATAAGTCTAATGAGATTTAAAACTTGTCCAATGAAAATAGCAATTACCTACATTATAATTTTTGTTGAAAAAAAAAGGATATCGATTCATAATATAATTGTAAGGTAAGGTATAGAAAGAAGGATATCGATTTATAATATAATTGTAAGGTATAGTCAGCGGTGGGATAAGTGTACCTAAACGTGAAATGGGTAAAGCAAGTATACGTTACAAGTTGCGGCTTCATTACACTTACGAGCTATAAACTTTGAACTAGCAAACTGCTGTCTGCTTGCTGTACGAGTCTTCGCTACGGGATATATGAAAGTAACGTGGACGTTATAAGATAAGGTGAAGTTACGATAAACTAAGTTAACAGGTATCAGATATTGAATTTGGAGGAAATTGGAAAAAGGTTAAAACACCAACAAAATTCTTTTTTAAATTGTAAATATATTTTACGTTTCATCGTCAATTTTCAAGGGATAAAATGAACGGGTTGTATTTTCCGTAAACTAATACATGCATATAGTCATGTATACGAGGACATAGTTTACAGAGAGCTGAAACCTAATTTCGACCATCTGCCTCATTCATAACTTGGGGCGAACCAATTAATTCCCGATAAATGAAAAAAATTAACGATCGCCATAAATTGACTAAAGAAAAAAAGATTTTAAAAATTCCGAACGGTCAGTCGCGAAATTTATAGGTGACAGTGCAAATTCTGAAGGCTCATCGATAAAGAATCGAAAAGCCACGATATTAATTTCTCGTCAGATTCACGGGGGAAAAACAAATTTAAGGAAAATTTATTCCCTATTGTTACCATATGTTATTGCCAACCCTATACCTTATACCCAAGATCCCTACACTCTAGTCTCTCCTATCACGTGTCATTTACTATTCGATAAATCTCTCATGTTATTCCCATTTCACTTAACTTTTATCACCCGCCATATTTTTCCTTAGCCTTTTTCCAATTATCTCCTATATATTTTTCTGCAACGTCTTTATGTATCTACCCCATCGGCCATATATTTGTTTGTCCATATATCATATACATATATATACTCATACACACAATAATTTACATACATTTACGAAAAGAATCAATAATTACCCGCAAAGATAAGAAATATCTGTACGTTGCGATATTGTATCAGGAAATTTACTATTTTTTTTCCATAACGTTCGTCACGCAGGTCATTCCATTAAGTAATATAATATTCATGGGCATATTTAGCACTGGATTCTGATCCTTTACACGTACGCTCGTAAAACGAGGTACGGTCGCTTGCCTTATGGCAACCTAAAATTCTCATTAGGAGCCATTAATGGCTGCAAGCCGTCGCGAATATAGCGGTAAGTTGATAGTAGTTAGATAACGGTTGTGTGATACATAAAATAAATGGATTTAGAGTATAGTATAAATAAAAAAAAAGGGTTATCAAGTACGCGAAGTAAATTCTGGTTTTACGTATTTTCGAGCGACGATTTGACGAATGAAAGAAAAAAAAAACATTTTTTCGTCAATTTAATGCCAACCTAAAGCACTAAAAAAAAATAAAAGGATCTTGACAAGAGAAAAAAATCTCTGGCCTGCAAACAGTAACTACGTAAAAATCTTTAAGTTTCGGAAAGCACAAACGAGAAGCTACAAGCTAGCTATAAGTGTAGGAAATCAAAGCTACAATTTTTCTTGCAAGTTGAGGGGAAATAAAAATTTAAGGCAGCTTTATTTTTCTTCAAAGCAAGTAACGCTACGACTACGCTAATATTATTCCCAGACCAACGAAAGGGGTTGCACTCTAATTAAATACACGCTTTACCCGTAAACTTCTTTTTGTATATGGTTTCTCCTTACCATTTTTTTTTTACTCAGTCGCTGCAAACTTTTCGAATAACTAAACGGCAGTACCGAGTGTGTAAGCATCCCAGTAGACACTGAATTTCAATTAACGATTTTGAAATTTCGCAATATTCCGGTAGCATGTATTCCATAAATACGATTTTTGCGAAAAAAAAATTTTCATTCCGTAAATACCTACATAGTAACCACGTGCTAAACATACAGATGAATTCAGCCGTTTATTCGCTGAATAATCAAAATTTACTAGTCAACGTCACTTTGCTAATGACACAGATCCATAAATTTCCCGGCGTCGCGACGCTTGTCAGGCCTGTCATAATTACGGTCGAGTCAAGCCATATCCTTAACGTTCGTTATCTTTCACGAAAATTTTGTTAATCAGCAATAACGACGCCGCGACATAACGATGCGTCGGAGGGGAAGTACTTTGAACGTTGACGTAGACGCCGACGCTCCGATCGTAAGCGTACGCAACTTTTCGATTAAATTAACATCGGCATGGTAGCGTCCATTAATACTTGAGAAAAAAAATTTGTAAATGACAAGTTTAATTAGTCTTCACACGTCAAGTATAGCAGGTACGTTCAATTGGTGGGAATTTTTAAATTCGCATCAACTGACACACATTACACCTACTAATTAAAGCCAACGAGCAAACAGTATTTAACGCGTTATACCGCACCGCTGTTTCCCAGGAGACTATTATCCGTAATAAACTGTCTTTTATAATGGGGGCAAACGCGTCGACGGGACTTAACGTCATTTCCGCGTTCTGTTATTCTGACAAGTTAGGGGGGTGAGGGGTGGAGGGGGGGGCATATGTAGAAGTATAGTATACACCTGGGGAATGCTAAATTTCGATTCGTATCTCATGACGTATCCGTATCACTCGACATCGTTAAACAAGCGATAACTATATTTTATTTGAAAAAGTAGACGGTCGCCGTCGTAAAAACGAAATCGGAGAATTTTTCATAAAATTACGTATAAATTTTTTTCTTTTTCCACGACAACGGCAAAAAAGCGAATAATATATTCGCCATTCGCGAGAACGCATGAGAATAATATTTGCTTTATTGCAGGAAAGCAGGAATAATGATAATAATAATAATAATAATAATAACAATGAAACACAAATAATAATCCTGCTCGTGTTTTCCGCGTTAATTGTCTTTTATGATGAAAAACGAGAGATGAGATTTGCAAAAGATTAAATTTTCCAGCATTCGCAGACAGGTCAGCGGACGGATCGTTGATTTTGTCTCATTAAAAATTATAGAGTACAAATAAGTTTAATGCAAAAAGTTTCAATGCCCAGAGACGAAGAGGTGGATAGTGTCGAAAAAAGTGTCGTAGAGGAAGAGGTTTGATAGTGTCGAAAAAAAAAGAATGCGTTTTCAAACTTTAATTCGAGCGACGGTGTTATTTCGTACTTGCGAAAAGAAAAAGGAATCTCATTCAAAGTTTTTACGCTTGGTTTTGATTTTTTCATTTAATTCGCATGAAAGGCACGAGAATTACAGCAAAGGTGGATACTCATTTTTCGAAAAAAAAAAATACATTAAGAACAGTGACGAAGCTTGGTATACCTTTCTACGTTTGATTGAAATTTTTTATGATTTATTTGGAAAAAATAGTTTATCGCGTGACTCGACTGTCATTCAATCAAAACATAGAACGTCTTCGACGGCGAGTCATATCCCAAGTCGTCGCGACGCTATGAATGATCGTGTGGCAGCATACACTTCATTCGATTTCCAGACGATCGATAGTCGCGAAAGTGTTTGAAATTGCAATTGGCAATGTTGTGCGAAAAATTCGCTATGCAATTTTCCCGTCCAATATACATGAATATATATACATATGGCAAGTGAATGAGTCACGTTAGCTACGATCGGTATTTATTTGCACGTTGCATGAATCTATATCTATAGGTAGCCAGTGAAAACAGCAGCCATTCGAAAATGCAACCGCGGACCGGACGCAGGTGCCAATTTGGAAGCCTCAACCGACTTTCAATTTCCTGTATTTGTTGAGCTTTCAGTGCCCATTTCAGGAGGCAATACTATACGTAATGACCAGAGTGCAAATAATGAGATAAATCCACGAGTCTATAATGGAATTTATTTTCTAATTATTCGAAACGTCACACGCTCGTCCAGTGACAGAAATCGGGCACGTGTTCCAATGCTCGTTTCCCCTTTGATTCGTTCGCAAATTCGTGCATCCTAGATTTCATTGAATAGCAAGAGCCTCGCGGCAGCATTTCAAGCCGATTGCTCTACGATAAAGAAATAAGAACCATACGACAGTAAATATACTAATAAATACGACGGCAAAAGCCTGCTGAGTATATTTTTAAAAAATTTTCCCCCAAAATTGAACAAATTGTCAACGTTCACAGAATAAATAATTAATCTCCAAGGACCTATTCGTTCGACAGCCACGTGAATTATGATAAAAATTATACACCTATACTCCGTTAAAAATAACTTTTGCACTACACAGGTATAACGGACTAACGTAAGTCCAGTGCACCGTGTAGCAATTGACGTATTGATTTTTTCGTATATTCTTATCGAAGGAAAGTCTCTGCTTATCTATGCAAATTGAATGTGAAAAAGAGAGACGTCTCTTCAAAGTTACACTATTCTGGCGTAAAAATGTGAGAATTTTTCCAAGTTATTTGATATTGCCAAAAGATTTCGGAAATTTTTCAGGAGCGACCTTAAGGCGGATATACCCGAGTGAGTTTCCCTATACGAATATATATCAGATGTCCGTGACTCAAGAAAACGATAGTCGCTTATTCGTCTCTTCTTCCTTTGCGTCTCTGTCAACGGCAATATATATTATAATTCTTCTCAAACTTCAAACGGCTCTGGAAATCCTCATGCCCGAGTCGATCAATTTTGACGTCACTCACCACGTGCTTGGCTGATTGAACTTTTACTACTGTCGTCCTGCTACACCAGGTAGTTATCCAAAGGGGTTAGAATAAAAAAAAAAAGAGTAATTCAAACTTTTTACAAATTATTCAGACACCCTGTACCCACCGTTATCGAATTTACGAATGATAAAATTGATCAATCAACATCGGTTTTCCAAGAAAAAGTCATCCACGTCTCCATACTAAACAAATGGACAATTTTAATAGGACTTTCGGCAGCGAATAGCTGATAAGGAATGAAGCAATGAAAAAGACCACGTTTTCAACCCTTTAGATACGAGATAAATTAAATTTCAAATAACTCATTCTTACATTTTAATCGTGACGAGGCGTCGGGACGCCCTGTTGCGCAACAGTGAAACACATCAAGCGAAGCAACTGTTTGTTCCTTGCATTATTTAATACGTAACGTGGGTCATCGGGTAGGTGTGCAAGGGACGAAGGAGCATCTCAAGGATGTAGCTACCCCCTGGGGCAACTATATTCTAGATAGTACAAGGTACGAAGAGGGGGATGAAAAATGAAAAAAAAAATGACGGCTACGGGGTGGGCGTGAAATAAAGAGAGAAAAATTCGTTTTCATTCCATTACGTATGCTATTCATATACGCTCTCTAGTACGACAATCAACCTGGCGCGTAGTTCGCTCTGCTTTACTCGTAATTATGCAGAGGGAGCCACCTTGCATAAACGAAACTCGGAAACCACTGTCCGCATTCGCAAATTTTTATTTTAGGGGTCGAGTGAGTTTGCAACCTTCTTGGGAGATCACCCTTGGAGACTCGCCTTCATTTTGTCTTACCGTACCCGGGGGGGTAGATAGGTCCTAGATGGACGTTGACGCGAGAGTCAAGAATGAGAATAAAATTGCGTGGAGTTCTCAGAAAATTTTTCAAACAAACCTCCCCAGTCAGGAGGTGCCGACACAGCCCTTTGTCAGCCGTGCAAAAAATTCGCGAATTTAATCCAGGTTAATTCGACGGAGTCTTATCGTCGACTGCACCGAGAAAAAGTAACGTGTCTACGAGTTTACTCGAAAGGGTTGGTAGAGGGTTGAGAGGGATCTTAAAGGGGGTTGAAAAGCTTTGGTATTGATGTGTCTCGTTGAATTTACGCGAATCCTTCTTCTCTTTTTCAACAGGAAAACAAAGTCTTCCTGGAGGAAAATAAACGGCTTAGCATTTTTATACATAGAGAGGTATCTTATTGCGTTGTATTAAGTATACTAGCTCACCGTAAACCCGTATTTTATTTCGTGAAAATCCATATCTGTTTTCCCGTGACGTTTTCATGCGATTGAAAAATAAAAACCCAGAATGTTCTTAAAACCCAAAACTAGTTCAAGCATCCACGAGTTTACAGTATATTTCTACATTTGCACGCCCATATCAATAGATACCATCGGGATTCATTTCTTTCGTCCCGACGACGTTCGCTCTGGCATACAAAACTGTTAAATTATCAGTCTCGTTACGCAATTACCATCGAGAATATTTCAAAGGGCACCGACCTCAAAACTTCTTTTCCAATTGTCTCGCGCCTCGTTCGCATTTAGTCACTTAACGAGTATTCGCTAATTACAACTCGCGGAACAAAATCGCGCGAGCAGAGAGTGTATCTAAAATGAAATATCGCCAGTTTCGCTATACCTGTATGCATGTATCCAGACAACACTGAGCGTACAAGTACGA
The DNA here is from genome assembly GCA_030142635.1 of Trachelus troglodyta. Classification (NCBI taxonomy): domain Eukaryota; kingdom Metazoa; phylum Arthropoda; class Insecta; order Hymenoptera; family Cephidae; genus Trachelus; species Trachelus troglodyta. The sequence continues at coordinate 502,080 of JARQTJ010000862.1, read as the reverse complement.
AGCGTAAACTCACCGAAAAGATTCGCAAAGAGCCAACAGCTGAATCGCGCGCAGTATTATCAATCGAAGGTCTGCAAATTCTTTAATTCGCCAGGATCAACAATGCCAGCGCCGACGATGTTCGTCAAAAATAAAAAAAAAAACACAAAGGAAGCACAATAAAAACAACCGTCAAAGGGGAAGAAAAAAAATACAAAAATATAAAAAACACCCCAAATATGCAATTTTTATTTGAATTCCAAGCGCGGGAAAATACAACGTGACGCCGCAATGCGTCGAAATCGATTCCATGCGATCCACGTACGAATTTCATCCCTTTCCGGTATATCAATATGAATTAAACGGGCCATTCTCAATCGAACCTATTCGAAAGCTGATTGCCACAATGTTTTACTCATGAAGTGTGCTCGATGCTCGGCCGTAACCCGCTGTTATTGTATGACGTGGGCGTCCGATCCTACTACTTGCGAACCGATCGGACCCTGCGTACTACGAATAGTCGGACAAACGCGACGACCGGCTGACCGAGCCGATTGACCGACTTAATAAGGTAACAGGAACAACGTGCTTTGGCATGAATAGTGAAACGTCACCGAACCACGTGGTCTTCCGTTTGAAACGATTACGTAATCGGCCGACAACGAAAAACACGGCCTTTAAGTCGACGTTGATAATATTTTTTTGTTTTAGGTAAGGAAATAATCGCGTTACGAGGCCACTTGGTGAAATGTACTTAAAAGACAAAAAATCAAGGGACGAATGTCTGTTTACGATGTAAACACGAGGAAATCGATATACAGGGTATCCTGTTTCGTGTAAATACGTTTCGAGGAAGTATATGGTAATTGACTTTTTTTACTCTATGTAATCACATCATTATCCGGATACATGGGTTACAGTGATTGTATAACGGGTGGTTGAAAAGATACAATTACATAATAAAAGACTTGTAGATCGATGATATATTTCATAATCAAGTCTAGCCGTCTCTGTACGTTCGTTTTACGATATACTTTACTGAATGCAAAATACAGATCTTTTTTTTAACTTAATGACCCAGTACGGATATATAATTTTGATATTACATATAAAAATCTTATGCTGTGACAGACAAATATAAAATTGTATATAACGATACAAAAGCTGCCGTCACGAAACATTAAAGTTTTATAATTTCACGACGCGAACAAGTCATAATATTCCGTGTAATGAAAATTTAATGACCAATCGCATCTAATCCGTGAATATAATTGTATGTCCTGACTGTACATGCAACCAATGATGAAGGCAAGATAATACTTGTATATATTAATATATATATATATATATATATATATATATATATACACACACACGATGTGAATGTACCCAGATACAGCAGCATCGATGATCACGTAGGATTAAATGTATTACCCAGAATCCCCTGAAACCAGCTGTGACATTTGCGAAACAAATATGGTGGTCGGCCGTGCGTAATGGTTAAATCTAGTATCGATGCTAGGAAATAGATTGGTAGTATAAATCGGTGCAAGAAGGACCATACCGTAGTCGCATTAATTTAATCGGCCGGATGAGCGGAACGAGTCGCCAAGTTTCGATAAAGCTCGGCAGGTCTCGGTAGGGTCGGTCAACTAGAATATTTCGTGCGGATACATTACGGGCACAGTATACAGGACAGAAGGTAGAAGAGCAATTTCAAAGGAGCTAGTGGTCCATTATCATCCCAGGAGATGCCAGGAAGCTGGCCACTTGCACAAATAATTCTACCCGTTTAATTATTTGCTACAATGTCTCTCCATCTCTCTCTCTCTCTTTCCCCCCCTCTCCCTCTCTCTTCCTCTCTCTCTCGTATAATTGCCCAAGTCTCCCATGCTGCCTTCCTGTAATGAAAGCTTGCGGCCAGCCTGCACACGTGCGAAGCGACATGCAACTTAAGGTTTAACTAACCTAAATCAAGCGGCGTCGCTGTGATACAGAGCCAATTCGTTCGTCGTATAGGAAGCGTCGCGACGCCCCAGGATATTTCTACAACATCCTTAGAAACGAGGAACAAACTATCCGAGATGCATCCCTGTGTGCAGTAGGGGGGCGCGAAGCGGCGAATTCTCGTCGGGACGCTAAGATTCTTATCACCGGCGGTAAACCTTTGATCCTCGATCTTTCGCGAACGTACGAAAATTCAGTAGAATTATCGAAAATTTCAACGAATATTTCTCGTTTGACTTTTTCCCCCTCATTTTCACGTTTTACTTTGATGCCAATCGAATTCCACGATTTCACCGAATTTTCGTATCCTCCTGCCGATGAGCGTGCGGAGTTCGCGAATATGCGAGACGCCCTTAGGAGTTCCCGTAGCGCGTGATACACAGGCATATGCGTAAACGAGTGAAAATCGAGAGAAGAACAAAAATATACGAAAAATTCGTTGAGTAAAATAAAAATGGAACAACGAGCGAAAGCTTCGCGAGGAACCGGAAGGGTTGCGGGGGGGAGAGAGAGAGAGAGAGAGAAGAGAATTGACATCGTCTGATTGGTAATGACGTGCTTGGTCGTGACGCGTAATTCTCCATCGAGATTCAACCGGGCGTCGTCGACGAGGGGATAGACAAATAGGAAAGGAAAAAAAAGCAAAGACAATGACGTATTGAAAAATTTAATTGAATATCCGTAAAAATTTGTGATTCGTGCAATTTTCAGTTTACGTAGTTTTCGATTGTCCCTACGCGACGTTGATGTCGATATTCTTGTTCGTCAAATGTTTTTTGCAAACTTGGTTCAACGATGAGAACCGACGATTTCGCTTCCTCGATCGAGTTACGTCTGTCTTGCTGCCTATTTAATCGGGCCGTTTTGTCTCCCCCCCCCCCTCTCACTCTTCCACGCGAAAACTTATTCCTGCCCGATTACAACACGCGTCATTAAGCAAAGACAGTGGAGAAATTGAGTTATAGAGACAGCGACCCCCTACGCTCGAAAACGATAGCGCCAAACGCTACGGATAAAGTAGCGCGAAGCAATGGGCGAAAAGGGATTTCGATATCGATCAGGTATTACGAGAGAAAATAAATATATTGACAATCCATACCCAATAAGTATAAAAAGCCAATAGGTAACGTGAAATTACGATCCTCTAGGACAGCAGTATAATATTTGCATACTACACCCACATACAAGTCTATATTTAATCTCTCGATTAATCCATTCTGCTCATTGAACGCAATTGGCACGCGGCCAGAACTCCATTATTGGCAATTCTTATCCGACAATGGCTGTTAAACCAGAGAAACATTTGATTACCATTAAAATCACAAAAAAAAGGTATTCTCGAACACCCAAGATCCGTGCGCGAATCGAAGTCGGGCTTTTAATTGGTATTGCGTAATTATCTATACAAAAAAAAGGTCAAAAAATGATGAAACGATATCGCGCAATTTCCATAGATCGATATTAAATATCCACGGTTGACTCAACCCATTCGAGTCACTGATTAACCAGGTCTCAGAAAATTTACCTTGAAATTACCTATGTACACGTGGCACTTTGTTCTTCATCCACTTTCCAGAAGGCGATATAACCAGACGATCATTCAGAAAATTCGCCTATTCGAGTCACGGATAATGAAGCGTACCCCCGTTAATGAGTTTCCACTTTGCTCCTCCAAGCGGAATCGACCCACGAGATACCTGAATGAGAATCTGCCACCTGATAAGGTGCCCCCAGTATTCGTTTGACGAAGATTCGTCGTCGGCTGAAGGGTGGGAAGGCTTAGGGGATGACACGTGAACCGAATGTCGAAAGAATCCCTGCCCGTTTTCCTTCGTCCCTGTATACGAGAGGCGAAACGAAGGCGAAGTAGGATCATTCGGATATAACAAAGCCGAGGAAAAAAAGAATCGCGACCAACTTTGAGTCTACCGACCAAACCTAACCTAACTTAATAGGAGATACGAGGAACATATTATGTAAGGAAAGCGGACGATCCCGGCTTAAGATTCCTCGCGACGCCCTGCAGCATCCCTTGGCCGCGAATAGGCGCACCGTAACGCACGTGTCATCGATTCGTCAAGTTGAGAGCCCTGTAAGAGCGTTTTACGAAATGAGACTTTTTTTGTAAATGGAAAAAAGAGAAAAAAAATACATATCACAGACGCAGCCCAGGGATACGCAAAGGACAGGACAGAACCGTACAGCTGTCGCCGTGCCGATACAGAACGTAAAGTTGATTCGGTGACTTTTTGAGGTCCATAACGAGGATGTGGAAATTGAGATTTTCGCCAACGTTTCAAATGGATATAGCGTTTATACTGACGGATCTTCGGTTATGACGTCCCCTCTCTCTTTCTGTCTCTCTCGACAGGCAAGGAGCATGACACTTTTTAATATATTATGACGAGCGACCCCACTGAAAATTTGAATTTCGCGGGGTTTTTAGGTCGAGCGAGTTGATGGGATTTCGAGATACAACTAGATGTGGATACCGGCTGGACGGGTGATTGCGATTTTTAAAAATTAAACGCAAACTGGATACTTGTCACAAAGCTCCGTGGGATTGATTAATGGCGGTTGGCCTGTTCGTGATTGCGCATATTGCGTAATGACGTAATAGTACACGAGCATACATATAACGAGTATACCAAGGATCAGTGAAATCCAAAAGTCAAGGGCATCTGTGCGTTATATTATTATTATTATTATTATTATTATTATTATTATTATTCCCACCATTTTCGATTCTTCCTGAGTATTTTGTGTATCTTTTTTATTTCGAATAATATTGCTTTTATAGGCTAGTCAGTCACGAGTGTCGCTGTTTCGTTTTTCACTTATACACTTTCATCGCGCGGATACGCGCGTCCGTTTTGTGTTAACGAGCGTTCACTAGTACGGCTGTTACGTCGTTCCGTCGTTCCATCACTCGATACACCGTCAACACCCAAAGCCCGAAAAATTAAACAGCCTGAGAAATCCTCCGTGGAAAAGTGTAAAAAAAACATGGACGTTCAAGGAAGAAATAAATTAGGCTTCTCCTTGATTGACGTGAAAAAAAAAACAATTTTTTTTCTCACCACCATACATATTTTCGCGAGCAAAATTTCCCATTTCATTTATGCCTACACGGGAAATAAAATGAAAGGCCATAACCATACGTGAACATATGTGTACCTATAAATATGTACAGGGTAATTCACGATAAATGCACCAGCTGAAATTGGCGACAAATGGGTGATTTCATCAATCGGAGGAGCATGACGTCACTAAAGAGATGAAAGTTAACGTCATAACATCTTCTTCAGAATCTTTCATTTGTTTAAGGAGGTTCGACAGTAACTTGCTAGTCAAAACAACGTCTATTTTTTTTCATTTCTCCATGAAAAATTGCGATTAATAAAATTATTTCGATTTTCAACAGTTAATACGTATATATTATTAAGGTTCTTCATCATAAAAATGAAAAAATTTGTTTATGATAATATATGAACGCCTTCAGTAGTTTTATAATAAAAAGTGTGCGACAGCGTCGCATTTTCGACACTTTTCGATATTTCATGGCGATATACATATGTATACATATCAAGGTACACAGCTTATCGACGCCAACCAATATATATATGTATATTCTCTAGTGCAACGCTGCCAAGTCAATTCTGGATCGCGGCGCAGCGATCCGTCCCGTTCGCAAACCGAAGTTTTACATCGATTTATTTATTTATTTCATTGATAACCCCATATTATTATTATACTAACTTATTGGGCACGTTTTCAAGTATCGGGTGTTAGTTTTTTCATTTCCTGAAGTTGGGTAGTTTGGTGTAAAAGAATCAGAAACTTAACCGTTACAACATCTTGCGTCATATACGCAATGCACAGGATCCTGAAAACTCGCTGCTTCAAGTTCACATATCTCAATTTGTTGACGGTGAATCTCGTACGAATTTAAATGTAAGTCGCGTATCATATTTTACATGCTGTATGCGAAATTTCATTTTAAAAAGTTGGAAATTAATTTTAATATAAGATACTATCGAACCTCCTTAACAAGGTCACGCTGCCTCGACCAACGGAACTGTTCAATCGCGGTCAACTTCGACTGGTGCGTTTTTCCTGAAGAACCCTGTATATCGTTAACGCGTATATAGTACCATGTGCAATGTATTAAAAATATCGAATGGATAATATTTCATATTTCACCAACGTCCACTGGCAATGCGAACCAGATTGATCGAACGCATCGAGACCCAAGCACAGGTATATAAATAATTAAAGCTGTACGATATGACGTATCAAAAATAATAATAACAGCAATAGGATCAATATAACTAGACAATTAAATGAACTTCATTGACCCTTGAGCTTTTTCAAAATATAATTATATTGTTAGTAAAGTGACGATTTCACGAGTCTATTAGGCTGATGGTCGAAGAGCAAGAGACGGCTAAAAAATATATCCAAAAAATATTCATGGATTCCCACGAGCACGTGGAAATGACATTGTTATCCCAAGAAGCACCGGCGAAAATGGTCGCTTCCAGTTGAAAATAATCCTTAATGAAGCGTAGGAAAAAAAAATCGAGGCCAACACGTTCCAAGGGGGGTTGGATAATGCGCTGTGGAATGATGAAGTGGAAGTGGGTGAATACGAAGGAAGGTAAACGGCAGCGAAGCGAGGAATTGAACAAGGGTTATATTGTATACAAAGAAGCATGTTTAACATACAGCGATCGCTAACCGATCAAATCGATAATCGACGTAGGTTTAACGGAAAGGGTAGGTATCTTAGAAGAAAGAAAAAAAAGAAAGAGGAGGAAGGATAAAATCCATTGACCCGACCAAGCAGCATACAATGAAAACAGAAGCATATAGCGGGTCGGCTGAAAGGATCGGCATTAGTGAACCAATTTCAACCCTCGTTGAGAGGGGTGACCACTGTAGGGGTAGTTATCCGGGAATTTCGACCGAGTTAATTCCAGTTAATCGTCCCATGTACATATACATATATGTATATAGGATAGAGAAACGTCGAGTAAATTTTGTTATTGCGAAACGAACGAATTTCAAGGTCAGCAGATAAATTAGGTCAAAACTGAATTTCGAGACATCGAATTCTCGTGAGATTGGTACGTCCACACCGTGCAGTGTGTACGCCCCCCCCCCCCGAAATTCTTGTTTAAATAAAAGTAAATATATATATGTAAAGCCTGTATCTCACGTGTCAACACGCTCGTGTATATTGGAATTCGAGATGCAGCTGCAACGCGACCTTCCCAGTTAATGCTGGCTTTCCAGTGCAATTTGCACTTGTTGCCGTCAAAGCGAGCTGTGCATTAAGCTTTATTAAACTCGAAGAAACTGTTTAATCTAAAGTTACATTTCGAGGACTCGGAATATACATGCATGGAGAATGAAGCTTCCGCGTTACGTAAACCTCGCGGCAGCTAATTAGGTATCTAAAGTGCGGATACCGACGTATAAGCCAGTCGGCTGAAATGGGTATGTCCTACCATATGTCTATATACAATCGTATAAATATATATATATATATATATATATATATATATATATATATACCATATGACGTACGCATCTGCAAAGCAAATCGCTGCACCGTGTTAAAGGTCATCGAACGACGCTCACTGACTATTCTCGGCAAACGAAGCCAATAAATGACAGTAGATATATCCCAATGCAAAATGACATGGATGGGTCGTTAGAGTAACGACCCTGACCAATCATGAAAACTGACGCAATCCTATTGCTACATTTTTCCATTAAACATTGTGCGTTTCGGATTGTGCAACGAGACATTTTCCTAAATCATCTCGTAAAATCTATTTTCGAGTATTCAAACCGTGTTTACAAGCCCATTTTGGAACATCCCGCGCCTGTCAAAGTTACACACGTGTTCAGCACGTGTGACGTGACCCTTACGTGTAGATCCAAGAAATTTATTGACATACCTTAATAGGTCTACGGGAAATTGCCAAAATTGGAAATGATTTAATAATCGATTAAAATAACCTATGCATATGAATATAGATCATGTATAGGTGATCATATGTGATGTATGAATTTATTATATATATTGTGTATGTTCAAGTTCAATTGGATGTGCACGATGTATATCTTACACCGCGAACTCGCATCGTAAATTTTCTCAATCCTTTCAAGGGACCTATTGACGTCCGTTTTTTGTCTCTTTTGTAGAGCCGATCGAAAACATATGTCACGTGACTTTTCAGTCGTAACAATATGAAGAAATCGATCAAATCCATATAATATTCGTTCTGTATCTGCTCTTGTAGCAAAACGTACAGATATAACCCGTTGCCAGTGCAAGAGGAAGAAAACCAAGAGGGTGGTATAGGAGCAAAGTATTACTATATTTATATCAATCTTATAAATTTGAATTAATTGGAAATTGATATTTAGGAAGAATAATAAATTTGCGATGTCATCCATTGTCGACAGCTCAAAAATTTCTCATCTAAACGGCTAATGAGTATATGCCAAAAAATATTTTTGTTGCATATATCCACAGAAACAGCTTTATTTTTAGTGAATTAGTGCGTCATAGGTAAATGTAATCAGTAAGTCTTGTTCGATAAATGTATAAATCTTATTCGCGTGTAAAAGTTCGTCCATCGTTACATAAATTTGCGTTCACTGTACTGGGAGTGTCAAACTTTTTTAACAGCGCTTATCATTCTGTTATTGTACAGTATCGAGTGTACTTGTCGATATCCATGATATTGATATTATATAATATTTGCTTACCAGCACTCTCGACCCCTGGTGGCTCCTTGAGTTTTCTCCCGATAGCCCACGACACTGATAACAATACCTACAACAAAATCGATAATATTGAATATAGAAAAAAAAAAAAAAATTTTTTACACCGTTGCGAAAATTAGATCAGACCCAATTTATTAGTTTTCCGGAATAATCCAAATGAAAAGATAATTATGCGAATCAAACATTTATTCGTTAAAACGCGTGATGGTGATTTAAATCAATGACGAATACAGTCGATACAAAAATTCTACGACGGCCATAAATAGTGTTCGCATAATTGATGGTTGGTAAAGTTAACTGAAAGAACTTCGCGAATGACCTGAAAGTAGGCGACGACAATGTTTTTCCATAGTTTCTATTCAATTTTCAAGAAAAACATAGGAGACTAATAAGAGGTCGAACAATAGCGAAGTCGTTTAACATTTTTGTGCATTTTCTGAAAATGGACCGAACTTTGCAAAAGCATAGACAATTTATTTTCCTGAATTCCGTTCAACTTTATGCTAACAACAATTTTTACCTAAAATCGGTATAAAAGTTAATGGTCAGTAACACAACCCCTTCTGTACGTGTATAAACATCGCGTGTATGTACACGTATACGTTACCTATGTATTAGAATAGATTAAACCGGTAGTTTCGTACCGGCGTTATCCGGTACTTTACGATGTTAAGATGAACGCCGTTGCGTAAAAAGGTAACTTTTTCGCGCCGAGATAGAAAACCTCCATTAGTAGAGATACTAATACGAGATGCTCGTTAAAAATCCAGGAAAGAGAAAAAAAGACGACGGGTTTAGCAAGGTAGAAGGATTTTAAGTGTAACCGGCAGCCCTTGGTAGCGTTATATATATACATATATAATATATATCCGCATTTACATAGCCAGCGGCAAAAAAAAATAAACAAGGAAATCTGAGCAAGATTTCACATACCCACACAATAACCTCCAATTAATGTAGAAACTAAAAAAAACTCTCGGAAAAGTAAACCTCAAACGTCTGGAACGAAAAAAAAATTACTCAGCTCGTTCCCAATCAAATTTTCGTTAAGCCCATAACAAAGCATTTCCCGTTAAAGGAAAAAAAATTTTCAAGTAAAAAATAATAAATCTACCAAGAAATGACCTTAAGGTTGTTTGTCTTGTTTCCGAACGTTCATAATCCACGTAAAATTGTCTTCCGAGCGAGCAAGCGCCTAAAGAGTCATCTCCCTCCAGGCTGGCCAACAAAATCGGGGTAAATCGAAAACCCAATAGGCTATAGACATCGATTACGTACACGAATCCCCCCTATATGGAGGCACATGTGATACACGAGGGTGCATCCAGGCTGTAGGTGAACAGCAGCAGCAACAAGGGTTGTAACGTCCGACGGAACAAGCCGCAGGATACAGAATCCAAAAGGGATGAAAAGAAAGAGGACCAAATCCCTGTCGGTCGGGTTCAATGAACTCGACGGTAAATCTCAGCGTGTGCACTTTTTTTTCGTTTTGTTGGAAGAAGAAAAAAATGAAAGAAAAAAAAGTGTTCGGCTCTTGGATCGGGGAGGGGGGTGGAGAAGGGGGGATGGATGAGAGAGATAATCGCACCATCATCAGAACAGAGCACATATATTCCATGGTGGAAGGAGATGATACGTATGAGAGGGGGGGGGGGGTAAATGGGCCGCTTGCCAAATCACGGACAAGTGAGGGAAAGCGGAAGTGCTTTTACTATATATATCATTTATCACGAGCAGAATGGGAAGCGCGATGCTTTTTCATATGATAAATGTGTGTACGGGTTTGATGGTCGTGACGGTAAGATCAAAAATCCATATTATTGTGAAAAAGATAATGCAAGTTTTAATTACTTCGATTGGATTTTTATCTATTGGCGTTTTTATTATCGATCTTGTTGCTATGAGGTTGTTATAGGAATAGTGCAAGAGTAACTGGAGCTGTTATATATGTATAATTGTCTTATTTTCTTGTCTTGTTCACTAACCGACCGTATCGTCCGATGTCAGTGCACTGTGCGGTGCAGGTAGTATTTAAACTGGGAAAATTACATCTTTCCGCGGAATATGTTATCATTATGAGATAAAGTTACCAACAATGGCGATATGTTTTGATAACGCAGGACAATTGAAGCCATACGATGTTCTCGTATACACGGTTATTCGGCCCAAATGTGTGGTACAGGAATATGATTTTATCATAAAAAAACCCAAATGGGAGACGTTAACTTCCGGTGGTACGTTTGGGTTGAATAACTAGGTATTAGTTAACTGTATCAGTGTGTTATTAAATTTACTTACTTCGTCTCGTATATATACCGTGTTCAAATTATACTGAATTCGCAAATACGAATATGATATTGATATGCAGAATGGGTATTTTTGCGGTAGTTATTGATTTTGATAGACGCGGTCGTAAGTTAAAACAAGTACGAAAAAAAACAGGGAAAACTTTGACTAAGAGTTATAAAAGTAAAATTAAAATTTCATATGTATTTATACGATGTGAAAATATAGATAAGATTGAGAAAATGAAAAGAAACGAAAAGATTACGTCAAAAGATTCAAAAGTATCGTTAAAAGTCATTTTCAAAGTTCCCACAGTATAGATTCGTGACCTGATGATTTATCGATTCGCGACGTCTCGAGTTCACCGTAAATCATTATTCCGGAATAAAAAGGACTACCGAAACGACGCCGAGCGTCGATTTTATCGGATTCTACCAAGAAAGGTTAACTTATGCCAACCCATTAGTTCCCTTGAAACCAGCATTGGTTTTCAAAATATGCAAAAGAATATTTTACACGAAAAACATGTTTATCCTCGATATCAAAGTACCGCCGGTGGCTTCGACGCCTGGCGTAGCGACGCGAATCGTTCTGTACCATCCCTACACACTATATCTATGGGAAGCACAGTTAAAGGGATAACGAATACTTAATAATTCATGAAAGAACCCAACCTGGTTCCTCGAGACAGTTTTATTGGCTCGTGATAAAAAGAAAAGGAAGGAAAATAAAAAAAATGTATAAGAGAAACAGAAAATATGAAACTCCTGAATAAACTCGATGAAGAAAAAAAAAGGTACGAAAGATGCCGGCAAAGTGACACGTTTATTGGCTTCTTTATATTTTGACGGAATTTTATGCTTTTACCTAGTATCCATTTTCTTTACCTTTATCTTTCACGCATCTTTCTTGCTTTCTCTTACTGCTGCGTTATCTCGTATTACTTTTCAATATATTCGTACCATCCTATCCCATCTCCTCCAATCGACAAGAAAACGTACACATCGTACATACAGTTTTTCGCACAATGACGCAAGAAGATGGGACGAACACAAAGATTCAAGAAAAGTTATTAATGTTCTCTTGGATCCCCCTTTATATATGCAGAGTTTGAATGACGCGAAATTATTATTATTATGCTTTATTACCTCATTGGCGCTTCAATCCTTCGATCATAAACTACACTTTGCACCTCACGTAAATAATTGATGGTTCTTATCGTTACGTTACTCATCTCCCGAAATACGAAATTTATCACTTTATTACTTTTCTCTCTATTCCTTGATTCTAGTTTACTGATTGACGGACGCGAAGCAACTGCGGTTACTATGTAAGTTTAGGAAACGACTGTGGCGCCATCTGGTCACGTGGTTTTTTCTGTGTAACTTAAACTGCTATTGAGACGTTCGCTGTGTTTATTTACATTCCATAAAAGGTCTTTGTTTCTATTATTATTACCATATACTTCTATTATTGTACTGTCTATACAATTCTCTAATTTGCTATATTTATATAGTATATATATTATAGACACGCAGGAAGTTATAATTAAAATTTATTCTTAAGTTATTCTATTATTTTTATCGCTTTAATCCGCTATGCAACTTTGTCCTAATTTACTGTAATTCAATCCTGCTATTCTAATTGTGTTTTCGCAGTATACGGGATATGCTTTTAAAATAGAATTAAAAACACTTCTCTCTCTCTCTCGCTCTTTTGCCAACTATATAGATTTACAGTCCTGTGACATTAGTGATGCAAATTCCAGGTAAGATGAATCCAATTTCTATTAAGATTTTTATTTAACCTGGAATACAGCTGTACGATATAGACAGTCAGTATATACACTGCAAATCCAAGTATCTTGTTCCCTATTCCCACACGTTCCAACGTAAAAATAACACACTTGCAAGTTTATAAAAAGTGACTATCACAGAAAGGATAGAGAAATAATGCACTTGGATTTGCAGTGCACATTTTACGTCAGCACGATATACTATACATATAGTCCTATATTGAATTACACAGAAAACATCTCATATGATCCAGACAGAATGGGTGTTTGTAGGAATCGCAGACCTGCTGTGGCCGGAAATAGGCAAGTGGGAGGAAATGGCAGTCGGAAAGGAGAATACAGGAATATAAGGAAACGAAGGAAGACAAGAGTCGAGTACGGGGACACTGCACATTATAAATAGTGTAAAAATGCATCGATACACCAGTGTGCGAACTTCAAGTCTAGCAGTATTTACGCTTCCCATGAGAATATGCATTTCTCTGATAGAGATGGCGCCGAGCAGCCATTTACATCCTGTGCTTGAAAAATACGTATAGGAAATGCCACTTGAGCTGCAGCTGCACCTGACGTGACGTAGATCAGCTGCATATACGAAGGGCGAGTAGAAGGATTGGAAAGGCGCGAGAAAAATCGAAGGGTGAAAAAAAGGAAAAAATAATAATAATAAAAAGAAAAGGGTGACAAAGCGCAGGAAGAAATGTGACGAATTTTTCTTCTTCGATGTGCGGCAGCCTTTACGTTCGGCCCATTAGAAGTCCAATGGGACGTTTATATGAAGAAAGAAGGATGACGTCCCCGTAACATGGATGCACTTCCGGTCGCGTGGCAATAGTGCGTGACTACGTGAAGAACGTGACTAGCCTGTACAGTAGAGTCACGGCTTTATCAAAAAATCATTAAATTTATACCCAGTGATTTCTTATTTAATTGCGCACTCGGGAAGGCTGTTATTATTATTATTATCAAGTGCAGTTTTTTTACAACACTATTTATATACGTGCGCGCACGCTCGTACATGTCGACGGAACTTCATAGGAGTGTCTGGTGTGATGCAGTCTAGTCTGCACTTAGGCGCAACGTAGTATAGGCACTTGACACGCGTAAGGATCCTCTTCGCAGGTTTAATTATAACAAGAAGACAGTGGTGGCTGCTACAAGGGCTTAACTAGTTGAAAGTTATAGGAAAACGCAATCCCCAATATCTATACGGTTCGCCCGGCCGTAAACTGCAGCCTCGTAAATCGTACAATGTGCAAACTGTACAAGTACGTCTATGCATTCTACTACCTGTGCGGTAGCATTAAACCAAAACCCCATACGGAATTATTCTACCGAGCAAGTTTTCACATTAACGTTGCAAACGTGTATGTTTAACCCATAGCCATGGGTTAAATCCAACCTTGAATCAACCACGTAAAGGAATACATAGACATATAAAGACACCATATAAAGACAATACAATATTGTATAAAGGGTGGTCCAAGTGTTTCAAAAATTTTCTATCGGATGACCAAGATAATATTTTTTCAAGAGATTTATGGGTTTCCTTTATTCTTGAAGCCATGCATGCTCGCATCATATTCAGAAAGCAAGGACCTGACACGAGGACACGTACGTGGACGTGTATGTAAATGACCTATATTTATTTGTTTAATTTATTTTTATTTTATCTTTTCACTTTGATTCGACACTGGTACTATTGTGTAAGGATTGGTTAGGTAACCTCATTCGGCACCGCCTCGTCGAGCCGAAGAGTTATTACGTGTAAGGGCGGCAGGTACCATTACTGGTCTTATCGTTTTAAAGTACCTTAAAGAATCGAGCCGTCCCCTCCTTTGGTTCCACTTGGAATATAAAGGGTGGGAAATATTCCAGGAACGACGACAGCACGTTCCATCGGAGACGCGTTACTCACGGTACATTAAGCCGGCGATTCGCAAGACCTCACCTGGCCGTTTACTTTCCTTTTCTTTTTTTTTCATTTTTTTTTCCTTTCTTCGTCTTACAAGCCCGTTCGGTTTTTTTCTCGTTCAGCCTTGGCGCACCCATGAGTACCGGCTAAACGGGGGACTTAAAAATTACGTCCAATTTTATTTCCTAGTGGGGGCATGACACCCCCCCCCCCGGGCGTGCCCCGATTTTCTCTACTGCCAAGTGATATCGCCTAAGGAAAGAGTTACGACGGTGATGGGGTAGTACGTTCCGTTAATAGAAACTACCCTCAGCTTTCTCTCTCTCTCTCTCGTATAATTTTATCGTAGAGAAATTCCAACGTCCTCCGTATATAAGAATGGCGAAGGAAACGTTCGAGGCCTAACAAACGCTTCGTTATTCTCGGTTAATTTATAGCTAATACTATTTATTAGGGTAGTGATAGATAATACGGATCAACCCCTGAATATACAGTATGTGTTTATCGTACGAAGTGTTTGATAAGATCGATAATAGAAGAAATTTTATACATGCAACATTTTTTGGCGCCTACTAAACTTTGTGCAAATATTTTATTGCATAAAGGATTCAGTATGTAAGTGGATTCGGAGACTACGGTACATAAAATCGCGTAAAGGTACTGGTACGAATCGTTTTGAATTCTGTAACAGGGTAGATCGTCGCGACGCCAGGCGACGCCCTTTCCTTATTTCTTTTTACTTCAAGTTTTAGAGGTGCTTAAACTTTCAGGAGGAGCCACGAACACGAGCTTTGCCCTGGTTGCATCTTTTCTTGGGTTAGGTTAGGTTAAGGAAGTTGCGTCTGGAAATTCAAGGAGGCACACAATCTTACAATGCTTCTACCGCATCTGGCCAATCAGTGAATCCGCCGAACGGACAGGAGAGAAAGAAAGGGAAATAAAAGTGGGAGTGTGTGTGTGTATGTGAGAGAGAGAAGGGGGTAGGGGAAAAGTCTAGACTGAAAACTCCTGGCATCAAGATTCGAATGGCTGTACCTATGTAGATGTACGTAATATATATACAGATATAACATCCTATCCTGGAATCTCGACAGGGTTTAAAGACAACTTCAGGACGGTGCAACCCCTCTTTTAGGTCTCTCTTTTTTATATCTTATTTCTCAAACATATACTCTAATCTAAACTATCTTATTTCTTCTGCCCCAGTTTCTTTGTATGCATCTAGGGTATGCGGTGTATATATATATATATCCGTATATATGTTCTTTTGCTCTAGGAACTTTTTAGCTGAATATCAAACACGAGTAGATACAATCTCCATTAGTTTGTTTCTCTATTCATATGTATACAGGTTAGTCCAAAAGAGACGCGGCATCTGAAAAGGAGTCATAATCGTGCGACTTTCGGTGTAAAGGAGTCCCCTGTACGTAACGTCTGTTTTACGGATAATTCACAGTTCCTCGAGGTGACTCATTCGCACTGCAGTACATAAGGAAGATGACCCCTGCAAAATACCCTTCACTTCAATATGGACTTTCGTTCGTTTCACGAGGAAACTTTGAGACGCTCAGTTATACTTCAGCGGGCAGGATCGATGTTAATTTGCCAAATTGAGATTATATTTCAGTAATGCAAAGCCTAGATACTCTTTGAGCTGCCGTGACGTGTAACAAACGAGTTCGGACGTCAAAGTCAACCATTTTCGACTCGAGTACGTCGGGTACGAGTCAAAAGTTATTAGTGGGGCTTTTGCCAAAATCCCATTCAGGCTAATTATGAACTCGCCGCGACTCTAATAGCTTGCGAATTGCAGTGAAATACATATAGACATATGTATACACACATGCCCCAATGAATTATCATCGTGAGATTCGATGAATGGAAAAAGTGAAATTAGCACGAATGGAGTATCCTTGGTTATTCAAATAGCAAAATATCACAGTACAGTTTCACAGTATTAACTTACTTTGTATTGCAATAAAAAAACCATGAAACGGAATATTCGTCTAATTTAGCCCTGGAAAATACACGAAATTAACAAAAGCTAAACAATACAAGTTTTCCATAATTAATCATCGTTAACGACGCAAATCGTTCAATAACCAAACTGAATGCTATCGATTTATAATACTATATTGATAATACAAGCTATAGATATACGCGGAGTAAACACTTTGCACATGGTATATATATATATAGCAGGATACTCAAATTTTCTAGGTAATTAATACATGCTCAATCAGCCGTTTAATCGGATATTCAAGTTACCATGATATACTCGTAACAACGCATCATAAAGGAAAGTCGAGAAGACGTGTGATTATTAGATAAGCGTCCACGCACTTACAAGTTCCTCGCGTGGAAGAAGGGTCGAAATTAAACCATTCAGAAAGTGGCTGTAAATATTAATGGAAACTTTTGATCTACGTGAGTACTTTGGACGCCAGTAAGAATCGTCTTGAAAATTGCAAATCGATAACCGAACAGCTCCAAGTTATCGTACTGCACCGTAGTAGGGGATGAGACGGTGAGCGGTTGGGTTGGGGATGAAATTCCCTGTACTCTCGAGACCGTAAAAGCTAGCATCTATCGTATATAGCCAGTAGGTACGTATACCTATAGCTAGCAGACAAAGATTCGATTTGTTTCAAGAATCGAGAAACTGGGAAATATAGATAGGACTTGTCCAGCCAAGTTCTGCTCGCCATTGAGCACTTTGCCTTGGGCCTTTAAGCCTCGTGCGAAATGTTTCTTGTCTCAATTTCACAATTTCACAATTTCACGATTCTCCACCTTATTTCTCTCGGTCATATAGATATACTTGTGTATGTATATAGATTGACCACTATCTCTGGCCTAACCATATATAGGTCTATGTCTGCCCATAATTTTGCCATCGGGCATACGTGTGACGTATTTCCTCTCAGGTTGAAAAGCACAGTACAAATATATTATATTATCGTCATACGTCACATATGTAGTACATTAGTTGATGTAACCATTGAAAAATAATTCTTAAGGTTCAACGTCCGGTTTGGTTATGAGTTTGAAAGGAATGACGTCAGTGGTACCACTGTCGAGTAGGCGGTTATATATTATAATATTACGTGTTGCAGCAGAGCGCGGCAAATTCAAATATAACAGCTGAACGCTTAACGGCAATAAATAATACTTTATTATTCATGCGCGCCACATCGTGCATGAAACTGCTACGCTAAATATTAAATATTGGGATCGGTCATGGTATATAGCGTAACGGGCTGGTGAGCCTGGAGAAAAATGAACAAGTATTATTTTCGTTGGTCTTCGAGCTCATGAATATTTATCAGTTGGATATATATATATATATATTCCCTGGCGCTTTTTTCGGTTTCGTAATATTAGAATAACGGAGCATTCGCCTTTGGCGAAGAATCGCTCATGCGGTTTTCAGTAAAACTCGTATGCGACTATGCGCAGATATATATTACATATATAAACATGTGTTACTCGTTGTAGATGATATATTATATATCGGGTGATTTATATAACGGAGGGATTGAACTTGCGTCATAAACGTTAATTTTACCCTAAATCACATTGATATTTCGAATACAGCATATAGTTATCGACTGTCATAAAAGCGTAATGCTATTACATGGCGAAATTAATGAATTTTATCGTAAAATTAATTTACGGCGAATTTCGATTTCTCGTGATATCGTTGACGAATATGTGAGATGGTGTAAGCGATAGCAATGATAATATCCGATAACAAAAACAAGCTCTTCCATCTCCATTCTATTCTATAGATACCGATGCATTATCGACGAGAATGAAATGTATATATTTTGCATATACATTTGTATACAGTATACACAAGTGGGATGCATCCATGATGCACTCAGTGCGTTGAAAACGTAAGAGATCAGATCAAAAATACGAACCGGAAATGGACGATTTACAGGAGGCTGACGTCATGCAGGTTCCAGAGGATGTCGTAAGATTGGCAGGCAAGTTGGAGGGGGGGGGGGACGTCTTACAGAACCGTCGAGGAAGCATAAATACAAACAAGTGCAGTAGATGAAATATCAGGAGCGTATCTGAGCACTTTGACATCTCGAGCAAGGAAAATAACTGGACCAAACGAGATAAGATAAAAAGGAAACTCTTTGAATTTTCACAATGGATACAGCAAATGATTATGTAGGCAGATGGACGTTAGAGAGAAAAAAAATAAAAATGAAAATGAAGCACAGGGATGCTGGAGGGACTGGACAAATATGACGGCGGAAGGATACTTCCGTGTGTGTGTATATATATATATAGTATATACCATGTCGTCAAGGTGAAACGAATGAAATTGGATCCTGCGTGACCCATCGTTACGGCTCGATGTCGTATTAAACTTGTAATAAGAAATATAAGGCTGGGCAACGTCATAACGATGGCTTCCTGTTACCGCATTAAGGTGGTTCAAGGATTGGAGTTCAGTGTCGTTACTGAGTAAACAAGAGAGAAAGGCCGGAGATGAGCAATGCTGGGAAATGGGAATTCGATGGGTAGAGAATATCGAGCCCTTATGAAAGGATCGGCGTGAGCGGATAATATACAGAAGCTATATATACACACACACAACATTAGAAGGTATAAACACACTGTACAAGAGAACCATAAAGTTTAAGATATAACTTTTGCACATAAACGCATCTAGAACGTATAAAGACAAAACAAGTATAGTTCCATAAGTTGGATTTTATGTGTAGAAAATTTTTGAATTAGCCAACGTCCATTATAATTAACTCAGAGGATCTGGATAAAAGAAGGGTTAAAGATATATAATAGCCACATAAATTAGCTATAATGTGCGAAGGCGTAATAAGGCAGCAAAGGTAGAAGGGAATTACGTGTTAAGTTGAGGTAACGAAGTAAAATTGAGTTGACTCCTGGCTTAGTGGAAAGTTGGCTATCAGATACATGTCTTTGACTTTATAGTTAAATGCGAGTCCCTTGTCCCCATAAACGAACCGTGATAGCCCGTCTTAAGTGGTTGCTCGGTACCGAAGCTCCGGTCCTCAATTAGCTTTCTTTGGCCAATCCACTCGAATCCAATCCTAATGGGGTTTGGTCCCCGGTACAAAAACTAAAGGCTACCCCCGTCGCGAGTTGGTCGTAGCAATGTGGAATCGACTCGGGGTCCAACAGCTGTTCAATACAAATAGGTAGCGAGGACCGAGCGTTCCCATGGGCGGAAGGGGGTTTCACGATTTTCGCTAGGTTGCCAATAGAAACGTCTGTCGGTGGACCATTGACGTCATTCCAAATGTAAATCCCCATTAATCAGGCAGGACGGCCCGAGCGTGCTGAAAATCCTTTCAAAAGTTCAGACTCTCGCTAAGACGTCAGACGCCAGTAGAAAAAGATGCTGGGACTATCTGACTCTGCAAGATGCAAGATGGATCTCTTTTCAGGTCCTACGGAGTCAGCTGTCTATAGCGGCAGGCAACAATCTCTATAAAATATACCGTATATGTATATGCACACGTAGGTATACTTTGTGTATGTTATGTAGGAGCAGTATATACGTATATAGTGTATGAACACGAAGGAACTTCTACCCTCTCAATAATATTACGCGAACGTCCTTGGGTACCGTTATCCTTGCTACCCTTAGGAAGATACAGCCCCTAAGATCTCCTGGCGCCGCAGCACAGGCCCGGCCAATGTAGTTCAGGACAGGCGGAATGAATGACAGTGACGTCGCGTCGCAGGAAGTGGGACGATATTAGAGAGAGAAGACTAGTGTTGACGCAGGGTGTAAAGGGAAGAGAAAAAAGGATGGAAAAAAGGAATATGATAGGAGCCGTGATGCTGCGCGGTAGCATTAACTTGAGCACCGGAGACCGCAGGACCAGAAGATACGATGATGGGTCCTATCGTTAGAGACTTTATAGGGATGCGTAGTTCTTGATAAAAATATAGATGGCACCAGAGTCGCAATTTTTCGCGAGTATATTAAATGCAGGATATATTCGTACGAGT
The DNA here is from genome assembly GCA_030142635.1 of Trachelus troglodyta. Classification (NCBI taxonomy): domain Eukaryota; kingdom Metazoa; phylum Arthropoda; class Insecta; order Hymenoptera; family Cephidae; genus Trachelus; species Trachelus troglodyta. Next base: position 481,273 of record JARQTJ010000862.1, on the reverse strand, counting down.
TGGTCTACAGTACACACAAGTCTGTGTATGTAAGTACCTATTTACTTGAATAATATTTAAGTAATACGAGGTCTTCAGGCGACCTCACCCGTTCCGTCGTATCGTAAAATCGCTTAAAATTCGAGGACATGAAATTTCAAGGACGTATGACAGTGGAACGACGACATTAAGGAGTTTTTAAAAATTTCACTGGGTACCGTCGTTAACGACGACTCTCGGTTTTCTCGGCTCTATTGCCGGTGAGTTATCGAAACTATCACTTTAGACGATTGGCGAACTTTTCACGTGTTTCTTCGTGCAAATCATTCGTTTCGGCTTGTTTGCACTTGCGATCCGTTAAGCGACGACATCCCAATTTCGCACACGTGCGCGCACATTTGGCTGCACATTGACATTGTATATAGATATTTTGGGGCGATTTCATTTACGCAGTGGCTATTTTGAGGACCAGTGGTCGCTTTGGGGACAATCCCCAAAGAATTGCCAGCGTAGTGGCTGTTTTGAGGACCATAAAGCGGGCTTTCACACCAAATTTGTTTATATTATGTCAATGCTAGACATCCAGTATTGTGGTGGGTTTAGAAATATTTCGTTACATTAGATGAGCTCAAAATTCCAATGCTGTAATGTCCCAATGTAGTAATTCAAAATAAAAAAGCATCAGTTTGCTATTGCGAACGCCCCTTAATTTTTCGTAAAGTATCCCAAAGTATCCTTTACTCAAGTTTATATACATATATACACACATATATGTATGTATATCAATCGAGATTTTTTTCTCTTATGATTCCTTCTCCTTCGAACATTATATAAACTGGCTGCTTAAGTAATATCAAAGATTGTCGTGTTCAGACTGTAAAAAAGAATCCGAATGATTAAAGCTTTGTCGTTACAGAATTCAGTACAAGTACTTAGCAAAGTACTTTCCGCGTAACGACTTTATTATAAAGTTAAAAGGGAATCGTGACGTAGCTTTGATCATTATTACGTGACCCAGTTTACGGAAAACGGTATTTATTCGCCCCCCCCCCTCCCACCCCAAAAGCATAAGACTGTTTAATTTTTTTATTGAGAAAATGCCAAGTTCCCAATTCGAAATTTTTTTTTAACATTACACGTCAGATAACTATGACTGATAATAACCGATAAAACGTTAATCAGACGTTGTTACAGGGATTTGATAACAATTTGGGTCGTTCAGATATTGGAATTTTTAGGAAAAGCCACATACCTGGCATAGCCGGAAGCCCCGCAATGTCGAGTTCGTAAATTCGGAAATTCGTTATCGCGAGACTTAATTTGACGTGCCGTAACGCCCGTTTGAAATTCACGAGACTAAAGACTGCGGGTTCCGACGTGGGCGATCGAGCAGTCGAAGGGTGTTAGTGTAACGCGATATAGAGCAAGAAAGATAAAGATGGGGTTAGGGGAAAGGGTTGAATGCAATTTAATAAAAGACCGTAATTTCTCAGTCGGGAAACCTGAAAGTATTCCTTCCATTGTCGTGCCAAAACTTTCTGACACAGTCAAGCATTTATGCTAAAACTTGAAAAAGGTTAAAGGAGAACGAACCATTGTCAAGTCGGCATATCCCTAAGTCGTTAAGTCACGTTGGCATATCCTGAAATGCAGTCTAATGTTCAAAATTGTCTTTGCAAAATCTAATGACGTTAATTTCATTTTGCACAATTCAAAGTCATTTTCAAGATTCGCCATTTAATCGGATACATATACAAGTACGTGTATGTACGTGTTAATGGAATATAGGCGGTGATAAAATAATCACCCTGTACATACCCATACGTTGAAAAAAAGCAACTACAACTGCACGTTGCTGAAATATGGAAACGGACTGGCCGGAACACTAGAGACACTGGCAGGTAGAGACTGAGTGGCGCGAATGAAATTGCACCTATCTTGAATAGGATTTCCTGGCGAAGTCCTGTAAAATATTGCCCATGCATATCTTCCGCTCTTGGTGCTGGTGCAGTCTACGTCCACGAAATAACGTAGAGAAGAGACAGTAACACCTGTTCTTATTTTTATTATTTTACATGCTTTTCTTTTATCTTTCGCCATCCCTTTCTTCTTGCTTGCTGCCCCAGGTAAATGCTGACATTTCAGTAGTAAGAGCAATAGCAGCTGTGTCTGAACCAAGATAAAGGTTAGACAACACAGATCCAGAACGATATAAGACACAGAGATGAGGAATAGCATTATAAAATTTTAATCCTTCCTTATCATAAAAATTCGTGTTGATGTAATCGGCATAGAGAAGTGGGAAAATTTAATACATCTAGCGAGGATCGGATATCTATCATGGTTGAGGGAAAATAATTATTTTTTATAAGAAACTAAAAATAGGGTAATTATTTTATTTAATGTTCATTCTTTTAATTCTCACTTTAAACAATTTTTTTTATTCTTCCTCCTCATCCTTTACTCCAACGCTCACTGTGGTCCATACGAATGAACAAAAAAGCTCCATTCGAGATCGGATCACGTGCCGACTCGGCAACTAACAGAAAACGGGAAACGCGTAAAGCCGTACCCCATAAAGTCTCGTAAAGCTATCGCTGAAAGATTAAAGGCATTCGGACAAAAACTAATTTGATACTCTCAAGTAGATTAGCCGAGTTGGGTCGGTGACTTTTTCGCTGTTAGCTGTGGATCTCGAAAGGACTATCCTTTTTTTTACGTGAAAGTGAATAGGGATGAGGGGTTTCGTTTTTTTTATTTTAACCACAGTCGATTATGATCTACGGGTCCAGCACAGCTGCAATCGCGTTTTCGTCTATTTTACAATCTGATATTACAGGGTTTGCAAGGAAGCAAGCCGAGCTTGGTCCGATATATATACAGGGTATTTGGTTTATACACGAAAATGGCTTCGGGGGCGTAAAAACGTATTTTAAAATAGAGGGCAAGCCCATGTAGCGAAAATAAAATGAACCGCACCTGTTTGCAAAAGGGGAGAAAAAAATTGATAACGTAGGGAGTTTAATAGTTTCTAAATGAAAGAAGAATAAAGTCAAACAATCAGAGGGGAAGACGGAGGGGGCTGCCATAGTGAATGAGAGGATAAAAAAGGGGTTAGTGCCAAAGCACCTGCCGTTATTCAACAAAGGCGACAGTAATGAGATCAAATTAAGGGAAATTTTTCGTAGTCGACTTATCGTCATTAAAAGAAAAAGAAATATAACGGGAGTATAAAAGAAAGTTGTTGACAATTTATTATTAAGGGCAAACCTCACGCTGCGGGCGCGAAATAACCTCTGTTTTATTAACCCTTTTACAGGGACAGGTACCAACCCCCATAATTCCAATGTCTATTTTCCACCCTTTGTAGCTTTCCCAAATACCCTCAGGCAACTTTAAAGCTCCCAACCCTCGATTCACCAACCAAATAGTCATGTAAAAACATATTGACACACACACATATATATAGTACATATATATAAATCAATAAAATCCAATTGCTAATTTGTATCTACTTAAAGTTAAAAACAATCACCTAATTCGGCAATAATTATTGGTATGGAAATGAAGTAATTCTCAAAATAAAAAATCAATTAGGATATCAATAAGAAATAATCACAGATTAGATAAAGTACTATTAATATGCTATTGTCTCGTACAGAAATATTTTTCCTGGAAGATTGATAAGAAACAAAAATGGATATTCTCACTATATAAAATATTGACAAGTGTAATTCTCATTATTAACCACTTAACCTGAAACAACCAGCTACGTACGTGGTGGGCAGAATAAATTAATCTACACATTCTGTATATGCAGTCTGTAGGCAATATTAATAGAATGTCTTTCGAGCACCATAGTTCATTCCGAAAATATACGGACGGATTGGTCTGGCGTAGCAATCAATAAATTGCTAGTGATTAAGAAATGATAAGAACCATGCGAGCATGTGAGTATTCTTATCCCCATCCTCCATTGCGTCATTACATATGATTGGCACGAGTCGGAGACTTTACCCACGTAGAAAGTTTTACATCTACATTTTCTTGTTTTTTTTTTTCCCCTCTTCCAAGAAGAAACGCGCCATGAATTCTTGGCAGAGCTTTCCAAACTACTTTCACTCTTTATCCCTAGAGCTTTTTTAGGCACCATTTTCGCAGACTCGTCGTCTGGGACACCCGGCTTATGCTCTCCAAGCTCATCCTCTTTGGAAAGGATTAGCTTTTTTTCACTTCTTTATTAAAATTATTAGCATAAGCCGGTTATTCATATATTTCAAGGTCCTTCGGGACAGACGCACTGATTGAAATTGGATCCATTGTAAGAATTAGATAAATAGCAAATATCGTACGGTTACGCTCATCTCCCATGACCTTGTACGTATCAATAATGAATCGCCATAGAAAGTTTCTCCAGTGAATGTCCTATTATACGTAGTACTGATTGCCTGGCGTATATATCTATATAAAATATACATATTATACCTAGCGAAGATATAGAAAATAACTTTGAAATAAAACACGTAAAAAAGGGACATCCGGTATAAATTGATCAACCTACCACTTGATATCCTCGGGAATATATCAATAACCGCTGAAACAATCAAATTGAAAGAAATTGATGCTATTTTTCAATTTTCGAATATGTCCAATAAAAAAATAAAAATACGATTTACCAAAAAAAGTGTATTTATGCTCAAATAATCAAGTCTGTTTCCTAGGCAAATTTTCCACGCCTCGTATTTGAGTGAACGGTTTCGAAATTGCATTGATCACGAAATCCAAACCTAATAAGCCGTCGCGACGCTAGACGACGCTAACGTAATGCTCGAGGAATCTACGTTCCAACGTAGTAAAAAAAACTGTGTCCAAGGATTTCGGCTAATTCGTTTTCTCGGCGATATAGTATAGACTAGAAATCTATGAGCGCCACTCAAACGTAACGAAGAGCTCTCGACGAAAGTTCCCGCGGGAGCGCGCCACCGTCGCTCGATGATTACTTTCCGCCAGTCAATTTGTCCGTGCGGTAAGCACGCGTCATCTATCCTGAAACCGCGTTCAGGTATTTTCCGTAAATTATTTGGAATTTCTACGCTTCGTGTAGTCGTAATTTATTTCGTTTAAATTGCATCTTTTTCATTAGAATCGTGCTACACCTATATTTGCATTCTTTGAATTCTTTTACCAGCTACTCATTCGAGGATGGTCATTAGAATTTACACGTGCACATGTAGTACACTGTGCGAAGTAGCATGTTGAAGTATCTGGAGAAGCGAGGAAATTAAGGAAATCAGGAAGGGATAGCGAGATGGGGATGTGCCGGTGAGGAAAGAGACAACAGACACTGGAGATGATATATAGAATCTACCATAGAGGGAGATAGACGATACAGCATCTGCCTAGAGACTGTGATAAGGATAGGAGTCGAAAGATATGAGCATCATACGGATGCTGGAAGAAAAAGGATAACGTGAATAAAGAAAGTAGCAAAGGAGAAGGAAGAAAGTCGTTCGAGAAGTACTGTAATTAATTCCTAATTACAAACTGTACTATGTACCAAAGTCCTAGTTAAAGACGGAACGATCGAAGAAATAAACGAGTACTGTATGTATTTTATACAGTGTGTATATATATCATAAATGAGCACCCGGTGGAAGAAAAGGAAAGAGAAAAACGAAAACTTTCTTGAAGATCGCTTTTCCTTCGTTTACTCTTGGATGTAAAGAGGATCGTGGAGTCTGGATGAAGCTTTTTATCGAGGACAAACGTAAGGCAATGTCTTTAGGATTGGTCAATGGAATTCTTTTACTCTCTTGGTCGATTAGGCGAAATCCATAGGGAGGCAACAAAAAAAGGGAAAATAATAAAAAATAAGGGAAATTTAGAAAGAAAAAGCTAATGGAATCCACTGATCCGTTGCATTCGTGTCTTTATCCATTTGGTGTATTTCACTTGAGAGTTTCTCAACTGCGGGCAATGAAAAATTCACAAACTTATACACTAATATTGAGTATCGCTTATCCCGCGAGAGCTTAGCTGAAATAAGATTTCAAGAGAGCATTTCTTTTTTTTTTAATTACAAAAATAGCAATCTTGTTCGATTGGTCGCACAAAGCATGTGTAAATCAACCAGAGTCAGTACCTAATTATGTAAATGGAAACAAAATAAAATAAACTCCGATTAATGTGTGATCCTAAATTAATAATAATAAAATAAATTAGTGTTGATAATGCGAGTATTATTTTGTCCCCACGCAGAAAAGTAATAAATCAATTTTCTTACGATACACAAATAAAATCGATCGATTCCATTACTTTTTATATATACAGGAAAATTATATGTATCAACCCTAATAAAAAAAAATCAATCCCTTAGCACAGAGCGTTTTGCTGTTATCAAAAGGGATGCCTACCGCTGTTATAAAAAAGGTGCTTCGAGGTGAATCATAACCACCCAAGGGGGACTGAAAGTTATTTCAGTAATCGTCTGAACTGAAACCCCGTGAACGGGACTTAACCAAAGAATCGATTAACGACGATCCGGGGGTCGTGAAGAGACGATACGAAAGTGAAGAGACATTATCATGAAGGAAGAGGAAGAAGAAGTACGAAGAGAGGTCGAAGGGGGATATCAATGTCAGGGGTCGCGGTGGTGATATCGGTTCCCAATGCAGTCCTGCAGACGTAAAGTTATCAATTCGGAAAATGACTTCTGCGAGACGTCGTTATCTTAATGGGGCGTCGATACCGATGCGCTTGTCGTCTTAGAGGAACGAAAGAAAAAAAAAGAGGGCTGAAAAAATGAAATCAGTTCGACGCCTATCCAGATCCTACCTAACAGTATCACGTTTACCAAAGATCTGTCTAGATCTTCTCTACCGGCACTTCCAGATCTTACAGCATCACCCGGGAGGCTGGAAAAGGGGACTTGATAGGGACTCACCCCTGCAATATGGTTTCTTCATCGTGGGGGTACGGGGGTTGACGGGAGAGGGGGGAAGGGGGTAAGAGTGCTTTCGAAGCAGCTGTTCAGGGTCGCGACGCAAACTCCCGACGCTTTTATCATCCACTCGTATATTTTTCACGCTCTCTCGTAGTTTTCTCGAAAAGCTTATAATGCGCGTAGTTGCATAGTTACGTCACGAGACAGAAACGCAGCCTTGAAGACAGAGAAAATGACACCCTCAGGGTATTACAGCGGTACGTTCGCCATTTGTGATTCCATCTACGTAGTTTTCTTCCCTCGAGCTAATTACACGGGTTTCCTCTCTTTTCCTTTTCCATTACGTTTTACTACATTCCTTTGTTTACGTACGTGACGTCCTAATGTTACGGGAGTTAATCGACACGTGCTGGAAAAATAGTACGGGGGTTGATTACAGTCGTAGAAAGAATTAAAGGAGACCTTTTTTTCTTGAAAAATGAAAAGCACGATTTAAAAAAAAATTGTTAAATGAAAAAAGGAGGCAAAGATACGGAAATAAAGGGTAGGGGTACGTGTGCTGAACGTAAGAGAGAGAAGGGAATACTTACGTAGCGCAACGTAATCCGCGTTAAGAACTAAATCCCGACTTAACAAAATGCCGTTTCAGAATACATACGTAAACGTCGCCGTGGACGCCGACGCCCATCGCGGATTGTGTGAAACCGGCAGTATACCGGCGCTACAACTTGAACAACCACGACTTTAGAAACATCCCGCAATTGTGGACTTTCCTGAAGTTTTCGTGTAGAAATAGTACTGGATGCCCGCCTCTTCCGTGCCCGAAAGTTTACGTGCATAAAGAGAATCAGTGCCGGGAAGTAACCTAACCCGGACTTTAACTAACCCAACCTGACCCAGACCAAAGCAATCGACGTGTAGCCAGAAAGAGGAAATGCGGTAGGATAGTCAACGAAAGACAGGGATGGAGTAGAAAGGATGTAGGGGAAAAGAATTTTTTTGGGAAAAAAAATTAAAAAATTTTTCCAGTCTACGCGCATTAAAATATTTACGCGAATTTGAATGATCTTTCGTGCGCGAATCTTCGGTCTTCGTCTGTCTGTTACCTTTCTTCTTATTCCTCTTTACGATGAGAGATAACATAAAATCTCATGACTGCCGCTGGCAGCTGTCGCCTCACTGATACGCGGTAAAAATAATTCATTCCGTAAGAACAACTTTTTTTAAACAAAAAAGTAATTGCGAAGATTCATTGAGTCTAGGCGACGTATGGTAAACCGCGTAATCCTTAAAATTTTTTTTTATCGACTCAGAATGAGTCTATTCTATTTTTTATATTCTCTGCATTAAAAAAAATTTTTTTATTCGTCCCTATCCTCCCTTTATCAATATTAAGATTTATAAAACAAAGTAGCAATTCATCCCGATCCCCATTCCACCACCCTATTTTTCAACCCTTATTATACAATCTAATAATTTTTATGGATAAAAATGTATATTTAATATCAAACACCTGCTACTCACCAAAGATAACAACAATAAAAATTCAAAGTACACATCCACCCGCAGTTTGTAACCACATAACGTAATCCTTCCACGCACAGTATTCAGTGACCAAAGTCCCAGCCTCCCTTACAGTCCACTATCTACCCTACATTAAATGACCATATGTGCACACACGCCTTGTCAAACGTGCATACACAGGAAATAAAGTTCGCCCGATGACAAAGACTAACAGTAACTGAAACCACGTTGGCCAAGTCCAGCGTTACGGTAGAGTACAAGATATCGAGGAGATAAGAATTGAAGAGTCACTCTTATCAGTAACAGTATCGTTATCCAGCATACGATAAAAAAGCAGCAGTTACTCATAGCGCGCAAAGTGCCCCAGGAACTGGCACAGTAATATCAAATAAAAAAAGACCATACCTCCTATCTATGTAATCCATAAAACCAAATAAAATATAATCCATAAAAAACTAAAAAAAATTCAAAAATCAAATAAAGTCATTCTTTAACGATCCGAAGTGTCAATAAGGCTTGACGAAAAATGCCCAAGAGCGTAAGGAAGAATATCGAAAGAATGTGAATTCACGAGTTAAGCCGAAAATCAACGAGTGTGAAAATACGAGAAAGAGGGCGAAAGGTAATTTTGTCTGGCGTAACTAGTTAACTCGGGAAATAAACTTAAGGTTCCCCTCGCTCGCCCAGGCAAGTATATACGATTTGCTTTTGAGGGGGTCGGTATGCCCGGACGCAGTGATTAACTGTGCGAACATTTTAGAATACGGTAGTTTCCTAACCGTCTCTATAAACAGGATCAGCAGACGTAGAGTAGTACGCGACACGTACTGCCATCAGAGATACGTTTTCGGCCTAGCTAGAACTCACTTTCCAAGTATAAGTAGCTTCAACTTTGGTCCGTGATTGCGTGTTAGCCGAACCGTTAGTAATGTTCAGTGTGATTCAAGAAAGGAGGGACCTGAAATATTCTTCGGGTCTATATATATATATATACACACAATATATATAGACATCCATGAGACATATAGACACTTCTCACCCCATTTTCATTGTCTCGGCATTACTCTCCGTTCCACTACGGTCAACCCCTCCAAACCTTAACGTACCTTCTTTCTCTCTCTGTCCGTACCCATCTGCCTGCCTCTATCTCTCTCGCTCTCACTCTCTCTATCTCTGTATATACCGACATAACTCAATTAAGGCTCTCTCGAAACGAGAACGGATCGCTAGCTCGTGCTTGGCCAATGACGTTATAGGAACTTCCTATGTATGCTGCGTGTACCTGTACGGGATCTGGTCTTTTAGAGAAATGGTTTCGATCTTTTTAAGTATTTTTAGGTTAGTTCATTAGATTTACTTTTTTTTAAAGGAACCACTCCAGCCTTTTCCTTTGTGTTGCTTTGTAGTGTACTCTAAAGATGGGGACTCCTTGAGTTTTTCTTTTTTCCACTAAAATCTCTTTCTCCTAGTAAAATTGTCTACTTCATTGTTACGGTATATCGTAATATACGTAATAAGGGTTCACTCACAATGGAAGCATCTGTTTGCGTTGTACGTTTTAGAGCGTTAAAATTAATAATAAAGATAATAACTGAATTAAAGACATAAAGATAAGAATATAACTTACGATTAAGCCGGCCTATATTATTTCCATGAATCCGCAAACATTTCCTATTGGTCCAGACGTCAGTGTCGCCAGGAGTAACTCAGTCCCGCCATTACAGCTTCGGGTCCCACGACGGAAACTAGCGTTGGTAGCCTTAAGTGAATTCTAACGATGCCAACGGGTGGAACCTACGACAGAGTAAAATGATTCTTGTTAATAATTTATTGACGTAATGGGGAACGTGCGTTTTACTGGAAATAAAAAAATGTCACGTTCCGCGTGACACTCGCGATTCCTGCAACCCAATTACTAATAACGATCTTATACTTGAAAGTTGTGTCAAGTGGCTCGAAGAGCCAGCGGCAGTGGTACCCCATCGAAAGCACTTGCCGTTCCGCAGAGTGTTAGAATTGTAATTGAATTGTTTGCCTCTCTCGCTCGCAGTCTCTCCTGCTCTCCTCGCCATCCTTATAACGAGTGCGAGAGAGAAGGACGAGCGTGCACTTCGTTCTGCCGTATAATTTCGAAATATTTTCAAGTGGCAATATTTTTTTAACAGTCGCAAACGACTGTCTGGTCACTCGCAGCTGAAATTTCGAAAATTTATTAGAACCCTCTTCGAATTTCATACACGTCGTCCATATGGGAGACGACCTGGATACGCTCAATGGAATTTTTATCGCAATCCAGATGGCGACACTGTCGACCTTATGATATCTACTGTGGCATGTAATTTTCTGTATGTTCACGCAAACCGTGAAACGGATGTGGCCGCTGGAGATCACTTTCCAGCATGGTACCCAGATTGGACTTGGATCCTCTGGGCTTCTGAAATATACATTGGGAGTGTGACACACGTGTGTTTGAGAATGAAGGTGAAGCTAAGAGGTATGGCAATTCATTTTAATAATTAATTGAACGTAGTTAAGTCTGATTAATACGAATTTTTGTTGGGGATTAATCGTTAATTCGGTGAATGTTGATCTGTACCTGTCTGCTGGGTTCGAGTAATTAGATTAAAGAAGAAAAGAGAAAATTTGAAAAGTTCGTAGTGTTCAACTCGAGGGATATTATTATTTGTTAAAATTCCATGTATTCGGGAAAATACGTGACAATATTGTAAAAAGTGAATTTTTTGCTGCACTATAAACAAACAATTTTTATAAGCTTATCCATAGATATACAGTGGTCAATACAGTCTATCCACGTGCGCAGTCTTCCCAAAGGATAAGTAAACTCTGAAGATGGGATAGAAAACTGGCTTGCCGAAGCTTAGAAGGGAAGCTGCACAATCCGGATGCACTTTTCAATCTCTAAGGTCAACTAAAGCCAGCAGAATGGTCTGTCTGTAGAAAGTCTAGGGAAAAGACGTTTAAAGATGCAGCAACGGTACCGAAGGGCACGGGAAGTGACGTAACGGGAAGTGCATTCTATTTGATGCAACATATAGGTATAGTAAGTTAATCAAAAGTCAGTATTGGAATATCGGCAGTTAAGATTTGCTGAGCTGCTGACACGTTAATGGTGTTAACATAGATTGATGCAAACACGCGTGAGATGATTGAGGGATGCTGCGTAACGGATAGATCCAGCCCGGTGATTCGGTATCGATAATCATTTGCTGCACTGCATTAAGGTTGAGCATCGTATTGGGTTAACCTAGTAGATAGGTAAACGATATAGCGATGCGTTTCCATGACGCGACGAGAGCATTGAGTGCATTGCTTCTACGTAGAATGCAGCTGTTATTATCAGAACCGAGTATAGGACTGTGTTCCGTAGCCTTGAGTTGATGGACGATAGTTTCGACGAAAACACCCAAGATAAGTAAAAAGACAAGAAAAGCATGAGTAAATAGTCCCTAAAAGTCACTTGGGAAAATCAATTTCGGGTAAAGATAGTGGAACCGAATAAGGAATGAAAATAGACAAAAAGTAAAGAGAGCGAAAAAAAGTTCAAAATTCTTTTAAAAATCCATTACTACTTAAAACAAAACTTCTCAAATTCGCACGCGATTTGTAAACCCGACTGTATATTTATGTACATAGAATCTTCCTCATTAGGTCTGCCCAAATTGTGTGCATTAAATTAAGCTTCTGCAGTCAATTTGCTTGAACTTTGAATTCTACAGGAGAGTCCGAATTCATTATTTGACCTTTGGATTTGGATTACGTATTTAAGAAAATGTGGTCGGAGGTCAGGGGGTTACGTTAAATTAAGCTTTGGAAACTTTTCAAATTTCCTTCTTAACGATGGAGGCGAAAATAAAGAAAGGCAAATCTGTAGGAATTTTTAAGAATACGATCGCGCAAGAAAATAAATCCGTATCCTGTCTCTATGTAACTGCATATTTACTATAGCGCATAAAGCTCGGGCTTACATATGTACTCATACGTATAGCTAGTCACACACGTCGCCGGTTTACTCGCCGTCGTACGATGAGAACATAAAAAGGTAGCAACGCAAAAGCCGGAAGTTATGTCTACCATAATCTACACCCAGACCACGCGAAAAGCACGAAACCAAAAATCCTACCAGGCGAAATTTTCGCTATCATGGAAATACGTTTTTAGGACTATTTTTGCAACTTTTACGGGAACTTCTTATCTCCTTGTATCTTTATAGGCGTAGCTGTAGGCACGTGAGCTTTTCGAAAATTGTATGCTAATACAAAGGGGAACTTGTGTATCTCGAATATGTAAATAGTTATTATCGCAAGTTGGTATATGATAACTAATTATACATAAACGACGCATCATATAATAATATGAATAAAGTCAAAGAATTTTTGGCATTCATATAAGAATTTTCAAAAATTATTATTTTGGCTACATTTTTCTTCTATCGTCGAACCGTCAATTTCATACGTCATACGCGAAACTGACGAATTTTCATTTTCGATCCGGATATCGTGTCGTGTTAAATTGAACCACGATGCTACTGTATCGCGTGGGGGTTTGCATGTGAATGTATATACATATACGCAGTATCCAATGCGCGACATTTCAACCAATGGAAATGCAAAGCGCTTTTGATACCTAACCTTACCCAATAGGTACCTACTGACTTCTATCTTCTATTGGAATTTTCAAAGATTGAGTTTCCACGGCAGCGATTTTCTCTTGTCGCTTCGACGAGCACGTGCTTTGCCACTGAGAAAGAACAACGCTGGCAGAGATTCACGATATGATTTATGTCCCATATAAAATTAACGAACCCGAGCGATAATCAGAGTTTCCGCAGGAAACTAAAAATGTGAAAAAAATATAAGAAAAATGTGAACTTCGCCTCTCCCAATTAAAGATACAGGTAACAGGTAACAATAAATAGGACAGATATAGTTATAGAAAGAATGAAAGGATCCCGAGGATTTTTTATTTTAATTGGAATTCAGCCTCTTAACTTTCTTTTATTATTTTTCATATCCCATGGCTGCGGTCAGAAATCCTACTTTATGCATATATCTGTATGTATATAAGTATACTTATACATTTGCGACTGCCTGTACATATAGATTGCCCACTATTTACGTTTACAGGCAAAGTTTAAATTTCTGCAAGATGCGACCGCAGCTTATTGGTTTTGGGTAAAACGATTACGGTAACAAATTAAAATTATTAAGTTAGAGTTCAGGGTAAACCAATTTAAGCTGGGGTGTAATGAAGCTTACCCATTCCAAAATTGGTTAATTGTTCCACTGCGCGTTTCCTCAAGTGTACAGGGATACCAATTCCTGGTCCACCGCAGTCGTACCGTTCCCGCAGGCACTGTACAATAAGTGCTGCGGAATAGCATTTACTCCAAGTTGTACTTTGAAAAATAAAAAAGAAATTCCCAGAGTCCATTATGAAATAAACAATATATCCACGTAGCAGTTGTTAACCGGATGCTGGGGATCGTAGATGAAACGAGGATGTTCAACGTGAGATCCAAGAGAGTTGTAATTCGAAATAGCGAATACCTTGGGGGATTTATCTACAGGGTTGAATATCTGATAAATCAACTTCCTGATACAAAGGAACATTTACGATGAGAAAAACACTCCGTGACAATTGAGTATAATGTAAAAATAATATAAAAAAAAAATAAAATACAATTTAGCGTCAAAGAAGCTTTCGGTTTCATGAACGAGAAGAGAAATCTGATTCGGAAGACCGATTCAATTGGACGGACTCTGTGAGAATTTTATAGGTTAGATTCTTTTTTTTTTCACCTTGAGAAGAATTTCTTCTTATCAAAGACCCTTGATAACAGTCGCCAATTTATGGCGCTGCGATAACTTTATCACGGGCTTGCGCGAGGCAGCATCTAAGGTACATCTCGATTCGTGCAACCTAAACGTTAATCGAAGCAATCAGCATCCGCGCCAATTTATTTCCCTATTTTTTTTTATATTGTATTCGCATACGTGTTCGCGAATTTCCAAGAAACAGTAATTTTGTCGCTGGATAACGTTTCCTTTAATTTCCTATTTTGCAAATCCAAATGTGTTATTTCCTAATAATTTCTATATGGTAGTCACTTTTTTACACACTCACAAGGTGTTTTGTTTGAAGTTGGAACATGTAGGAATTGCACAGACTTGGATTTACGTCCTGGCTAGTAATACCTAATTTCGCAAGAGCATCATTAAGGTGGGATAAAAAAACCCGCCCTTATATAATGCCTACAGAACAATTCCAAAAACCCTCCAAATCGTTCCACCAGGGACGTTTTAGCTCAATTTCGCCCCTAGACACGCATTGTACTTTCTTAAATCTGGAAATAATCGGCTTGAATCGACCTGCTAGATAATCAATGGCGGTAAATTCGATTGCGCAATCGCAATGCGAAAAAATTTCGCCAATAAAAAAAAAGCAAGCTCCCTAAAACCATTAGCGCCCTGAACCATGTCTGACAAGGTACGTCCCTGATATTTATTCCCCACAGTTTTCCATTTCATTGGCAATTTTTTCGTTATTACTCGCACATGGCCCTTGCAAACGTCTTGCGAAATTCAGAACGTAGAGCTTAAATCGTTCCCGTCTACGTATACAACCAGCTGAGGCGAATGCGCACTGATAAAATCGCATTCGAATATCAACCCGAATTCCCCATCCTTTCTGCCGGCACAAAGAACCATTTCGGCAATTCGACAACAAAATGGCAAAATGTATTTTAACGAACCGTAGGAAGAAAAAAAATTGCTCCCATCCGGCCAGGGAAGAACCTGAAAGAATCGATCTCTAACCGATCTCCATTGCTGTATGCCAAAGGGTTTGAGAAAAATTCCTTTCACGGTCGAGCGACTTGGCAAACGGATAAAATTTCGCGCGGCGATATTCTACAAAGTACACGGAACTGTATATAACGTCAGGATGAAACTCTGAGGAATTTCCATGAAGAAGAAAAATTTATGTGGGTCCGCCTTGAATGTCTCCTATATGTATATTACCTGCTATGTGGTACGTATTAGTTGAGAATATTATTTAAGGTTAAATATATGAGATTTCAGGAATTTTCGAAAATCCTCTAATTCATACCCACATTTAGCCACTTCATATACATATAATACTTAAGTCGTACACACTCGTCCAAATACACTAAATCTGCGGGAAAGTCAGGAGGAGAACACGTACTTTGAGGAGTACGCACTTGAAGGAAGTGGTAGGGTAGTAGTCGAGGACTCCAAAGGATGGATACATGTACGTCGAGATTCCATCGAGCGCCATTCGTCCTCCGAGTACAAGAGGAGGATTGGAATCGAAAGGATTTATCGTTTGAGAAAAGAGGAGTGAAAGGGGAAGCGTAAGGAGGATGCTGTGTAGACATCTTGAATTCGTAGGGGTGCTTCGGGGACTTCCTCTTTTATCTGCCAGGCAGGGCTGTCAAACCAAGGTATAATATATCGGAGACAGGGTGCGCCACTCTTGGTTACTCAATTTTCTATGGTTCACTGGCATTCTTAAACCATTACTCAAAAAAAAAACTGCCCTTGATCCAGTGTTTCTCGTATTTCCTGATAATATCAGCGACTTATCAACTGGACTCTGAAACTGGAAAACAAGGCTGGTCCTATCTCGCTGGTACACCTTACATTCCATTATAGTTACATTTTTCGTAGTTATTTCTCGAGAAAACAAGTATGACAAATGGTAATGGGGAAAAAAAATAATAAAGAGCAAGGACGGTGGGTAAAATTTGTCACTGGTTCAAGTTGACCCGTCACAACCGAGAGTCGATTTATGCAATCTAGGTCAATCGATCTACCCTGTTAAACTACAGGCTACGAGTGTGTGTCATAATCGTGGCATGTTTCCAGGGTCCTAAGTTCGAGTCTATATACTTAATATAATAAACGTAAACAGTGTCAACAAATATTTTCCGTTATAAATTTAAATTCTAATAATCCGAAAACAGGTAAAAACCATACTAGAGGATACACAACGTGGTCCGATATACAGAATAATTAAGGATCTTGACATAAAATTATTCCTGAGCCACCCTGTATATACTAGAAAGGTTGACGATTCGCGGAGTTCAGAGTCCAAAGTCCAACAGCTTATCCAAGCTGGCGAGTTTCCAAGGGTAATCACGCTCGAGAAACTTGATTTACCTCCCAACACCTTGAGATCCTCCAGCTCAAATAAATCTGGCAAACTAACCAATTCGGGCGAAATCGTTACCCCTCGGCAAATCAGGCCGAATCAACCTTCACCTCTGACCTATTCTTACGTGGGTAATTAACAAGCGAACAGATGTATCTTAAAGTTTGATTTATTTTTCAAGGACCCAGTTCCTCCATTCTCTGAAGATGGTGCTCTTGGCCCCAAGGTCAAAAGTCCTTATCGCATGTCGAGGGTCCAAAGATTCGAAAAAGTTGATGTCGCTGCGAAACACGATTTCCCTTGATAAACTGTTTCCTGTTGAAGTGGACAAGGTAAAAGCATCGCGAAATCCCTCGTCACTGAGGGTCTCGTGAGAGTCGGGCATAGGTATATATAGTCAGGTACCTAAAGTTATGACCTAACGGGCCGATGGATCCTCTGAAAAATTCGCAAAGCCTCTTCAGCATAATGCACGTAAAGCGTTTGGACCTGAATATGTTAATGAATCCCGGTTGGTTGGTAGGCCTGCTAGTTGAACTTTCCCTTGCACGAGCGTTTGGCTCTTCCTATATACACGCCACTCTTGCCAACTAGACGAGAACCATTTGCGGAAGGGGAGGGGTAAAACCGCGTCGAGCCAACTTCATTTGAAAATTCAGGTCCGAACCTCGATTCTCAGTGCTACATATGACGTACAGTTATACATATCCCGTGTTATACGCACGTGGCAAATATTTCAAAAATTTTCCTAGATCTTTCAAAAACGTAAAATTTTCGAAATTTAACCTCGACTTATTTTCATAATTTTCCTTCAATCTCTTCGCTTTCGTTTGACTCAACTGCGAATGTTCTATGCCGAAGCATTAAGGTACTCGAAACGTGTTATTGTGTATAATCCAGGAGAGAGATAAAGTTCCCACCCCCCACCCCTATTTACCGATACCCTCGATTCCAATTTTAGCGAATTTTTTTAACGACCCAATTTTTTTTTCCCACGTGCATTCTTTATTCCCACGATAAATCATACACAATACATACTTCACCATCCTTTAACATTATTAATCTATGTATCAAGAACAAGTAGTTTCATCTCGATTCAGGTTAACGCGTACATAAAAAATTTCCTTATACCTGTTTTACATATGAAAACGCTACCCTGACGTCAGCCGCTTCCCGTATACCCAAGGCATCGCTTAAATGCACGTTTAACCAAGGAAACACTTGATCCTCGTCCATGGAATTTAAAAGGTTAAGAGCCTGCACCTTAATTGGAACTTTAATACTTGAGTAAGGCAGCTATACTCCATTCACCTACATATCATTCGATAGCCTTGTTTGAATTTTCGAAAACGCAAGAAAACGTCGAGAAACTTCTGGGTCCTTTGAGAAGTAAAATTTGTGTCGGTCGGGACATGGGGGAGGGGGTATAAATCCCTTTGACTTCCGGGCCGGAAGTAACTGTTCAGACGTTGTATACAGTTGCTGTATGTACACATATGCAAAGTATATGGGAGTACGGAGTATAGCGAACACCTATATACATATATGAACCTTAGATACATATTTACCATACGCGAATATATCCGAGTTACTCAAGTATCTCAGAGAGTAAAGTTATCAGAGGTTGGAGTGAAGATTGTTACGAGGAGAAAATATAAGCCGCATTTCGCTATACTCGGTACACCATACTTCTATACTTGGTGGTGGTAACGTTCGCGGAAGGTGGAGCAACCCTTGGCGGTAACGTTTTCGCAAAACTTCGCGACGAATGGCAAAGTATCAGGGGTCGTGTGAGGGAGAATGAAAAATTTTCGTCTCTTCATCTCCCTCGGTTAGTCCAGCTGTCCTTAAAAGTTTCGCATTCCGAGAAGCAAAAAGAATCCCATCCCTCTGTGACGATATCTTCCCCACCCCTCCAACGGGGGCCACTCGTAAATTTCCCGACAACGTCGTCCTTAGCCATCCCTCTTCTAGGACTTGATACTTGACGCCTTTACACGAGCACTAGGAACTAGTCCCGTGACACTGACCTACCCTAATATATGTCTATTATAAATGCACGTAAGGGTAAGGGAGGACGCGTGAACGGGACTAACGAAGATATATATGGATTTAGGAATGGCGAAGGAAAGAAAGAAAGAAAGAATGTATGGTAAAAAAGTGGGAGGGGGGAGGGAGGAGGACGTCGATTCAATAATTTATCAAGCCCTCGGCAAAAGAGAATATCGGCTTGAATAACGGGGACACTCGTGTTCGTATCCGAAACTGGTCCACTGTATTCGTAAACAAGATGGCCCCAAGGCAGTAAAACACAGTGAATTTTCGTCCTTTGACGTAACAGCCGTGAATTTGCTGGATGAAGGCAGAATGAAGGGTGTGTAAAGGGAGAATTAATTAATAATCAGAAGGCGACTTCCGGTCTCTGAGCATTAATGCTCCTTAGACACCTAGTTACTTCGAGTAAGTCACGCCCGGAGGGTAAGACGCTCTCTCGTTAAGAGAGACAAGCGCACGTACTCAAATTTAGTGCAAGGGTAAATTTTTTTTGTCTTTCCATATTTTTGGATATTTTTATTTTTACCAGGGACCGGAACGTTTCACCGAGTTCCAACATTGAGGCGCTCCGTTTATTTTAGCCTCCCGTAGGTACGCGAGAATATCCAAAAAAATTTAGTCCACGTATGGAGGATACGTTGTTCTACTCTTTGGAGGCTTATTTTCAGACGAGATTTTACCTCGGCCAGGCATACAACCCTCGAAAATATAAATGCCTAGTGAAAAAAAAAATGTGTACACGAGGGGAAAAAAAGGTACGACCTGGCTCCAGCTTTAAGGGACATCAGGATTTTCTGACTGGATTCCTCAATAATGGCGTCTCTGCGCTTGGATCGCCATGTGCGCGATTAGAAAATCACCCCCGCACCAAACCCCTGGTCTCATCCCCTTTTCCGTGCAGCAGATGCAGCTGCTACGACCGCAGGGCTGTCCAAATTACCTTTGGCTTCGTCATATTCTTCAATTTAGATACTGCCGTACAGGCGGACATCCCTGCCAAGTATTTTCCCGACTGTCATCAGACGATATTAGATTTGCACAGACGTGGACGATGAAATTGGACGTTTTCATTTATGCGTGATAGACGTTTTGAAAAGAAAAAAAAAATCACGAATCGATAAATGCATCGTATATGACATATGTCAAAAATTATTATCACGATTTGCTTTAAGCATTTTAAAACATTAGGAAAAATATTCGAAATACGCGGTGACTCGGAAAAACAACATTTTAGCGTCTATTACATCACGTCAGCTGTGTCAGCCATATTACGTGTCCGCCTGTTTATTCAAGAAACACAATGAAAAACATTGCTACCAATGGGATAAAAGTAACTGTGACGGTACGAAAATCCAAGTGGCGATGAAGTGAAAGCCAAAAGATTTTTTCACCAACGCCTTTTAAAACGTATCTCAATAGAATTAATCCCACCGCCTACAGGACTGCACCACGTGTACCTATACTGACAGCTATCGATTCAAAACAGTCATAATCATACCGTACTCACATGTGCCCCAAAAAACTGTCACTGACACAGAATAATAATTTACTTGTCCCAAACAGCGCAAAGTTCATTTAATCTCTTTAAGCCATCCCAAAATCCCATGAAATTATAATATTACACGTACGTAACCGAAATTTCACTGTACCAACGAGTAATGACATTTCTCTTTCATATCCATTTACCTCGTTATCACAAATTAAAAATGTACAAGTCGTTACTTTGACGAATCGAAAAATTGACCGTCCAAACGTCTACAATAATTCTCAAAACTCGTTAAATTTACGTGACCCTGAAAATATCACATGAATATTGTTCGTTAGACATATACATATATACATATACACATATGTACATACATGGTATAGAAATTCTAATCTAAAGGAATCTCAGCGAGAGGGCTTATCGCGGCGACTTGTCTATTCGCATTTGCAAAGAACAGCAGCCACGAATAAGATGAGGTCAGAGGTCGTTGGGTCGTCTTGGGATCGTCCTGGGATTCCTAAGTAAAAGCCAGCTGAATAGCACGGAGCGAGAATAAGGAACCTTTACCTTGAGGGTAAAGGGTATCTTCCCTTCAACCGCCACGTCACAGACATGGCACGACGTATGAAAAGAGTTCATGACCCGAAAACGTGAGGTCGACGTCGCGACGCTAGAATACGTCCACTGGGATAAGAGTAGTAACCGAACGCGTTGTCTGATCGTGCCCATATATACAATGAGAAACGGTCAAAAGTTCGCGAAAGAGAAAAGATCGAATGAAGTAGCAAGTCAACATTTTTCCAAGAGCGTCGCGACGTCCACCGTCCAATACGTGCATACTTGGTTTTTACTGGTTTCCAGATATGTCCAGAATCCAATGAACGAACAAGTATAAAAACGCACATACGAAGAGTACAAGATGCCTCTGTCAGATACATACGAAGTATATAAAGCAGTACCAACATTTTTTTGCAATAGCCAATAGATTTGCGGTGAGGATTAACGATTCCAGGAATAACCGATTCAGCTATGCATGACTAACATTGTGGGGATTACGAAAAAAAAGTCCACGTAACGCGGTGCTATACCTTTTTATTACATTTTTCATTCGAATCCGACACATTCTTGCCAAGCCCGGAAATTAAAGCGACTGCCGCCTTATCTGAATGTCCTTAGAGATAACAGTCCCCATAGTAGTCATCTAATGATTCTAAGATTATTGATAATCGCCGCTTTGATACAAGTGTGGATAAGTTGGCGAATCCCGAGAATGGATAAGACCAGTGCATACGTAGGAACTGTACGTGATTACAAGGCGAGCGTAGAATGTCAGTGAGAAATGTACGTAGCGGTAGGGTATAGTAGCTGCGCCAGTACAATTTCGCGAATTTAAAGTTGCATGATACCAAGACGGGACGAGTGTAGAAAATGGGAGCTAGGGTCTTGGGGCTAATGGACGTGGGTACTTCGAGTAGCGCGAAACAGTGCTTACGTAGATGGATAGACGAAAGTACCGAGGAATAATTGAGAGAACTGTTGCGGTTGAGATCTGAAGTAGTGAAATTTCAGTGCTTTAGTTATTCCATTACCTGAATTCGGAGGTAGAGATACTATGATAAGATGGGTCCGAGGTCTGAAAATTTTTCAACGAAATAATTCGATTCCACGTAAATTTAGGGGAAAAAAAGGGATGAAGTGCGCGTGAAAGATAATTAGTAGTTATCGATTATTATTTTGGAATGAACAAGGGAGAGAGGGGACGAATATTTTTTACGTGGTAATCCTTATCAAACATTGCACCTGGAACAATGGAAACTTATGAATAGTGTATATAGATATAGCTGGTATGTAAAGTTTTTGACAATCGAACCGAATCGAACCGAATCGCATCCCTATGCATTTCGAGTTCGCTTCGAGTTTACCCGCGAATCGACCGAGCGTTAACCAGTTGCGGTTGACTTGATTCCTTAGCAGAGAAGGTACTTTGGTACGGACTATAATTTATAGTCTTTAAGGTTGATCTGCGCTAGTACAGCGAAGCGTGCTGATACATGAGAATCTCTTGCCTTATCTAATTAGCTAATTACAGTCGATCCGCGAGTAAAAGATCGTGTCCAGGGGACTCTGTTAGATAAAAAGTCATACAAGAATGGCCCCTTCAAAGTCTATTTTACTAGCAAAAAAACTACACGAGGAAAAGGAATCGACTTGATGGGATAAATAAAAACGATCGTATAGCTCAATCGGTCAGATACGGTTTAATGGTAATATAAGGTACTTAAGATGACGTAGTAGCTACAGTCGCCTCACAGCAACTACTCGCAAATACGAATCTCTGAATACGAGGTAATTTAGTATCGACAATACTACGCAACAATGCGCTTTATGTGCCAGTAAGACGGATAGGATCTCTTCGCAGTGGAGCACCGTTCGCATTGTTTCAAGTTTCCAAGTGTTCGCCGAGAGTTGGCAAATGTTTAAAGGGCTTTCCACACTGTACGAATATATACGTATATACGAGGAGAGACGTTGCAAGATGGTGGGGTCTGTACGGGAAATTCAGTGAAAAGAGAGACGAAGGCAATGGGTATGAAGAGACCGTTGAAAAAGTTTCCCTCGGCGTTTCCATTGAACGACATTAGAATTCCGCGCAGCCGGTAGATGACAGCCGCGTTCGGTCTCGTCGTACGATGAATATGGAACGCGAAATGGTAACGGGCCACGGTTCGCTGACGTTGACGTTGGCGTTAACGTTAACGCCAGCGAAGAACAGTCAAAAGTTGGATATCATTTTTGATCAAATCCTATATCTCGTCCGGTACCAAAATTGACGTGAGGGAACTTAATGCGTTGACTGGTTACGGCTTTGCCAGTGGCGCCCTCATTCCACACGGTGCCTGTTTTGAGCGGCTATTCGATTGAATTGTCGATTGAACTAACGTTTGAGCCATCAATGTTTTCTCGATTCTGAACGCGTGACTCACGTGATACAACAAAATACATACGTGGTCTGGTAGCTCAGTTAGGCACGTTCTGTTTTCCGGATTAGGTATATAGGGTAATACGGTAACAGTTTTTTTTTATGGCATCATTGACGTTTCCTATTATATTATCAGGTTGGTAAAATCGCCTGTGTTTCTCTGCGTTTCACGTCTTGGGCGTAGCCAGCCTCCCGCACGATCCTGGGATCGAGTTAATAAACGTAGAGATCAACGGGCCCGATTGAAATTGAATTTCTATCGGTTTGAAACGGCCGACAAAGGAAAAACCATTTGATATTCGACTACGCCGAATGCACTCAGTCCTGGGGATTGGTGAAATTGACAAGGGCAAAAAAAGGATGCCCAGGATCAATTTTGCGAGTTTACCCCATTTGCAAAAATTCTCGCGTCTGGCATCGAATCTTATAGGATAGGTCCCGAATATCAAGGGAAGCGTATATATATATATAACGGAGGTAATTCTGAAACTTTCTTAGTCAGCCATCCTCTTAAGAATATATACGTCATAAGGATCTCAGCGCTGTCGAACTTCATCTTCTTCTTCCATCTAACTCTTTATTCTTTTCGTAGCTCTTACCCAAGCTTAGGAAACCTCGGAAACTACCGAGACTTTCGTTTTCTTTATTACGTCGACTACTCGTCCTGCTCGATAATTCCGTTCGAGAATCCTTTAAAGGACACTTTGAGAGGATCATCGAATCCCGAAGACGGAGATCGATGGGGAACGATGAAGTTTTCAGGAAAGTAGAAAACAATGAAGATTACATATATACCGCTGGAAGTAGCAGGAGGAGCGGCTGTCACGTGTATTAAAGAAAAAAAAAACGAGGCCTACGCGAAACCAACCGTCTAATGGACGACTCAGATTCCGTAAGAGCCGTGAGTACGTTGAGTCACTTTTACCTGGTTGAAACGAGCCAATTTCCAAGTTCAGCGAATGTCAAGCTTCTTAACGCAGTCATAAAGAACAGACTCCGCCTGATTCGAGTCTCTAGCGCGTTTGAGTACTGAACGTGAGCACCGCTGCTTCTTCCCCTCGTACAGACAGTTTGATCCGAGTAAAACAAAGAGGGAGTATAAAGGCGTTTGAAAAAAAAAAGAAATATATATATCCAGGCACGAGTGAAAAAGAGATAAAAAACATACGGATATAGATATACTGAGTAATTTTATTAATGAACTCTTAATTAATACAACGAATTTTGACGACGGCCATATTGTAATTTATAAATAGCCGTCAAGCTTTAAGTGCAGCAAATAGTCATTGTACGCCAACGAGACGGCCCGAGTGTACTCATATAATATATATAACAGCAGTGCACTCTGTAGTAAGCCAAGTGCATTAATTTCAACTCGAGACGATCAAATATTTACGGCTCATAGTCCTTTATAGGTTACAGTGGCCGTTGGGCGAGTTTTAAAAACAAACTTCAGAGTCCCTCGCCGCTAGCGCCACGCGCGGCGTCTTCGCGAAGCTCCCACGGCTCGGCACAACACTGAACTGCCCGACGGGATTTTGCTCTTGTTTCCGTGAGCAAACGTAGCTGCACTCCTAGTAATATATTTGTACTCCTTTCCTCTATTATTCCCTGTTACTTTGTTGCCGTCGTTCCTTCCGCCCGCAACGATTAAATATAAAGCTAGTTGGGACCGAGAACGCGAGACTGGAATTGGTCTCAGTACCAGTTTAGTTGACTGGCGTGCGTGCTGTTTCTCATGTAGCTTCAAAACTATCGTGACGCTCCTCTATAGCCGGGATAAATTAGAAATAAGAGCAGCGAGCAACGACGACAAAGTTTTCTTGGTCTTTCCAGGAAAACCTATATAAGTATACTTTCGACAGGGGCTTGTGAGCATGGTTCCAAATGCAACAACCCTTGTTATCCATGACAAAGCCTAAGGGTGGATATACTTGCCAGTGATACATAGACTCGGATATTTTCTTAGAAACGAAGCCAGATGGAATAAAAGAAAATTGCTACCGCAGACAAAAGAATATCCAGAAAACCATATATAAACGTGGGACAATGACGGGGGTTTCAGGAGCCACTTTTATTACTGTGGAAAAAAAAAATATATTAAAAATACAAATTCTGCCATAACCTCATTTCACGCTTTTATCTCTTATATTCTGATTCGGATACGTACAAAAATCGTAAAACTGCGTCGTCACGATGCAACGTGTAGATATTTGTTGTAGACTGCAGTTGGATGGTCGAGGATGAAAAAATGTGTTTACGTTAAGCAACGCAGGATGCAGGTCGATTCTAAAGGCAAAAACATCTAACGGGTCAGACATAACGAGGAGCGAAGTAAATGAATATGGTATAAAAGTCAGGCACGTTGTCAGCGTAAAGCGTTAGATAGTGAGAGGGTCGAGACAAAATCGTTTGCGTGTACCTATATTTATGATGGATTTTATCTCCTTTCGTTGAAAAATATCATAAACGCCGTATACAGTGGATTGAGCGAGCAAAAGACTTTTGTGGACAGGAAGAATTGTAAACAACGTATTCGAGGAGATATTTTAGGCTGCATCCACACGATGGGTCTTGTTTCGAATAACACAGTGGAGTCTACGTTGAAACGGGGATTGCAGTGTGAGACGTGGACGTATAACGGTTCGAGATAGGAGGTTAGGAACGAGTGAGAAATAAATCACAGGAAATGCGGATGCTTCGACGTGGTATCAGGCCGAGAGATTTCCAAGTGTCGTAACACGCCGAATGATATAGGTATACCAGACACGTGCGAATCTATATGGGTTATGTTATGGGTTAAGGGACGTCGGTAGGTTAGATGAGAGAGAGAAAATATGAAATGAGACAATGGCAGAGCCTGTCGTATAAAAAGGACAAGTACACTACATGGGCGGGAAATTCGAAAATCCCCTTTGACGAGGAGATAAATTGTAAGTCCGGCACAGAGACAAATGATTCGGGATTATATGGACGAGGACTTTGGGGGTGCCAGAGGGTGAGGATCGTCCGATCTTGAGAGTCTCGTACGATCAACCAAGGGATGACGCGTCGGTCGAACGTGAAGAAGATGAGGGAGAAGGTGGAAGGGCGAGGGGAGGGTTCGGGGTAGGACGAGGCAAAAAATATGACACGGGACGACGGTGAGCAAAAAAAAGGGGCTACGGAGAGGAAGGGGATGGGCGAATTAAAGGGGAGTGGTCGAGATAAATAGTTAACCGGCAGAGTAGCTGCCAACCGTACGATATCAATATTCATTACGTTTAATTGCGCTTCGGCAAGAAAGCTTCTCGGCGAGGAGCTTTCAGCGGTAACCATCCCCTATAGAAATCTACTGTATTTTCAGGGTAGACTGCAACCTTTGAAATATCCAGGACAGCGAAGCTAAATGAATTTCAGGGGGAGGAGGAGGGATTTTGGACGAGAGTGGTGACAGGGGGGATGCTGGTTACCCCCTCCTCCCGTATTAAACAGCGGAACCCGAAGAAATGTGGGAAAAACAGTTAACCGAGTAAACAATGGCGCTTTACGGGGTTGATTACTTCTATAGCTATAGAGGCTAAAAGAAAAGTCGGTGGAACGACCTGAAACGCGAGGGTGAAGGAACCAGCGAGTCTAGGGGAGGGAGGGGGGTCACCATATAACAATCATGAATGTTTTGTGCGTCTCCGGGCTATAAATTCTTTCTCGTCTACAAAGAAATACAACCCCTTGCGGCGAACAGAGGACCGACGCACCTCCCCTCTGCAACCCTTACAGCTGCCTGACGATCGCATTTCCAGCGTCTATTGGGTTGGCAGAACTGTATATTGGACTGCGCCTTGTTTTCACGTATTTCGAGAAACAAGAGCGAGATGGTAACATGGCCCACCCTCAAAGCAAACATCCAGCTCATGAATTTATTACGGCGAATAGGACAAGGATGGACACAGGAGAATCTTCAGGAACGACAAAAACAGCCCCCGAAAGGAATTCCTGACCTCGGTGATACTACGGAACCGGAAGCAGGATTCGAGCGATGTATGGGTTATCGTGCGAGTTTGGTATCGAAATTTAGCCAGGGTAGAACATATCCCTAGATGCGTATAACCCTGAAGTCTTGTAACAGAACTGGATACCACGAGCGGAAATTGTGCGAGAGCCGCACGACGTCAGGAACTTCCGATATGTTTCGAAGAAGCGTCAAAGGGCTGGTAGGGAGGGAGGAAGAGGGTGAAGAGTGATAAGGGAAGGCACGTTCGACGTAACAAAAACTAAGGAAACCTCAGGACTTCGAAGACTTAGTTTCAGGGGTTTCTCCAAAGCAAACTCAACATCAGCATATACAACGAGGGTTAACGGCACCGGCAGACGAGTCAGTGGAGCCAAGAGAGCCAAGAGAGCCAAGAGAGCCAAGAGAGTTAAGCAGGAAACGAGGTCAGCAGTGGGATCTGGCCTAAAGGATGTCAAATTGTTATGAGGGACCTGGAGGTCCCGTGGGTTTTCCTAAGGGGGTGGTGGGTCTCCACCGGAGATGTACTGAGCACGTTTGTCCTTTCTACCCTATTAATCACGACTCGCGAGCCAATAAAGCTCTCTTCAAATGGCAGGCGTTTCAGCTTATTTGTACAGATGTCCAAGTATTCGCAACAGGGAAGGGAGGGGGGGTTGCCATGGGTAACGAAAGGGACAACAGTGTATCTTAAACGTAGGACATAAAGTGAGAGAAAGAGAAAAAAAGAGAGGCCAAGTTGAAAGCATACCTTCGGAAAGTGTAAAAGGGATGAAGGTAGGGGATGTTTTCCAGCATGTGCACCCCTAAGTATAGAGAATAAATTCGTGCGATTTTTCTAATTACTATACGGTACAGCAATTTGAAACGTTCCCGATTCTCTGCCGTGTCGAACGACAGACGGTTGCGTATCGCGAAAATCTTTTCGCCACTCGCTGAAAATCACGTTCGCGTGAGCTCTGGAAATTAAATACGCTTACAATCAATTAACTTCGACCGATACGACAGCGCTAGCGCAAATATCGGCAGCGCCACTTGTTTGACAAATACTCCGAGTGGTTACACGGAAAATTGTATTTGTCCTTTGTGTTTTGACGATGAGCGCACGCGACAGAACGTAGCGTAGGCAACGCTGTTAAAACACAGTCGCTATTTCCCTCGCGTTACGTGGATCGGCAGCACGGCCAGTGTATATTTATGATAAGAGAAACAGCAGGCGGTACAAATACGAAGCTTCGAGATAATAGATTTTCTTCAATTTCAATGAAACGATTTAACGCTGCGAAATATAAAATCTATACGAATGAAATCGATGAAATAAAATTCTTTCAAATTTAATCAAGCGATTAATGTATTTAAAGATAAAAAAAACACTCCCCTTTGCGGACAATAATGACAATCCGGCGGTACTGAGTATCGGAGTGATACGAGTTTAAACCCCGTTTTCAATCCCGTCGTAATCACGGCTGTATGACAATTCGCCATTACGCGTCAATATTTTCGAAATAATTGATTTAAAAGGCTTAAAGGCGCAGGCGGCCGTTCGCGACTAAATCACTGAAAACAGTTTCGGTCGCTCGCGTTGCGGATGCAGCCAATAGGTTTGGTCAATAATTTTTACCTCGCCCAACAACAAAATTCGCAGCGACACCGAATTCAGCGAAATAAATGAAAAGCAACGAGATAATCGAGACTGGTCATTTTACCATGGATCTCTGATCGAGCAGAAGAAAGGTTGACAGACTCAAAATCTCCAAGGATTATGATAAGAGTGTCAGCTAAAGCAAGGATGCACAGATAAAGATAAAAAAGGAAGTTGAAGTAACCGAGACGTGACGGGCAAATGCGAAAAAAAAAGTTAAAGGCGAGAAATCCGTCGGCGACATAATTCTAAGGTCCGGTATTCAGCAGCAGCTCAGACAGGCGACCGGTCAACGCCTTAAAGTGGATACTTATGATATACAATATACAAGCGATGTGTATACCTTGGACTTCAAGGCGAATATACATCAAGCTGTGCGCCGTAATAGACAGAACGGTACAGCCGAGATGTATACACCAAGCGAAGGTACGTGTACAACATAATGGCAAAAACATAGAAATAGGCGCGTGCACATGTGCGCGAAGAAAACAGCTGCAGCGTTCGAGAACAATGAAGGGGAAAACAGGGGTGGGTAAGGTAGGGAACTGGAGAGCCGACGTGTCCATTCTCCAACTAGAGAGATAGCCAAAGGCTCTGAAAATATTATAACAATAAGGTATACGTAGGCGTTCAATCGTTATGCTTGCCTGATTACTACACTGTAGGATATTAGAGCCGCTCGCCGACGCTCTTTTCTTGTTAATAGAAGAAAAAAAACTGCCAGGTTCACACAGGCACATAGAACGAGTATGAAAGGAAAGTTCGCGGTGCGATATCTGCCGAGCTCAACCTAACCTAATCCAATTACGCGATGAAGAATAAGAATACTGGATTCAATTCGAATTCGTCAACCCGTATAATAAGGTTTGACCTTAACCGTCATGCGATAATTCCAAAATTCGGCCAACGAAGGGATTGACGCACTATAGGAACGCTTAAAGCCACGTACGCACGAAATTACATCGCTTGATTTTTGTTATTCAGAATTTCCCAAGGGAGTCTTCAGTCTGTTTGTGGTTCTCTGTCTGGCCGCAAGTGGCGCTTGTTTACGAGGGAAAGGACTGTTGGATCTTGAGCGGACTACTGTAGGTGGGCGTCAAGGGAAAATAGCCAGGAACAAATATATGCATATGGTCCGTGACATGGAAACGTACAAAAAACCTACTTTAAGCGGCAATCCTGAAGTTCTGAGATACGGAACATGAGGATCAGCCATATTTAATAAAGAAGATAGAAAATTTTTCTTTCCATACCTACGTACCCTGGTGGAGGTCTGGACCTGGTACACCTGGACTGAGGATGCCAGGAGGCACGTTCGCCAACGCGAAGGCGCATTGCGGCAGGCGTCATGAAAATTTGAGAGTACCGCCCTTAGCTTTGCCAGCTACAACCGTAACTCGCGAGTCTAACGTTACTTAGCAGTGACGTACAGCCTCGGGGGTCCGGGGGCGCACGACTCTCGCGGACAATAAAGCAGCCCCTCCCTTTCACTGGGACGTCCGGGTTAATCAATCGTGATTCGAGTACGAATGCAGAAATTGGCAATCGTTTATTCAATTGCCTTGAACGTGGCAATGGGGCAAAAGGGGTTCGAGGAGGACGTCTAACTAATTGCTAGAGCTCAGATCGTAAAGGGGATGAAATTGCCGTAACGGCCCGGCGGCACGTTTAACCTCATTAAAATTCGCGAGATATCCGAAAGGCACACATGCGCCACTCTGGCTTGCGGTCGTCGAGTTAACTAACTCTAAGATGTAACTTCAGGTAAGGTTATAGCTGCATGCGACGCTCGACTCGACCTCTTTGCATTTCGCACGGGGTTGCAAATTCATGGGACTTGTCGGTGCGAAATTTGCGAAATCATGACAAAGGGTAACGTTACTATCTGAACTGTAAAATGGCGACAATTGTCTATATATATACACACCGATGTACCTATACGTATATGAAAATTTTCGACATATTAACATGATGCATATATTCACATGGGGTCTCGCAGAGAAAGACGAAAACTTTCCTTCTCCGATGCGAATATTCTCTCGTATAATGCCCGACGAGCATCGGAAGACTTCGTGCCGATGTTGCGAATCGATTTGCAAGCTGGATACGCGAAAGCTTTCTGGTTACCGGTGAGATTCGCGAGCGACCGTCAAACTCGATTGAACGTTGGTACACGGCGGTAAAAGTTCAAATTCGATCGAGTCTCCTGCTACGAAACGAAGAAGAACGAGTAACGCGCAAGCTACGTGAAGGAAGGACCACGAAGAACTCGTTACGTGAAAGTTTACGCGAATCTCTCGTTACACCCTATAGATATACAGTTGCGGTTCACGAGTGGTCCATTCCGCGAGGCACGAGGAAACCTCGGACCCGATAACTTCTAACGGCGAAAAGTTTTACCCTTCGTTCAAAGTCCCCCACCGCCTACAGGATAAACTTTCGCAAAAGATGGCACAGCCCTGAAGAAAAGATATTCGAGCCGAGGAAGGACAATGAAAACGAGCCGAATGGCTCCTTGAATATAAAATTAATAAATTATTTATATTTAAAAAAAAAGTACAATTTTTCAAATTAACCATAAACTTGCATCTCGCCGACTCAAATTTTATCGTAACGAGGGAGATTCGATAGCGATCGAACTTCAGTCATTTTTCAACCCTGGCGATGTAGGTTAAAGCATATATGACAGACACAGTCCTCAAGGGACAAGGAACGATATCATCTGGTTCGATACGTCTGTCGTGTATCAGCAGATCGGGAGTTTGCGCCACCCCTTTCCCCCCCAGAGGATCCCTTACGAAATTCCCCGTCAATTGAGAACGCATAATGGCGATACTAACGTCACTCAAGGCAGTCTACAAATCCGATAATGTCAAACGCCTACGTGGCAGCTTTGTTTATTTATAGATCCGCAGTTCCTGTATATACGATACGCATTGCGTGCGGATGCACTGCCGTAACAGTAGAGCGAGAGAGAGAGAGAGAACGAACAGTAGGAAATGTAAAGACATGCTGAGTGAGAGAGAGAGAGAGTGAGAGACAGAGAGGAGCCGGTATGCCCAGACAGATAAAGAGAGAGGAAACTGACCGAGGAGACAAACAGGACGCCGCTGCGCCAGCATTCGACACTGTCCGAGCACCGGTGGCTACGGTTTTCCGTAATCCTATTGATCGGAAATTGCAAACAGTGCAGACAATCGCATCGAATAAAGCGATGATATCCATCGAGCGGTGGTTAGCGTTTGAGGATCCCCTTAGAAGAGGGTGAACTAGACGCGCCTCAGTCCTTGGCTGGTCCTCGAGTGAATTGGCACGTAGGGGTAGAAGGGAAGGGCGACATGAAAGGGAAATCAGACGATTCGAATAATCCATTTTTATATACTGTGTGTGTGTTATGTATACTCTTGGCAGAGTATACAGATGCATACACGATTACATACGTATCCCGTGATACTATGCAACCAAGAAGGACAGCCTTCGCGTGTGCCTATTATTTGCGGTGTCGCTAAAAAAATGTTCGATATTTTTCACTCTCAACGTGTCAAATGCGTAACCATATAAAGGGCGCACGTATGTGGGACGGAAGATGAGATATGATGCGCGTGTGTGAATGGAGAGGAGAGGACCCTTCGGCTGCGAATACGGTCACCCTGTAGTTGTTAAAAATGGTCGCGGCACGCTTTGACCTGTATTAATGGTACTTCGGGCTGGACGTACGTAGAGGTTAGTAAAAGGGATGCCAGGGGTTTGGTTTGGCCTACCTGCCTGACCTGTGTCTCGACTCTTGCTCTGGCTCTTGTGAATGAAAACCTCGCTTTTATATTTCTCTTCTTTTCTCTTGCACATAATCGCGCCAACCCTCGTGTCTCGTCCCTTGAAAAAATTGCGAGGCAGCCATGGGAGGGAGAAGCATTTATGTATGCGGCTTTAAAGATCCATCTGACTGGAGTAGTCGGTTTTCTTTCAAGTGGGGAAAGACATTGTTTTTTGAGTTTTTAAACGTTTATATGTATTCATTCATTTAATTTGGAAAATTTTTAACGAGACTTCCGAGACCCTTGCGTGTTCAAATTCAGGCTAATATCCATCGCCGTCGTATAGTCAAGGTATTACGTGGAGAGGTGAAGAAAAAATATATGACTTAACGGAAAATTATTTTTCATAAGCCGTACTTTGGCGCCATTTTTATTCTTCTCGTTGTTCGCGAAAATTATGCAAAAATGATTTTAAACGTCGGAGGTAAAAATTTCTGAAATATATTACCAGGTGTAATACGATTGAGAAATATGCGCGCTAAGTATACCTGGAATATACATATATTGGCCAATGCGAAAAACCCTGAGATGCCTCTTTTGGCGAATTGTGCAATTTTCGTTGTTCCATTGATTCGGCATTTTTCATATTCCTAGCGAATGAACGTTTGAGAGAAAAATTATTTCGATTGCGAAATCGACGATTCGAGGGTAACTATTGTAACGCGAGAGACTGCAGGCATCCAGACCGAATCTCGTGTCGAGTTTCATCCCAAAAGAGATGAAACGTACCGGAGAGACGTGGAATAAGCTGGAAAGCAAGAGCTAAGTAAAAGAAGGGAACAAAGAGATGAAAAACAGCCTTGAATCTCTGACATACCTACCTTTCCTTGCCACCGGCGGTGGAGGAACGGCGTCGAGACGCTGGTCGTCTAGACGTCGTGAAGCGCCTTGCACTGTGTCGTAGCTATCACGTGCAAGATGCACGTGAACTCACAAGAATAGGAGTCGTTGCTTCATTATTTTTTATTTTGTATATATATATATATATACATCCTCTGCCTCTTTCAAGCAATATAAGAGGACGACAACGATTTTTGCGGATATGAAGATAAAACAGTGGAAATCCTTGGACGCGTTATCGAAGCCGATAGATTGCAGTGGAAACTGCCTTTAAGCAAAGTCCAACAAGGGTAATATAAAAATGACTATATATAAATCGTTTTCGTTCCATTTTCCCCCCTTGCACCCCCCTCCTTCTCCCCGTCAATTGCATCATTCTTTTTGTTAACGTCTCGAGAATATCTCCGTGAGAAAGTTACGTCGCCGCCATAGAAACACATCGGAGTTAACGTCCACCAGGATCATTTTTCCATCTCTCGATGTGTCCGGGAAAGGAATAGCGAAAAATCCTCAACGAATTATTCCCTCATGTCATGTACATAGGTTAAATCGTGGTATTTACCTAGAGTGCAACGATACGTAAAAGAAACAGCGATCGAAGCGACACGGAAACAAGAGACGGTATGTAATGCAACTTGCGATTGTCCTGTGATACCGATGTCAACCTCAGCGATAAAGCTGTTTTGACACACTTCCCCGAGTGTATCAATCACTGTCAGAATCTGACCACACGGAACCATAGGTCCGTTATCCTAGCGGAACACGAAAGCATGATATAGTAGAATAACGTGTCGCGGATGGTGACCAGTGGCGCCATTAGCGGTGAAAAAAGAAAAGTTTTTTTCTTCCCTCGCAACGAGAAACATCCACGTCGAGAAGTCACATATCTGGGTTATTCCTCTGTCAGTGATGAAATATCGCGAAAAAAAACGATTCGCAATTACGAACTATCGCTATTAGTTTCCAAGAAAGACCGTCAGAGGCGACTGGTGTCGTTCGTAAAATATCGAACGAACGATCCTGTCGCTACAAAAAAAAGAGCCCTAATACCTACTCGTCTTCGCTTGAGCCGTTCCCTAAGCCTTGCCCACACTCGGCCATCCTTCACGTAAAAGCAACGAGACAACGACCACGGTAATACAGGGCAGCTGAAAGGACGTGAACTCGGCCTAATATAGACAGCCGTCTCTCGCAACCCTTCAAGAGGCTTCAGTGTCGTTCATAGGTCCGATAATACCCGTAATGGTTTCCTGCATGGTTTCGAGGCACAAAAACCTAATGCCCTCGCCACACTCCCACGCCACCTCGCTCCAGCCTCAAACGCAGTTTATACTCCGGCAATACCGTTTACGGTCGTCTTGACAAAACGCAAATGGCGATCCCAGTGCGCGTCGACATCGCACATCAGGTAGTTCCGTAACGCGTGGAGAGTTCAAAGGAATTTTCATTGGAATGTGAAGTTGACCTAAGGCCCCCGACAGATAGTCGATTTATCAGAAACCGTTATTCATAAGAGAGAAAAAAAATGTCAAACGTGTACATACAGATGCGCCTTTATTGATACGAGCTATCTTATCGCGGGCTGGCATACGGACAGAACTTAAAGGCAAATACACAAGTATACAAGCATCCCTAAGGATACACGGGAGACGTGACCGACGCATCTCATACGTGAAGTGTCGAGTCGCGTCGGACTTGTTGAAAATCGAGCTTAACGCTCGTGTTTTACGACAGCGCGCGCGTGGCACGTCTGGTTTACTGTCACGGATCTTGATTCCGTCAAGTTTTCACGTAACTATTTCATTGAGCACGCGTCCTGGAAACCAGCCATAATCGACCGATACTTGGAGAAAAACTACGGCCTGCCAAATTAAAAACCGATAGACCATTTAAGGGGGGAAACCACATTAGGAAGTTCAAAAAATCGTTTTTTTTTATTGCATAAATTGTTTGCTTAACTATCCAAGAATATACTGTAAAAATTTCAAAGC
>JARQTJ010000862.1:430370-445734 GCA_030142635.1 Trachelus troglodyta | reverse complement strand
AAATGGTGAAAATTGAAGTAAATTTTTCAAACACCTGCCAAATTTTTAATTTTCATTATTTTCACCTGCATTGAGGTACATATTCTTAGAAAATAAGTTATTAATTTGAAATAAAAACCTTTTTAATCTCAGATGAAAATTGGAATAGCTACACGTCCCGAATTTGTGTGACGACCAGCAGCGGACATCAGTTCGTCACATTGTTATTTTTGGATGAAATCTTTCAAAAAAAAATCACAAAGGTTGTTGAAAATATGAATAAAATGATGTCAAATATTGATTGAATTCTAATTAATTTTTCCCACTAAAAAAAAATCCTAAAATATCACTGAAAATGAGCCTCCTAATGTGGTTTCCCCCCTTAAGGACGATAACCACCTTACGTACGTAGATGATCGCGACGTACGTCGCTCAATGAAAGTACACGCTATGCCGGTGAACTAACCACTTTGGTATAATCTCCTTACAAAGTTACATAGCCGATTAGCAAACTAGTTTCAGAGGAAATTTCGGATCTAGCAAGTACGAGCTAGGGGGTTAGTATCCGGTCAACTATGAAAGCATCCACTACCTACCCCCACCACCTTACTATCCCTCTATTCGAAATCTCCAGCGCCTAAATATTAAACATCCCTCGAGTAAATTATCATTATTATCATCGCGCCGACCCCACGGGTCATCAAGACCCACCCCCCACGTGCATCCTACTACTACTAAACAATAAAGCTGCCAGGAGACAAGAACCACGCGAACAGAGACGCAATGAAATAGTACACAGTGCTAACAATAAACAGCGGAAGCACCGAAAGTAGCCACCCCCCGTTAGGGTGCGGCGACGACCAGCGGGTGAATTGGGAAGGGGGGGGGGGGGGTTGTTCCATAGGACAATTACATCCCGGGTAGATTAAGGCACCCCTAATTACAGTCGTAAATAATGCTGCCCCCCCCCCCATGCTGCCAAGCAACTCAAGGGGGTTGAGAACGTCTTCCTCCTTCAAGTTCTTCATCCCCCATGCTGCACCAGCCCTGCTTTATTCCGCATCGTTCCGCTGCAGAGACAGACGAGAAAGGATTGCTTTCAGACGACGCCAGTAAGACCACGGTGGAACAAGTGCGTTTCGCCTAATGACGTCTCATCGACGTCGCTTTCGCGTGGGTGCGTACCAATCCTCGAAACAAAGTGCTACGCGATTTGATGCTTCGACGGTGATGTGTGTATATTTATACCTATATGTGTATGTATATATATGTATATAGTTCAAAGCCAAAGAGGGTGGCGAGTACGACTGCGTACGCGCGTGGGGTGTCGCCCACGCAACCCCTTGCGGACGCGTCCTGCCCGATGCACGCGGTCATCGATACCAATCGAATCATGCGGAATTGCCGCGATACGTCACCGCCATCCATCACTCGTCGTCGCTTTGCGGACAATGCACGTCCTGGTTCTTTACCGATGCGCCTGCCGTTGTCAGGCGTATCTAACACAGGTGAAAATCCATGCACGGACCGAACGAGAGGTGTTGCCGCCAATGATCGGAATCCATCCGGTCCACTTGCATGTATAGATATGTATACTGGAGTACCAGAGGATAGAACACGCGTAAGGCCTGATATAGGCAGAGGTATGATAATTCGAAAAATATGGTCAAAGACGTGGTGGCCTTGAATTATATAACAGAAAGCAGGAGTAATGCCCAGGTTTAAGGTCAGTGAGGGAAAGGGGAGCGGGGCTGAAAATTTCAAAATATATCAAACGCACGGATGAGAGAGCATTTTGGGCAACCACGAGTGAATTTCGTATATCGACGGTTCTGGGGTATCAAAAAGGTCGGTCAGGTATACCACGTGGCGAGGGGTAAAGGATCTAAGGGGAGTTCAAGGGGTCACGTGTACTATCCAGTAGGGCTGATGGGTGGTGTACCTAGGCCTATAGCCCGTGAGACATGGGACTCATAAAAATCGCTCTCAAAAGTTTACGATCCCACGGCACCGTTTGGATAGGCTGCTTCCGCTGGGTCATACTTGAGGTAAACCCATACGTGACGTGTAGGAATGTACGGAGCATATATATGTATATACACACACGCGTGGACACAGTATGAAGATTCCGAGATCGACTAGAAGGTCCCGAGGACATGTAAGTGGTAGTTTCTTTTCATAGAAAGCAGGAAATTTCAGGGTGGAAGGAGAAACCGAAGGAAATGAAGTCCGGAGCAATGGGTATTTCCATGAAGGCGATATAAAAGGTTGCCGCTACTATATAGATGTTATATATGTGCGAGGGTGGAAGAAGTCCAGTGAAATAGAATGACAGCGAGATTTGCGGGACAAACTTGGCGACCGAGCGGATACGAATGTGACCGAGTCCACGTGGTCCCTCTCGTGTTTCGCGAAGCGTGAAGGCGGTGAAAAGAGACTCAGGATCGCGGAAGAGCAAACGGAGCTGGAAGTGACGAGCGGGTTGCAGTCGGCAGGGGGAAGACAGTTTTTGGCGGAGGTCATGGTTTGGTGCGTCTTATTGTATCAGACATGGGTCAGAAGGACGGGTCAGGTTGGGTGCAAGGATCTTCCCTGGACCAGTTGCTGAGGTTGTATACGCTATCGGTAAAAGTACAAAATTAACCGGAAGTCGGTGCCGCGTTGATGATCCTTAAATGCTTCATTTAGGTAAAACTCGAGGTGAAGACGGGGACGGCTGTGTTTCCTGAGCTCGAGTTGCCAGGCTGACTGGAAGGGGTAGCGGATAAAAGGAGAGGGGAAATATATCAAGAGAAGGAGAGAGAGAAGTTACGACTGAGCTAAAAGAAAGGGAGCCTTTGGAAAGACACTGGAAGAGGCTGAACAAAGAAATGCGATAAATTTAGTAAGAGAAGCGAGAAAAAAGAAAACTTTTAAATATTATCCGAGCAAATATGTTAGAGGGCAGTTTCAAGGACTTTTCTTTTTCTTGGGTATTGGCAGTTATGAGGAAAATTGGCATTTTTCATGGTGGTTCTGGAAAAATTACTTCCGGGGTCATTATGCGGCACTCACACCGAATTTAAAAAAAAATGTATGCTGGACACTCGGAGTTGTGATGAGCTAAGAAATAATTTGTTAGGTTAGATTAGGTTAGAATTTCAATGCCACATGTCCCCAGGTTTAGCTTTTTTTTGTAAATACATAAGCTTGCCGTTGTGAGTGCCGCATGTCCTCAAAATATATATATATATATATATATATATATATATATATGTGTGTGTGCAATCGATTTTTCTTCGTTTCGAAATTCATCACACATTCCGATCATTGCACAAAGTTAGGATATCTAACTATAAAGCGCCTATATCTACCACCACCGCCTCCATCGTCAAAACGATGAGTCCCTTGAATTTGGTTTTACGAGTTAAACGGGGGAATCCCTGATCGTCGTTTCACTTCTTCGTGCCAAGAGACTCTGACCCGTGATTTTATTGCACCGCATCGAGCTCTCGCTTTACAACGTTATGCTGCAAGTCGTTATGCATTGTAGGCGAGCCACGCTCCTGCCGCGAGCCATAAAGAAGCGATGCATATGCATGAAGAGGCTGTGATATTTTTATATCTCCACTGTATAATTTCCGGCTGTGTAACTTACTTAACGCGCCCCATTGCACTGCGGAACTATCGCTGCGAGTTTTTCTCCACTTTGACTTCCGGCATAACATTTACATTATGCTTTATACGGTACTTATACTTTGGTCCGATGACCTTTCGACTCCGTTGCATCTTTCCGCAGCCCTTCCACTTAGCTTTCAGATGCTTTTGAACTGTTTACGATTTCTTTTTTATTCAACTTTCAAATACTATATGCTCGTTACGTGTCACAGTGGCTGCATGCCGACCGATTGGTAGGTTATTCATGTAGCTGTATATATATACTATATATATACTTTGTGTATGTGTGTATATATATATACATGATAGTAAGGCGAAGCTACAATTTGTATAGGACGTTTCAGGGATGGCATCTTGAAACAGTAAACTATGTGGCGGGCAACCGCGAGAACGGGGTTTCAATATGATTGCAAGAGGGACGTGGCCTCTCGAGTGCACGATGTATATGTACGTAGAAATTTGGCCATTTGTCAGGCGTCCCTTCGATTAATGGACCATTTCGCAGCAGCCCGTTATCTGCGGTTTTGAAATGGTTGCACTTGGTGAATGGGACACGAAGCGTCCGTGCGGAGTACAACAATAAAGAAAGAATAACCACTTGGAGAAATTGCTGCCGAATGATGCTTCCATTATATATATATATATATATATACATATATATAATGGAAATAAGGATGTGCTCAGTACGTGTGTAACGTACGAAAACACTCGATATACAGATGCATTTACGACACCCTATAGAAGTTTGCCTTATCCTGATGATGTCGTTAGTCAATCAGTTTTATTGATCGGAAGTTATTCGGTTGATTCAGTGTAATGGTGGATATACTTAATACGTCGATATACGATATAGCCGTTGATCTCTTTGTCACCAGACATTTTTCTTTGATTTATGATTATTTTGCTGACCGTGTGGCGAGGTATGGTGTTTTTATCGTTCATTTATTTACATCGTTCCACATATGAATTTACATTACTTTAATCCACTATACCGCGTTTAGGGATGCGCGCTCTTCTCGTTTTATCCGCTTTCCGAGAATTGTTTTTTTTTGTCGTTGTAGGGGAAAATAAAAGTATGAAAATTATGCGTGAGTCTCGTCGCATTCTGCTCCCTACGTCGGGACGCCTGTTCACGACATTCCTCGGCGTCGCTGTATATGTATGTATAATGCAGGTATGGACGCTTTATCGTTAGAGATCGCGACTCTATACGATAATTGGAATGCGCGATGAATTTCGTAAGGAAGAAAAACCGATTGCGTGGATTATCTAACGGGTACACTTTTTTTACGTATTTATTAATTTCTCTTCCAATACACAAAGTAACTGTGGTATAACCTTGTCATTGGCATCTGGAATGAAATATAACGATGGTCACTGGTCTCGACTCTGATCACGAAGTGACCCAAGCAAGTAAGAGCCGCAGGATACTAAGCAGTTTCCCGACCTCCTGGGAAATTCCTCGGATTGCTATTCTATAAGCAGAGTCCCCAGGTACAGGGTGGGCTAATAGGAAACGTTACCGGTTCTCTCGTTTCTTTTTAAATTGCTGAAACTTATCCAATACCCCGAGTTCGACCAGGTAAACCAGGTATACACCCGCAAACCGGTACTCGAAGTAATGACAGTACGGTGACGTCTACCTGAAGCGGATGACCCGAAGTGGACGTCGTTTACCGAGAAATGCAGAGGCAACGGAGAAAATGAAATTTAATGCGCAGGAGATGATGAATTTATTATAGGCAAATGAGGTGTGCGTGTTCCGTGGCCACTTTCGAAAAAGCCCAGAACACACCGTACTAACTCTTTCGTATAATACAAAAAAAAAACGGATACTTTTTTTTACATATCTCTTTCCATTTTCGACCAATTTCCTTGATATCGACAACATTTTGTTTTCGAATCGAGCAGACATGTTCATGTAAATTTTGTTTAGAAAGAAATTCGATATATGTACCGCTGCGTATATAAATGACTCAATATGCAGGTATGCCGGATTGGATTGAAATATTAAAATAAAATAAGAATCGAATAAAAAATCCATGAAACCTTACTCCGAAAGCGATAGAATTTTTCTTAAAATTTCCATAAAACTCGATAATTTTTTGCCTCTAATTATCACTACTATATCTGTATGCATTAAGGACAATGTCAATTGATGATGCAATCGTGACTTTTTTATTCACCTACTTCACGTTTCTTTTACATCTGAGAAGGTCGACCTTGTCGTTATCCTCACACCGTAGCAAACCACACAGAGCCTGCCATTGTCTGCCGCCTCCGTGACTGTCGAAAGCACACACTTATACACCCGTCATACAGCGCTGCAGAAATTACCATTCGTCAGATACCACGCATCACGTAGCAAAGCGCGGGACACGCAACAAAGCAAGTTTTACGCACAACAAAGAAAAGTCAAACAATAAAAAAACCACCGCGAGCCAGTTTAAGCAATGCGAACGAACAAAAAAAATAATACAAAAAAGACCTGAGAAGATAGCAATCAAAATTACAACTACGTGGTTTCGGGTCAACGTGAAAAAACTCAAAATATTCCAAGGGCGCAGACAGCACACTCGTGCCTAAAAATTGTCTGACCCTTTAGCAAAAAGAAATAAAAGAAAAGATAATAAACAAGGACACCCTATATAAGTCCAATTCGCAAAGCACGCCCGACCCGACACTCAGGGAACCCAGGAACGTACGGATTTTAGGGACCATCGCGCAATTCACACGGCAGCCCTCGATGCAGGATCCCCCACAAGAGATGAATATTTTAG
Source organism: Trachelus troglodyta (assembly GCA_030142635.1). NCBI lineage: Eukaryota > Metazoa > Arthropoda > Insecta > Hymenoptera > Cephidae > Trachelus > Trachelus troglodyta. The sequence continues at coordinate 439,318 of JARQTJ010000862.1, read as the reverse complement.
TTGCCTGCAACATCCACAAGACCATCCATTGGCGTGGACGTGTACGTATAGAGGCAGTACGAGGATAAACATCGTTAACATGCCAGCGTCGACCTGGCTCACGCCAGTGCGAAGGTAAGAAAATAGTGGGATAAAAAGTTAGAACAAAGGAATGGGTAAGACAGGTAGAGGAACCCGGTCTGGGATCAGCTTTACGGTTATTAACCTATTTTTATACCACACTCGCCGGAAGTGGCGTTATACTACAGCCACTTTCTTTTGCAACCATACCATATACTCCTCCCTCCAACACGTATCCCCGGTGTGCACGAGTATCCATATACAAAATAGGCGTACCATATAAGACCCATCCCCATAGAATCCAGACCAGTACCTGCAGCACGACTGTCTCCGTGCAAACCAACTGCAGTACGTCTATCGGCAGTCAAGAGCACGCAAAGCGCAATTTCAAAGACCTCACGCGATTGCAATTGAGAGGTGTTACGCCTCTTACGTACCTTGGAATTGCCCTATGCTGAAACAAGGGAGTGGTATAAATTACAGACGTTCCAGGACCCTTTTGCCACCAGTAGCGAAGGTGATCTTGACGACGCCGGCGGCGAAGGCTGTTCCGGCGCCAGATTCAAGCCCCGCTGTGAATTCAGATAAGAGAAATCCAGACACCGAGAAACCTCAGGAGAGACACTCATGCGTTCTGGTTTAATTCCAGCAAGCGTCATTTTATTCACCCCTTCCGGATCACCCCTGTTCCTTCCCAGGGCGGTGATTTCGGTTGCTGCGACAGTTTCGCACCAGGATCGACCCGAGTGGTGAGTCGTCGGCATCAGGTGGTGAATCGGTGGCAGTTTGTTAATGGGACGTAATCGAGGACTGCGGGTGAGGATGCTGAGCCTCCCTGACCTCTACGTTCCCCTCCCCTCCCGCCCCCTGTACCAATCTGAGCAATGTATATAGATATATCGAGTGCCGTATGATGGACGAGAATCGCGATCGCCATTTGGCTGAGCGAAGGAGAACGTGTCGTGCCCCTCGGCTTATGGCGCACTTTCATTATCGCGACGTAATGTCCAAATGGACCTTCGTCGCGCGACGAGGAACGATATACGGGATTGCTGGTGTTACTGCACCTTCTTCTTCACGATGCACGAGAGCGCAGCATCCATGACCAGATGTCTGCGGACCGCCTTTCGTCCGAATCTTCTAATGATCTGCACCGGCAAAAGGATCTTGTAAATTTTCAAAGATTTAAAAGTCCCGCAAGCATCGCAGCGCGTACTCGAGGGCAGAAAGCAGATTGACCTGTGGATAATACGTAGAGCGTGATGACCTTAGAACGTAAAAATGCGACTGGTGCTCTAACATGTGCATACGTTGCATCGGAAGTGACAAGAGTCGTACACGCGAGTTGCGTGATGCAAATAGGGCCATTCTGAATATGGAGCAGATTACAAGGGCGACTATAGTTCGTAGCTATACATGTATACAAAAATCTATGACGCAATAACTGGAAGCCAACACGAAATTTCGACGAATTGCAGCTGCAGTGGAAACGACGCCGAATGCAAATTCGCTAAGAAGCGTCTACCAACCAACCAACCGTCGGCCGCGACCAACCAAAGTAGACTAAAAGAAGGAGAAGAAGGAGGAGAAGGGCGACGTATGCGCGAGTCTTTTGAATTTGCCGAATGGAAAATAGATAAAGACAGAAATAAAAAAAAATAAAAGAAACGAAAGAAAAGATTCAAACGCGAGTAGCAAAGAAGAGAGAAGGGAAAAGAAAGCGAATAGTTTGCGAAGCCAAGCGAGAAAGGAAACGTGTAAGGTGTGGAGAAAAGGGGGGCGCCCTGGCGGCGCTTCCTCTTCTCTCTAACGTAAGGAATCAGTCGGCGAGAATAAATCGGTAAGGGGTTGAGGCGTCGCGACGCACTTCTAAATATTTCATCTCCATTCGGCACATCGTCGAAAGGCACAGATAAGTCGCAAAAGACGCTTCTACGGGGTGCAACGGCTTTATTTTAATTCCGAACGAATCGGAAAGGCAAAACCGAGACACGTGCTTGGGCTACCGGATACTCGTATACGTGCGTACGTAGAGGAGAGGATGGGGGGAGGGGGGGGGGTCCAGACAAAAAATATACAAGACAGCTTGAAGGACCGTGAAAGTAGGGAAAGGCCCGTAGAGGGTAGAGACTGTGTCAGGAACCAGACGTCACTATAGGGTCTACACTTAGGCACTTCCGGTTCAAAAGAAAATCACGTTCCTGTACTTTGACGGCTACTTGACTGCGGCAAGGACTGAATTGACAAATTAGTAAATGTCGGAATAATTTTGAAAACATTTTTTATTTTGATAACGAATCTCATTAAAGGGGCTGCTTTGGGTGTGTGTACGAGCAGAGGATTGCTTATTGCGTGCATAGTCAGTGAATAATAAGCTTTACCGTGAGGATATTCATTGGGTGGATAATGACGCTGCACGAGTATTAGGATAAAGTGTCCGAATCGGCATAAATTTTACTGAGCTATTCGCTATGCGGTATCAGACACTTTTCTCCCATTGGTTCGTAGGCAATAATATATTTTTCTTGTACAAGCTTAAAAAGCCACGAAGCGATTGGTACTTTACGCCAAATTGCACAATTCCGATATCGACTCGTGCTCCAGTACGTAGGATCGCAAATTGAAAGTGAAATTGCATAATCTGACGAGTCGGGGATTTATTGGTCGCGTAGATTATGAATTGATAAGTGTTATTCGTCCGCGAATGCAAAAATAGATAATTTTAAAACATAATAATAACACTCATTACTAGTTTCTTGAAAATAGCCGTGTAAATACGAATTACGTACAGAGAAGTACGACTGTAGTACACAAACAAATACAGTGATTCAAATGAAATACAGTATTTTTTTTACTTCGAGTCAACATTAATTTTCTCTATTCTCTATCCGGTCATACTAATCAAGCATAGTCGGTTCACGAGATCAATATTTTTTTTGACATTTCCCAAACAATCCTTGGTAGATCGCACGTGGTTTTCCATTAAATGATGTAAATGTATACTAAGATAGAAAAGTAAAATATATTTAGCGCAAAAATCACACACGTGCATAATTTCTAACAAACACGATATGCAGTAACGCGTGACCTTGCAAGAGACTACATTGTTTTCGATCTGTCAAAAAAAAATTCGAACACGTGGACCGACCATAGTTATCAATCGATAGGGAAACGAGTTGTATCGATTAAAAACTGCCGATTAAAATAATTCAATCAATAAAGTTCCACTAATTCAATTGTTATCCCAATGCCTTCTAGTGCCATCAATAAATACACGACGTAAGAGAAAAGTGCATTGAATAGCATGCAGCTGTGCATTACGAGAGTCTGGAATTTTAAATAGAGCTCGTAATGCATTTAATCGGGTATTATCTCCCGTAAAAAAATAGCTCATCCATCGTCATCACAAGATCGAATTTATCGATAGGAAATACCACTACAAAGTTATCATCAAAGTACAAAGAAACCGTATCGCATAGCTAAGTCGCTTGTTCTTATGGAAATTGAAGATCTAAGAATAGAAGATGATCAGATAAATAAGACAATCTAATACTGTCAAACAATCCGCCCACCCTTATTTCGCCCTGTTACTCGTACTCCATATCAGACATAACAAAAAAAAGCTTCCAGCCCCGTAAATAAACTAAACGTAAATTTGAACTTCAGCACGAAAAAGACAACCCGGAATGTACACACGTAATGGTACATACAGAGTATCCCAGTTTACTATACTGAATCAGCACAGTGCCGTCTCTACTTCCCTCTGTACCTTGTACCAAGTTCCTTTTTTTCAAATTTCCATCCTTCTTCGACGACCAGCAAAAGCACGACGGCGTTACTAAAAAGTTCGAAACGCCCGAGATTCCACTTGTTAGCAAAGTGCCGAGGAGCCTGAAGTTACAAAAATCAATTTATCCCTGGTGGCAAATCCTGTAATATACGGTTCGAGAGCAAAAAACAGGCTCCGCGTAGCACGAAAGCATACTCGACTTGTAGGTTCGCCAGAAGCATTACAAAGGTCAACCCTTCGGGACCAACGTTGACCCCGGCAGCACCCTCGTCCTAGTAGACATTCTCCCAGAAACATGAAGAGGGAAATATAGGCGTGGATTAGCCATACAGGAAGTACCAAAATGAGGAACATTGAATTATGAGAATTCCGAAGGGAGCTCGAGGATTCGAGTATGAGCGGCGGAAGTGAACGAGTAAAAAAAAGTCGAAGATAGCCAAGACGAAAATTTTCTCTGTTCTCGAGAGAGTTACGATATTTTCAAAATCGGGCAAAAAAATTTTGGATTATTAGAAAATCGTCAGACCGCCTACAGGATGATTCACAGGAAGTTGCGTAATTGGAAGCAGCCTTGAATCGACCGATTACAAATGTCCGTCACTGACCAATGAGAATAACCACGTACCGGTGACCATGTAAACCTAATAGCAGCTACGTATACATATACGTAGGTAATACGAGAGCGTAGGATCAAGAGGATCTTAGGACTCAAGGATATCGGAGTACTCGATAGCAGGGCCACTTGCTGCTATCCTTGACGAGGTATCCGGTGTCCTCTCCAAAAGGGAAATTTTTACTTTGACAGAGTATAAGTTTGAAAAACAGCAACGAGGCTGGTGCGTGACGTAAAATCGCTTCTTCGATTATCCCAAAAAAAAATTATGAAATTTTACATTCACTCTCGCGTGAAAAAAAAAAGAAATGTCCAAATATCAATAAAGTCATCTCGTCGAAATGCATTCGGTGTATAAATATGGTATATAACTCGATGAAATATCGAAAAACGAAGAACTGGGTAAATCGTTTTCAAAAAGGAAATATGCAAATGAAAAAAAAAGAAATTATCAATAAATGACTCATAAAAAAGAAACTGCATCGCTAGCTATTCAAATTATACGAATGCACGTATGTAAACTAAACGGCTGTCTGCCACAGTATGTATAACGTAATGAGCGTATCAAGGATTCGATTGAGTAACGTCCGACAGCGATAAAGGGGAATACAAACGCGCGAGTTTACGTGAAAAGCATAAAAACCGTGGGAATGGACTTTACATAATTTTTTTTTCAATTTACTACAAATTCAATCTAGGTTGCGACCAATCGACTTTAAGTGCAAGGGAAAAGTATTAAGAGTGTTAAGGGACATAAAGTATGTATTTTATTACGTCCCCCCCCCCCCCCGAGGCCACACACCTTCATAAAAGCGAAAGGATCAAGTCGACAAAAATGGAAATAAAACCAGACAAAATTGGCAGTCGCCATAAACGGGCGAATCTCCACGAGAGAGAAACAGGGTGCGTCAAAACGTAGCCACCCTCGATCAACGCGTTCGCGAACTTTGAATGTCAAAACTTTCCCGCATACGAAAGCACGTTTCCCGTATACGTGTGACCCCATACCGACCTGAATAATGGACAAGTACTAGAAAAAAAAATCAAAACCCATAAATTAGTATAAGTATTTCCAAACTAGGAAAATTTAACAGTTCCTTTACTCCCGACATCACCCCTTCATCAATAGCGATCGGCTGGTTGAACTTCGTCGAAATAACTTGCCCGACTTAATGGTTAACCAATACGCGAATTTACCTAGAAAATCGATTTTCACCGGATCGCAAAATAATTAAGCAGCCCGTTAATAGTGTAGGATCGATGAAAATTTCATTAATCCTCGACTGTCATATAAGACGGGCGATTACCTCTGTTGCCGCGTGTATGTACAGCGAGAAGTAAGGAAAGATCGAATGACGTGTTGGGGGGGGGGGGGGGCGTGTTACTGGTAATTAAATAATTATCGAAATCAAGAGTTAAGCTAATGAATATTTCAATCTGACACAGCGACGTTCCCACCAAGTGATGCGCAGCATTTAAAAGCATCAGGGGCACTAGGGGCGGGGGGAGGGCGCATTACCGCAATCCTATGATCCTGTCTGCAATCGAATTGATCGAGAGGCCGCCTAGACTCGATCGTTCCGTATGCTAGCTCGAACCTAAGTAACTGAAACATTAATCAAACTTTCCCATCCGGCAAAGTTCGAGATGCTTTAATCATATCCTGGCGAAAATGAGTGTCTATGCACGGAAGTATATATATATAGGCGACCTACAGGCTGTGCCTTTACCCACGTGGCTTACCTACGATCTCTGCAGATTGCAGACGAAGAGTGATCGGTAAACGGATGCTTGAAAGTGGTAGCATCGACTTGAGGGGTGAGAAAAATGAAAATAAAAAAAATGAGGAAAAAAAGAAGGAAATCGAAAAACTCGGATAAGAGCTCCGCTATCGGCGCCCTGGAACGACTTTACCTACAGCGTCGTGATGAGAGGCGAAGGGAAAATGAAAAAGAATCAGCTGAGTCGGGAGACGAGGCTCGGGATCGTGATTCATGAAGATTCGTGGTTCATGAATATTGAAGTAATTTGCGCTGAGATTATATTGGGATTATACGATTGTCAGAGAAAAGCGAGACTGCGCGAGTGGGAGGGAGAGGGAGAGAGAGGGAGTAAACACTGTAGAGAGAGCGAGACGGTCGAACGTACCGAAGAAAAGTGAATTTAAAGTTGTATTAGAGAGATAACGGCCGACGTATACGGGAATCATAAATATGTATATAAATACGTACGTTACGAGCGGGGAATATAATAACGCTGTACTATGATATTTGATGTCCGTTTGCGCCGAAGTTCTGACACTGCAAATAAGCGCGAACAATACGCAAACAGAGAAATTCATATCGATCGTGACGTTACTTACAATTGAAAAACGATGTACAGTATTGGTCAAAGATATATTGTATCTTTCCACGTGACGATGGGAATGTGACGTAACGACGGAATGAAAAGGCACAGGTCGAATTTGGAAATGTGAAGAAAAATTTTATTCAGTCTAAACGCCCGTATCGGTGTGTGTGAGTGTGCGATCTGCCTGACACTGACGAGCGCGGTCGGTAAAGAAGAGACGATCGAGACAGAGAGGAGACGATAGTAGTAGTCGTTCAGGATAAGCGAACCAAATACGGAGCAGTTAAACTTCGATAAAGGAAAATTTTGAACCAGAGGATACTGTATTTTTCCGGCGGCTGCCGTGACTTTTTCCAGAAACCTCCACGGGACGATAACACGAGCGATATATTAATTTACAATGGCAACCTCGGTATGTCATAACTCATAAGTGTATCCATATATGTCACGCATAACGTATTGCTGCGCACGGTAAAATCTCGAGTTACGTGTCCGAGAAGGAAAAAAAAATCCGGGCAGAGTGAAAAAACCCCGAAGAAAACGAACGATCGACGGAGTCTGACTCGGAGGAATATCTCGTATTACGTACGATCGCCGCTCAAATGATCCACGATCCATCGAGAAGGAATGTAAATTCGGTTTCCGGACCTAAACCGCTGTTTGGCTTTACCGACTCTATCGCAACCGCATTCGTGACTGTTACCCAACGCCGAGTAGACATAATAATCAGCGCGAGCCACTCAGGTAGGTAGAGACTTTCGAGTGAGAAAGAGCACCGATCTAGAAAATCGCTAACGAGCCCTATAACGAAAGCCCAAAGACATCCTACAACGAATAAAAAGTGTCGGATCCCTGAAGGAAAAGAAAGAAAAAAAAATACTTTCAAAATCAACGATTACCAAAAATGCGAAAAAAAAAAGAAAATGACATTGAAGTTCGCGAGGTTGAAGGAGGCGATCGGAGGGGTGGGTAAGGTCGAGCGGGCCCTAAGAAAGGTAAAGGAGATCTAACAGCGCTGCTAAAGGACTCGACGAGGTCGGAAATGGCCGAGTGGTGCGGTCGTCCCCAGAGCAGGTCGATGCTTTGTTACCTCGTGTCCTGGTTGCCATTGGTATGCAGGAGCGGGGAGTGGGGATGCAAAAAGGGTAGGTGGCAGATAGTAACGAGCGTGTCGGATTTATCGTGGGAGCTTTGCGCATCAACGCGGCCATCCCGACACTCGAGTATACGTGGTAGGTAAAGGCCAGGAGACTTAATATTTCAGAAAGTCGATAATCGTTCGATTATGGCAAATCGTAGAGCGATCGATACCCGCGTCTTCCACCCCCTTCCCAGCGCTTCACGTAGTCGCGGGAAGAAGTATAGGGGCTACAGTAGATTCCGGCTAACCCGATCGTCCGTCCTAAATGCTTGATGAGCATCGGAAACTTTACGAGTCGGCCATTCCACTTTTCAATTGACAGGAACACCCGCGCACTTCCAGCTCCCCTGGATCCCAGCGAAACGGCCGAAACGAGAGTGAAATGGCAATGCGCCGCGAAAGGGTAGGAATCGAGGTGAAATAATGGAACAAGGGTGATGTCGGTCGTGTAGTCCGGAAGTGCGTAATCGAGACTCGGGACTTTTACAGAACGAAAGGATAGAGAGATTGGTCGCGTTCTAAGGGATTTGACGTGACTGTAGCAGATCATTAGGAAATACTGGGTTGTGTTGCCCAAAGAGAAAGAAATCCGAGGTCAGGTAGCCCATTTGATTCTTACGACAAAATCAAATCCAAGTGGCGCGTTTGGTTCGAATAATAGGGTATATACGTATATTTTACATAAAGACGTACACGCGCGTCCAAAAGTTTTTGCGGTGGCTGGAGCATATTCTTTATGGTATACCTAGAGCGGCTGTTTCGCTAACAAGTGGCTAGTTTGATGACCGCGGTCGTTCTATGACGATAACGAAAGGCCTTTGTACGTATAAAAAGCTTGTTCAATCACTATAAAGCGGCCTTCACACCGTATTTCACTAATATCTGTCCAACCCTGGATACCCAGGATTACGAGTTTTAGATGTCTGTGAAGTTAGCATATCAAGTTCTAGCATATCAAAAATAAAATGGAGTTCTATTCGCATACAGTCGAGTTC
>JARQTJ010000862.1:388115-430270 GCA_030142635.1 Trachelus troglodyta | reverse complement strand
AACTCGACTGTATGCGAATAGAACTCCATTTTATTTTTGATATGCTAGAACTTGATATGCTAACTTCACAGACATGAGTTTTAGTGATTAACTTTGTTAAAGTTTCGTCGGAACACCAATGCTAGTTACACCCCAAAGGCTCGATGTCTCTTTAAATATTAATTCAGCCGTATGAACCGACCTTTATGGTACCCTGCGATTAAAGTTGTCGATTCCCATATATAAATTTTAACGACACGAGATACGCGCGTATACGCGCATTCGTAACGCGAAAGTCAACACGAATCACATATACAACAAGTTTAAACTAATTATTCACCATATTCATATGGTACAGTCTAAACAACAATAAATCTATCTATGAGCGATACCACTGTATTTACAACAATGTTTATCAAGAACAAACGTATCTAAGCTTGCAACGCGAAAAAAGGCTCTTCGGCAGAAACAAATAACATCGAGTGTGTTGCATAGAACTAAAAATTATCCCCTGTATCCTTGCAGCGCTTTAAAAAAAAAAGGACAAACACTGTAGTCGCATACAAATAGTAAATATCGCGAGCTACGGGTTCTCGACTTCGTCATTACGCAACAAAACGCAATGCAAAATCCAGCATGCATAAATATCAATGCAACATTAAGCGCAACCGCAGAGTACGCGTGTTGCATCGGTTACGCGTAATAACGTGCATATACATATACATGTATATATACATCGATCCCAACATACACGCTGAGTATAAAGCGGGAGAGCGTGACTTTATCGAATATTCATGATAACTTGACGGCGCCGCAAATACGTCTCATTACCTTAGAAGTTAGAAAGGAAAAGATGAAAAAGTCACGGATTCACCATTATCACAGATGGGGCCCACCGCGTAGTTGCGGTACCTAGGCATCTACATATGTATATGCAGGCATCCTGTCCATATGGTGAAAGGCGAAAGAAGGTTCGAGGACGAAGCCATAACAAAGAAAAAGAGATAATAATCTTGAAAGCGAGAGAGAGAGAGAGAGAGAGAAAGCCTTTGATCGAGATGTTCCAGCAGGTTGTGTACCCGAGGGTAGAGATCGGCGTAATGCGTCCCCTGTGCCCTTCAAAGCCCCGTGTCCAAGAGATAAGGGATGCGGGAGTCCCGACCGTTAAGGCATAATTAGAGGGTACAATAAAGATGCAGTGAAAAGAAAGAAAAAAAGAAAAGAAAAAAGGTAAAGAGAGAGCAAGAATAAAAGAAATGTCACCGGGCAAGGTACCTTCTCCCCGCCTGGTGCTCTTTGTCTTAACGCAAGCATCGATATCAGGCGCGTTATTTTAATCCGCCGCGAGTTCGACCGACAAATTACGAAGCCTCGATAAAGGTTATAAATTCTTGATTGGTGGTAATATTAAAATCGATCGAATAAATCAGTCTGATATATGTGTGACGATTAGGAGTACATGGTATTGCACGTGTATGAGTGCGACGGCGTCGAATTAGCGTGACTCGTGGCGACGGCAACCTTAGCTATACGAAATCGCTGCAATTAGACAAGCCAAGAGTCGGTCGACAGCGCCGCGCGGCGGTAACTGGTCGAAGCTTGGATTGGCATGGTGGAAAAATGACGCTGAGATAAAGGCGTGTAGAGAAGTCGTGAAAAAAAAAGGTGCGGAATGGGAAGGAAATAAAGTCGTGAACTAGAAGAAAAAGGCTCTTTCAATACTTATGTACGCACGTGTACCCGTGACGTGAGATCGTCGAGGCGTAAATACGCGGCAGGGTCGTTGGCGTTTCGACTGGAAAGCCACTGAGCATGCGAGGAGTTCGGGTGGGCGAGAAAGGGAAAATTTTGACAGCTGGGAGAATTAATCGTGTAAGGTCATAACAGATATAGGAATGCATGTAAGTCGAACGCCAAAGAATAATCGGATAAAGTGGACGACGTAGATCAAAATAAAAATACCATTGAAAGCTACACAAACAATTTCTTTCATAGCGACCGGAGCGCGCGCGTGGGCGCAGCGGTAGATCCAAACACTTACTTTTCGTATCTTGTTTCACGCTCGAAGGTAAAAACGAAAGTCAAAGACTGAAATCCTGCGGGGATAATATTTCCCATTGTGAATATGTTTAAAGTTACCGAGTGTCTGAGTTAAATATTTTTACTAAATACGGCGCCGAGTATCGAACAATAAAAAAGCACACTGCTCAGAAGCTGGCGCAGTGCTTGTCGGCGATCGTACTCTTGCGTAACGCAAAGTCGCTCGAGTATCGCCGTAACGCACCGGTCGCGCCTTCCATTCCGAACGAAAGTTTGACAAAGGGAAAACGATTGTCCATTAAAGGAGTAAACTTAATTTTTTTTCCGTTTACGACGGAAACGATTTTCTCCCTTACAGAGTCAAGCACGAGCATCGCAATTATAAACATCGATCAATCAATTAAAGCTGAGCGGACTATCGATACGCGAGATCGATCTATCGTCATTGCGTGTATCCCGCGCTGTCACGTAGGTGCGATTCGAATCTGTGAGGCGCGCACCTGTGCAATCTAGAAGTCCTACTTCCGATGGATTGTATGAAAGCTTATCAATAGGATCAATATAACCATAGCTTGAAAAGGCCACGCAAAGCAAAGCCGCTCAAAAACTTGTTCGGCGTATGAAAGCGGCACGCCCCCCCCCCCTTCCTACTGCGTGACTTGTGAATCGATGTAAAACGATCGATTTCGTCAAACCGGAAGTCCTATGAGAGTATGAAAAGCACTCGGAATCCCGAAAGGCCGTATGGAGACAATAAGAAGTAGACAAAAAAAGTACAAGAAATCCTCAAGAACAAAGATGCCGACTCAACGAATCGTTACGCTCGAGAACACGTATGTTTTCGACTTCCACGTATCCTCGTGACACAAGCAAAATCACTTGCAATCAGTAACAGTCGCCCCGAACAAAGAGCATTTTAGGGACTTTGTCGCGTCCACAACGAGCGATCTCGCAGAAACATTAGCGCGTAAAAAAGGGATATATATATATATATATATTGTATATATATAAGGCGTGAAGGCAGAGAATACGAGGTGTCACGCCCAACAAAAAAACCGAACGTTCACGCCCCTTGCCCTGTGGATCCGACATTTCCTCTTTCACTCTTAATTTTTTATCATCGCATCACATTCATCCCACTCGCGAGTACTCGCGCGTTCACGAGTACGTAATCCAGCGAGTGGCAGCATCGTCATGAACGAGCTCTGGATATATGTAATTCCTATTCACGTTAGTTATACATATATACATACATATAGCAAGAAAAGACGGATGGAGTGCCGATCGTCATGCCCATACATTGATAATCCACCTACGATGACGTCGACGTCGTCGCGCTGGTTCCATTGCCGTTTCGAATGAAACTTCACGTGCAATGAGTCACCCTGACATGAGCAATTCGATATACTATTTTTGCGGTAAGAATCTCGCTAAACGGAGAAACACTAGGTGACTAATCCCATGAACGAATCGTGCGTTACATGACTTTCTCGGGGATACCAATGCTTGGCAACAATGGCTGTGGAAGCGAGAGAGGGACGGATATGGACGATTTGCGAGAGAAAGCGAGATGGGGAGATAGAGAGAAGAAAGACATGAAAGTGAAAGAGAAGATAGGACCCACCAAAGCGCGGTGTATTACTTGGGATTTCCTCGGGCGAATAGGGATTCGGTTGACTTGAGGCTTTTTTTTTGCAACGACACACCCGGCTCTCGAGAGGATCAGACAACTTTTGGAACGACCGAACGACCCGTCGCAGTTCCGGCCAGATGAAACGAATGGACGGATCAGCGATGCGCGCCGCAAGTGAGAGCGAGATAGACGCATTGAGAGATCACATGAAAACGTGGCTTCACGATGAACGTGAACCGGCGTCTACCCGGCTGTGACAGCTATGTAGACAGGACATGTAAGCGACTTGCAAAATTGTCGCGTTTCACAAGTTGCGAGTAAAATTTGTATTGTGGTGATACGATTTTTTTTAATATCCACTAAACTATTTAAATGGACCGTGAGAATCGCGTGGTCAGACCGTTTGTCAAATGGAGTAATTGTATTTTTTTATTTTTATTTACGAACAACGTTCTTCGTCGGGACAAAGTAACAAATGGTTTTAAATGTCTAGCGGTAATGGAAGAAAAATGGATGACGACAGCCTGTCAGTGTTCGGTTAAAAAATTATATTCGTTTTCACGTTGTAATGATTGAAGTCGAGTTTAAGTGCGGGACAACGGACGATATGGGAAATGATAATAAATTATTATAAGGAAGTGTCAGCGACTGACGAGCACTCTCGATAATATCAATGAAAATCACGAAAAGTGTTTAACGTTCGTCCTCGAGATTGAGGCAAGAAAAGGTTGATCGAGATTTGCCGGGTAAATTGCGCTGGTTTTGGGGAGAAAAAAATTTTAACCGAGAATTCCGATATTCGCCCGTTAAAGGAAAACGCTTTACATTCGTCAACGAGTGACGCTTGAGAAATATGTCGAATATCCGACGAGGCGTCGAAAAGGCTATTTTCTTATGCTGCAAAATTGAATCGAGCCGAGCTAATCGTGATATACAATTTTTTCGCACGGTGTGAGTACGTAATAAAAAAGAAAGAAACGCGAGGAAAAATAAAAGTTTCCAGTAACATTTCTACGCCGTCTTCAATTTATCAGCGCAAATTTCATAATAAATATCACGTACCTGAAATATTCAACGGTATCGGAGGAACAAATAACTTTAAACTAATCCGGATGATACGGGATATCTTGCTTTTAAAGACAGTCAGGAAACGCAGAAGCGTACGATAAATATGCCAAAAATTAATGACGGAAAATAAACATCGAAGTCAAAAAAGGTGTCCCGAATTAATTGAACGTTAAAAAAAATTCTCAACAAGGTTATATACAATCAATCTTCAATTATTACTGTCAAGAGAACTAAATGCGACAGAACGTTTTCTGCAAGGTATATAAAAACCATAACGCGAAGATGGCGTTCTTGCAAAGAAACCGGTAGGCAGGCCCTTTCTTTTAAAGTTCAAAACAATAAGATCTCCTGAGGAACGGCTCTCGGCCGGTTCGGAGAGCGTCCGCAGAGAGCACAGGCACCGAGACAAGATTCCATTCCAGAGGAATCCGTGCTACCAGCCGATCCAACTGACTGACTTATTCACATCGTGTAGCAACGCCTTACTAGGTAGGCCGTAGCGTGTATGCACCGTAAACGTACGTAGAAGCAGCGTGCACCACGCCATGCTCGACATAGTAAAGAAAAAATAAAATAAAAAGAAGATCAAGTAAGACTTACGTCCATATAAGGCCTCCGTTTCCTGGTACCCGTCGTAGCTCGTCTCAAGTGCAATGGACCATTTGCAATTCGAAACCAATGAAGGCGTCACTGTACGACAAACAAATCACTATTTACCAAAACTAACGACGAACTCGCGCGAGAAACACTAATGCTATGCACTTCAGGACGCCGATTCGTCCGTCACTGATAAAACTGACACTCATAACTCGCAACGCGATCACGTTCTTATCCTTGACGTTAAACTCCTGTGTTTAGATCTCGTGCAGATGAAGCAAATCGATATATTTCATTCGAATCTCACGTGGTATTAACATAAACATGTATTCACGATTATGAAAAAACTGAGTTAAACACTGAAAATAAGCACCTTCCTTTGCCAAGTGTTATTAAGGCAAAGCTATACCTATTCGTTGTCACATGTCTCACGATAGACTTCACTGTCAGATATGATGTTTAGTGACGCGCGCGCGACACTTTAAGAATGTCGACAGAATCACGGAGCGACTCGGCACAACCGCCGCGTACTAAAGACTCCGCTAGACTGAACTGCAAGGAGAACTGGAGCCTCACGCGCGCGATTGTCGCGCCACTTGCGGCCGACGCCCTCATTAGGTGTCCTTATGACATGAGAGTTTTGCTTCTGCATCGAAGGAGACTAATCATATTTTTTTATCTTTCAGCTTATTCTCCGTGAAACGAAACATCTTGCCTTTCACCCTCGTCATTCTTATCTGAAATTTTTCTTAAATAATATTCTTTCTAGTCCAAGACCTGTTTTCTTTGTCCGTTCTTTATTCGAAGCACTCCGTCTACCTTGGATATATCCTCTAAAATGATGGCCGGTCTTCCCTCTTCATCCCTTTTCATTCCCGCGACGTACACTGATCATTTTGGACTTGAGATTTTCGCTCGGTTCTCTGTCCTTTTTACTCGCGTTGCTACAAGATGAAATTACGTCGAGAGGCCATAGATTTAACGTCAGTCAGTTGCCACGCTGCAATATTCCATCTGTTTTTTCTTTCCCTATCTTTTTATTCTTTCGCTAGCCTTTTCCTCCACTTCTCTTGCCTTGTACCTGAAAGATACCACTGCTAACTCTGAGAAGCAGAGCACTTCTGATAATCAATATTCTTATTCCTCAATTTTTCTTTCTACCGACTTTCCTCCTTCCCACTGCGATCCACTCACATCTATTACTATCGACACTACCCAACAAAAGACCTATCGATTCGCAAAATCCATCTTCTCCAATTTAACATTCTCCATGTATTATTTACATTGTCAAACCCATGTAAAATCTGTGACCTATGCATTACGTCAAACAGTTGCTCTTAAGGGACCACGTCCCAGATCATAAATAAACCCAGTCTATTCCGCTTTTTTTTTCTCACCTACTCTTCGACGTCTCCCTATCCACACAGCATCTCAGGATAAAATCTCGAATCTCTTTCAGACTCAGTAAAAAGAATAACACGGTCATTCCTCCCTAAAGAATTGCACAATCGTCCAACAAATTATAAATAAAAGCACGTATATAAACCCTGGGCAAACATCCCTCTAATTTACCTAGCCGCTCCTCCCAAGATCAAAAGTACAGGGTTCGGACACGGGTTCCATTAGCCGTCGTCAAACGTCGATTTGAAAGCCCTAATTAATTCAATCAGCTATGGTTTAGTTCCCATCGGTCCTCTCGACTGAACTCACATGACCCGTTGATACGAAGGGGGTGTACTTTCCCCCCGATGATGTGGCCACGGTCGCAGAGTGCCGGACAATAAATTCTATTGGGCTCCGCTCCCTCCCGCGTTCCTCAGGATCTTATATTGTTCCATAGAACTACGAGACGGATGCGCTGACGCACAGACGAACGTTCCGTGAGCTCGTAAATACAATGCGAATAATAAAAGGCATTCTCCCTACATAATCACAGCTCCCAACCCACGTATTCACAGATACATTTGTAGTCTAAAATTTCTTATCAAAAATTCCCAAACTGCCTTCGTTCCCCGAAACAATTTTTTACCCTTAATATATCTCTTGTTAAAGCAACGCCAAGAGCCGAAAGAGCATTAATACCTCTTACCTGGGCAACAGGGCTGAACGAGGGAAACAACGGAATAGGAATATTTTAAATACAAAGGGACTCTAAATGGAACATATGAGAAATCCGGAAATAACTACCAACCACAGAATGTTGTAGGTTTCAGTATATGGTTTCTGGTCGGCTTACCGACCATCAAGGTTCGCGAGAATAATCGTTTATGTATATCCGTACAAAATTATTCAAGAGAAACGTACATAGACCGAAGTTGGCTGTATATACCAAACGCGTGTCAAATTTCTGCCAACTTCAGTCGATACTCTCGTAACAAAGCATAGGTTATCGTTTGCAAAAATTATCACATTTAAATTATGGATTAATTTTTTAAAAATAGAAAAAGGTCCAATAATTTTACAAAACCATCGATTTTCAATTATACACGTAATGGAAGATAAAGTAAACGACTTCGATTTCTCGCGCTACCCTCGAGGATTAACGACAGACCTTGTGAAACCCGTAGCGGTGTAATAGACTGCGGTTCATAAGGGTAAAATAAGCGTCCCCCATCCAGCAAGCGTTACTAATTCGAATGAAGCAATCAATGGCAGTAGATACGAGTCAAAATAGTCCGTTCTCTATACAGCTTTAACAGTTCTCTCTCTCTCCCTCTCTCTATCCCTCTTTACCCCCCTGACCCTCGCAGTCTTACTCGTCCCTTCCCCTACTCACACGATGCGACCCAGCTAACGCTCGCCCATGTATATTTCAACATTAGGCGGAGCAGAGGGTCCTAGTGCGAAAATAAATTCCTAAATCGACATTCATCTCCCAGGATATCCCTAGGAGATAAAAAGAAAACATAAACCTGACAAGGTATCTCGTGGGAAGCATAAGGACTCCCACGAGGACGCAATATAATCGCCATTGTCGCGAATTGGCCGATTGGGTCAGGAGGGTGGGTGTTGAACTAAGGGATCCTGAACCTGGGGAATCAAATTCGTTCCGCGTCCTGAAATTCCTACCGATTCTCAAAATTGCTATCGGTAACTTATCGACACGATCTTCCGATTGCTCGTAGCGCCTAACGATGGGTCTTCTGTTACTGTATCTTAAGCGACCTGACACTGCAGATTGTACAACGACGAAACGTCACCTGAGACAAGGTCAGCGTGCGCATTGATAAATGGTAACAAGTAAAATGGTCTATTTTGATCAATGACATATGTGAAAATAACGAATCAACGACCTATCCACTGGTCGACGTCAACGACTGTAAATTTACGTTACACGTGACTAGGATGGGAAAATTTTTTATTTTCGTTCACTGCCTATTGTGGATAAATACTATTTATTAAAATTGATTCAACGAAATTATGCTTTATTCATGTCACCCTAACCTAACTCTTACGTGCACACTTTATTCGTACCCCCCTGTGCAGCTTTCTATGTTATTATCTAATACGAATAGTATTCAGTACTGAAATTTTTAAAGGGTGCAATTTGTATTCGCCAGGACACAGTGAATCAATGCACTAGGAGTTCAGTAATGGTCACGTGTGTTTATATATATATATGTGTGTATATGTGGTACATATGTGGTCTTAATGCGGATTGTTTGTCCTTTTTCGCACAATGTGTCTCGGGCAATCGTTTTTAAGCAGTTGTGCGTGAAGGTGAGCAGAAAGAAGAAAGTAAAAGGAGCGACGAAGGAAAAGGTGAAAAGAAAGAAGAGAAAAGAAGAAATATAAAAAAAACACTCAAAAGGGTCTTCAAAACGATGGCGATGATGTAACGAGAAACGATTCGGTATAATCGCAGAGTTGAGCCGCTTCAGAAAATCCCAGCCATTTTTTTCATCATCCACGGTCCGGTTTATTGCCAGTTATTTGAAAGATATGGCCCAGCTACGGCAGTAATAACACACGAGGTATATATTCAAAATGTTTTCACGTTTCGCGTACATCTATATAGATATATATATTGTACATAGTCTCGTATGTGAAAATGAGATATAGGTTATCCAATAGGGAAATATTTCCTTTAGGGCAGCATTACGATTGTATTGATTACGTATTTTGTGACGTGATTTTTCGATTCACGGTCACAAGGCGACTCTGGTTACCGATACGGATAACGTTCTTGATTTGCGATTCCCTTCGGGTCGCCACCCTGTTCAGAAGCTACGCTTTCAGGTTGATTCGTATTGTTACGCCAATGCTCTCGGAAGATTTCATAGGGTTTAGTGGAGGTCGAGGTGCTCGAATCTGCCGCGGGGAGATAGTCTCGACGTACCGAGTTGCCCGGCAGAGGAGACGACCCGACGGAGACGTCTCCATGGACCGGCAGAAGCCCGGGTGAGATACCGGCGCCCCGCTGGAGATGGGCAAAGGGCTGTAGAGCGGACGGAGATATTTTTGATACGGTTAAGGGCAGGAGAGGAACATCCTGCCCGAGTTAAGGATGTGGTGCCCAGCTGTCGCCCGATGCCCTGGGGTAGCGGCCGTGGAGGATCTCCAAAAGTTACGTACCGATTCGCTAAGAAACGCTTTCGATTTGGTTTAAAAGGACGACTCAGAACCAATCAGTTCTCGTTCGTATAGTTCTCGCGTTGTTCTCGCGATATCCAGGGAATTCTATGAATTCCCTGTGAGTATTACGGAGGTGTAGCGTTGTGCACTAGTGCAGTGTCCACCCGAGTGTCCTTTGGATACGGTTCTCGGCCTTCACGGAATAGCTGCGCCAGCTCCGGTGAGGACTCTCAATTTATTAATTGGTGAAGGGTTTTCAATTGATAGTTAAGCTTCGTTCTCTTACGTTCTCGATTCGCTGCTCTCTGTCTCTCGCACTATTTGCCTGACTCTTACTCCGACCTCCTCCTCTCTACCTCAACCTAGCAGCCTGAGCGGCCGTGCACCGGCCGACAAGATCCGTTAAGTTATCGCCTCTTCTGATAAGTTCCGTGAGAGCTCTCGTTCTGGTGGAGTTGGGCCTGTCCCACCCCAACTCCCAGTTTGTACCGGCTCGTCAGTTCCCGGTGGAAAAAGAATTGGCTGGCGCCCGTCTGGCTTGCGGATGCATGAACGACGAGTGGACGGCCGAAGGTAACGTAGGTTGATTCTCGAAGATATTTCGTTCTCGGGTGTTTCGCTATCGGTGTCGAGTTACGGAAAAAGAAAATTAAGTTCCAATTTATATACTTATTGGAAGATCAGATCAACAAATTATTGAGTTCGATTTGAATAAAAATAATCGATAATCGAAAAATTGAATAAAATAATGATTGTACTATAGGTTATATCATATATGTATATTATACGTTTGTGTATGTCTGTACTGTATATACATACTAGAAATATTCTCGTGTGTCTCCTCGTTCTGCAAAAAACGTTAGCCACACACGTAATTGAACCATTCCTTTAATAATACATGTACGCACACACACTTAACTAACCCTTTGATGAAAATATTATCCACCCATGCTCGTTAGGGTGTCATTCAATTCGTGTGCGCCAACCATAGCTTGATCGCCCTTTTGATACTTTAAGTAAATCTGTCATTCGTATTCAATGGCCGATACCGATTTTCACATATAAAATTGTATTTCGTCAGCGTTTCATGACAGGACAAAAACGCGTGATTACTTATCAACATGTGTTACTGATAACGAAAGCACGACAATCCCTAGTTACTTCTAAGAACGATATATAATGGAGATTTATCCGAGCTTTGCAATCGTAAATATACAATGTCAAATATTTTAACGCATCAGTCAATTTTTCTGTCAATTATCTGTCCATTTTTTTTTAGTTTTAGGTAAATTCGTAGAAATTTGCAAAATTTCGTCATGCATCCTTATCAGTGCACTTTTGTATCGTATGCAGATGTAATAGAGGCATATATATATAAGTATATATTTTTAATCCACCTACCTAGTTACGCTTAACAATATAACATTTAAATTTTAAAAAATCCTAGGATTTAAATTTCTCATATTTATAATGCTGAATTTCGCGAAACGATCAAATGCCAAAAATAGTGCCATCTAGTAACCTGAGGAAGCTGGAACTTGAAAAAAATTATGTTCCGTAAATGAAGGCACACCCGGTAGATAGACAAGTATGCAGTCTAGTTGGTAATACAGAATGGAAAGCAACGCGTGGTGATTAACAGTACAAATAAATATTTCGAAATTCCAAAAAATTTTTACAAAAAGTCACGGACTTTATACAGACACATCCAAAGCGTTGTACAATCTTTAGCAAAATATTGTTAAAATAAACACAGAGTCATGTGCGTGTTACGTATGAATTTCTTTACACAATCTTTTTCCGATGTATTATTAACCGGCAGCCGTCTTGATATTTCCAAACGTTTATTTTTCCTGTATGTTAATCGATACTCGATACTCAACAGCGTATTACAATAATGATACCGGTTATTGGTATTCGTTGCGTAATTTTGTTGTCCTCCAATTTTAAACGTGATTACGTAATTCTAATTATTTAAATACAATAAAATGAGAAAAATTTAATTCCAAACGAAATTGCAATTAATACGTCTGTGGCATAACTATTTTTTTCGATTCATAAAATTTTACAATTTTCATTTCAGCAATTGGTAAAACTGTTCCGCGTGTGGAATTCGCATGTGTATATCAGGTATAAATATGTTAGTAAAAACATTTAATCACGCCTAGTATTTTGCTAGGGATTCCATGCAACCGATTGCAAAAGTGCCAATATTAAAGCCATAGTGCAACTGCAGCAGAACCTGCAATGAAAATATGCACGTTTTATTCGAACGATCATTTCGAATATTATGACGCGAATTCAATGAATAAATGCCAAATACTCTGCCAATTTTCAAGTGTATTTAAGCACTGTGCTGTGCCACGTATTTATTTAACGAAAACCAAGTACGGATTCAAATTACTCGCAGTATGCTTAATAAATCCACCAACGGTATATAAAATATTAATGTTCGATATTACGAATGTGTAAATACAAAATATTATCCGTTAACGTATCTTTTCTTCATTTAATTTACGGCTTCGAATTCCGAGACCTGTTAACGTATCACCTTATCTGTGCTAAGCCATGAAATTGTAAAAAGTAATATTAAATTGAATGAACGTAAACGAAAACTCAATGACAATCAACATATACACGTATATAGAGTCTAATACTCCTAATAATAAAATCCACCAAGATACGTCACCCTAAATAAATATATTTCTCCAAACTTTCACTGCCATAATATTTATATCATTAAAAATAGTTCCTAGAAGCCGAAAGTCAATGATAAAGAACTATATATATTTTCAATCAAAACTGTCTTATCACACGTAACTACGTGTGACCTAAAGTCAATGGTACCCAAAGTCTACCAAATAGCCCAAAGCAAATGGAATACCACGTGCCTTTCGAAACTACGCGTATAGAAATTCCTTACGGATATCAGCATTCGATTTTTGTCGCAGTCCTTTTTCCGCGCTCTCAAACTTTTCGCAGTCAAGCAAAGCTCCGTGAAGTAAAATCGCAAAGAGTCGCCATGTCGCTGATTGCGAGCACGTGGCCTTCGGCTGTAACCTTTTCAAAATCTAATCGGTCGAAATAGATAGGGACGAACTTCGCGCCAGGTAGAGACGAAAAATTAACGTATGTAGCTACAAAAAGAAAGCACGCGACTCAATGAATTAAATTCTCCACTGTACTAAGCAATAGAAAACATTTTTCTTCTTACATCAACAAACGTCAAAATCATTATTACAAATTTTATATCTTCCGTAAAATATACCCGGCAGATACGCAGGGTTATGACATATAGCCGTGCCCAGTACAAGAGCACAAGCCGAATGGGAGCCAATTAAAATAAAAGAAAGCCTTGGCCCTCGGCAATGGGGGTTGACGAGGGTGTAAGACGCCCTTGCGGCGACTAGGCCGTTGTTCTTGTCCACTTGACGTATTTCCGTTTTTACTTGTCTCCATTAGCGCTAATTCTACGTTTGCCCAGGGAATGCAACCGAGTGACAGAGAGAAAGAGACAAACAGAGTAAAAGGTACGAGACATAGAAAGAGTACGAGGATTGGTAAAAGTATTCAAGCGAAAAGGGACACCCACCAACGACAAGACCGGCAAGAACCCAGAGTAAAGCGCGAAAATGTTTTGCTCCATCACCGAAGCGCCAGATTTGGAGAATTTATTAAGCAGTTATGACGTCAGAGTCCAAACTCTGCATCTTGCCGTATCTTTTGCATTTGTCTCGTTAAGGGCATATAGACTCCACGCGATAACCTTACCAGGTGGCTACCTTGTCGTTGGAGCCTATTTCGAAATTTAATTCAAACGAATCATCAGCTCGACCTGATATTTGTTTTTCATCCGCGTTTCTGTGTACCAGGCACGCCAAATTCATTAATAACTTTATTAATGATCCCCGCACGTCACGTTCCACGTCGCTCGCGCGTCCGCCGACATAAAAGACAAAGACCTTTTCAAACTTCGAATCTTCTTTCCTGTTCATTAATTTAACGAACATCTCTCCTGGTTAATTGACGGAATCTTTTCAGGATGGTCTTGATCGATCTTCGGAATAATTGGCAACAAAAGGTTTCTCAAGTTGTTCCATTAACCGCGAGTCCCCATTACCCATTCACAATGCTTGACTACCCCTATTCCCATTCCACCCCCCCTACCCACCAACCACCCCTCCACCCTAGGAGATATTAGTCTTTTGATCACGCAACGCAGGTTATTCTACTGCGTGTAAAGTTTTTATACACTTTGCTGGAATTCGCGTAACAACGGCTTTACCTTGGCATTTGTCATTGGACGTTTTACTGAATTTGCGGTCGATGCGGTTTTCATGTTTTACGGCCTATTTTTTTTTCTATCAGCGCATCTTCGTCGAGCTCTCGCAGCTTCAACGTGCAGCCATAAAAATTGGACCAAGGTTAAAGAAATGGGGTCGAAGATTTTCTTTTTCATTTCTTTCGGCCGAATCACTGCTATTCTTCTGGCGCGAAGAGAGAATAATTAGAGAATCGATGCTCCTGAAAGTTCATGACCTTCTAGTTTAACCCTGCTTAATTGGCTACGGAAGAGTTAAATGTGGATTAGTTTAATCCTGGGTCTAATTAAGCCTAAAGGCGTGGTCTTGTAGGTATGGGTACCGTTTGGTAATATATAGTATATAATGTATATACATATATGTATAGTAAGTACTACCTTGCAACACCCGGTTTTCACGCGGCTTTTTATATTGTCGCAGTTTTATAGAGTTTGAAGGAATAAACTGACGAGGTAAATTTAATTAAGCTATCTTAGGGAAAAACTTTTTTACCCTTAGCTGCGAACCGCTCCTACCCCGTTTACCGTGTCAGTGTCGAAACGGGAAATAGCTATTGACCGTAATTCAAAAGTTGCCAGAAGAAAAAAGAATAGGATGAAAGTAAAAAAAATAAACGCCGAGAAAAATTTTACAAATATTCACTGAAAGTGATATGAGATTATCAAACCGGGGATGCTTAATTAAAGTTGGTATTGGCAAAGAATAAAAATAACGTTTAAATTCTATTCGTAATTAATCCCATTCATCATCTCCTTCGGGATTTCAAAAATATGCCAAACTTCTTATTCAAACAGCTTTTGCTAATTTTCGAGGTACTTTCCACGACTGTTATCAGCTGTACGCGTCTTGGTACGCTGACTGTATTTAACTTTGGCAAGTTAGATATCTGATATTCGCGAAATTGAAAATGGCACGTTTGAACCCAAACTCATTGAAATCGACGGTCAGGTTCAAATAACGAAACGAGGAATCGAATTGAAAACAGGCAAAAAAAAATTCTGACTCGCAACTTTTGAGCAAATTGATATAAAATAATCCCAACTTCCTCGGGTAATAGGCACTGTACATATTTGCGATAGGAATGGCAGTAATGCGTACAGGTTTCTGCTTTCATTGTACAAGAGCCAATACGCGTTTTATACGTAGTAATTTAATTCAATAATTGTTTCATCGAACAAACGATATTCGTTCGCTACGACTGCGCGTATTGCATGTTTCATATCTACTGTTTTTCAAAGTGAATATCTGAACACTCCATGTGAACAATGTCCACGCGACTACTAGTAAAACAGCCTTTACGAACAATCGTAAAGGCTGTCCTGGCTGTCGGAGTCTAATTGGGTAGTAGTGTATCTTTTTTAAAAAATTAAAATTACATAGAGCCAATTGGAACGACGTGCATTTATATTTACACAAGGAAGACCAATTACACGAATTCCGACAAAGTCCATGAATTCGAATTAAGGAGTTAATTTAGAATTCTTATTATCATTTGTGAATACTTTAACAAGTATTATTGAAGGACAGAGTATAAGGGCGAATTTTCATAAAATACAATAGCGACCTTAACGATCTTTTTTCAAATTTTCCAAATAGAAAATTGCAGTCACGTACTGTACAAAGTATCCTATATGCTATACAGAAAGAATTTCGTACGTAAAAGTAAATCACTTATATATATCAAGTCAAACAAGTGGAGCATTAAGAATCGATTTGATCAATCAGTCAGTAATGATAAAGAAATCAAAGCATTTTATAATAACAATAATGGCAGTGATCAAAAGACCGTATTATCAATATATATTAAGTAACGAAATACGACCTCCATATTTACTTTAAGAAAATGAATTCACAAAATTAGTGGATATAAAGAATCTGTCCCTATTCCCCCTTTGCTCCGTACAAAAAGGTCCTATGACTCATGGTAAACTGAATAATGACTATGACTGATTTTTTTGTTAACAAGTCAAAAATAACTTTCCTATTTGCACAATAGTTCAAATGAAAAATGGCGGCCTATCCTGTCCTTTCCGAATAATTAGCAATCCACCCTTCAAGGATATATAGGATTAATTCTCGCAGATGCGAACGCTCGTTGAATGCATAAAACATGAAAGCCGAGAAAGCGTGATTAACGTAGTGAAGTATCCTGGCATTGCAGCAGGACGTAATCGTGGCGAAGTGGCAGCACGGAGGGAATGGCGGAACGGCAAAACAGGGAGTAGTTTGGGAATGTCGAAATCGTTGGATTTAGAAAGGACTGTGAATACATATATATATATATATATATGTATACATATAGGTAAAATGAGATTACCCGAATGAGCGAAAAGCCCGAGAATCGAGAGAGCTGTGATTTTGAGCTTCGATTTTGCGAGAAAGCCTGAAATTGCCAACGCACTCAAAAGCTTCGACTAGCCCTGTGACATGATCAACGCCGGAACTGATTAGTATGACAAGCCGGACTAGAACGGCTGGTAATTGGAGTTAATCGGAGATAGGTTAACGTTGCATCATTCCTATAATCTAGAACGTGTAACGCGCAACGTAAAATCGTATTCAGGTTGTGCATCGATTTAAGCTTTTTTTCTTTGAAATTTAACATTATGCATCAATCGCTGATAACTCGCACATGACAAATAAGATGTGAAATTGTAATTAAAAAAAATAATAATTTGCAAGAACTTTTAGTACCAACATCGAATTATCGTGTAATTACGTAAACAACGTATCGAATGCTTAAAAATGAAAAATATTCGTGATTACAGATACTGGGAATATAAATTTGAAATATTCAAAATTATTTTCGAAATAATAAATAAGAGATCCGTTGTTAACAATTCGATTTATTTATTTTTATTTATTCCAATTGAATTGATAAATTACAATGGAACGTTAATTAATAATATTGCTTGTATCAGTACACTCTGTATATGTATACCAGTGTAAATAGCAGTAAATAATGTATCTAATTTTAACTACGTTTTTGGATATAGAAACGTAGAAATTACTGGTGTACATTTGTCGTCGGCAGACGCCAGGCGTCCAATGTCGTCGACGCTATCGTTATTCTCGGCTGTATGGGCAGGACCGAAGGGTTCTGAGGGCGCGAAAATAAATTACGAAGTGTTTCTTAATGAAACCTTTGTACCGAAAGGAGGTGCGGCTATTTTTCAGGCTTGTCTCATTCTTGTCTTACGCTGGGAGACTTGCAGACGATCCAGACTGGGCAACCTAACGGGTTGACATTCACGTGGCTCCCCGTCCATATGTCATTGGACTTTACGACACGTCTAGTCTGCTTAAATCGATTTTCATAGCTATTGTATTCTTAACCCGCCAAAAAAAAACACGTGTAAAAAACTATACCAAGTGTTGTGAATTCATCAAACAAAAAGTATTGAAATCCATATTATTAATTCCAAGTACATAAGTCACTGCATATCTGCTTACTACATGATCTAGCACTGGTCCATCATTTTAATTGTATTTAAAAAATTTCCTATAAAGTCTTCGCTACTCTTTTATCTCTTTTTATATTACTACTATTTCTCGTATTTAATTACGATTTAATGTTCACCGCTTCTCTCCTCTCTTACCTAACCGCACGGCGTTGACAAGCAGGACGCCATTAACGACCCGCAGTTACATGGTTTGCTTCGTCGCCTTGGCTGTACCGCCGGTTGCCTACACTTGGCGCAATACTCAACCGCGCGTTCTAATCAGCGCCATCTGTTAAGTAGAAAAGTAAATTGGACAAAGACGAGGACGACGGAATTGAAATAAAATCATCTTGCTCGCCATCTCAATTCCATCTCGTACTTTGATACTCGAGGTCCGTTCGAGGTAGAGTTGGCGATTATTTAGTGCTACGTGTATTTTCGAACGCGGACTGATCGTTCAATTGGTACGACTATGGACCAACGAGTGCGAGAGAAAATCACTGGGATGCAGTTGTTGAGTAGAATCACTGCGTTACGCGATTTCGATAGCGTTGAAAAGGGGTAAAGGGCAGCGAAAGAGACGGTGCGATTGGCTGAAGGCCCGAGGCAAGAAACTTCGAGGGAAGGATGATGATGACAGAGATGGCGAATAATCGTTACAAACATGACAATTGACGGAGGGCAGACGTAAAGGACCAGCTTCAGCAGTTTAGGGTGCGAAGTGCACGCAGTTCAAGACCCTACGACCTGCCTGGGTCCGGCTGACAGATACCGAAGTAACCGCGGACTGCTGTGACGCAAGGACGGCGGGGGCGGCGAGGGGGATTTCGACCCCCGACAGACTTCAGTCGCGGACACGGAGCATCGTCAGACGAGAGTACAGACTTTGACAGCAGGAGTTCTGTGAAGAGGGCTGGACTAAGGAGGAAAAGGTAGACTACGAAAAATCGCGATCACTGACAATAAATTATATGAAATAAATAAAAATAAAGTGCATAATTTTGTTTGGCCAATATAATAAATATGTCTATGACGTCTTCATTGTCAAGATGTTACGGACAATTGATGAGAGTCAACTATAGCAAAGTAGCTGTTTTACATACTCACTGCCAATATCAGGAAAACATTGTTAGATTGCATAAAGTTACGCAGGTCCAATGTTAAAAATAATATCCAATAAATAATCCTGAACGGTGCGACGGGGTGATTACGTAAAGAGTAAAGTGGATGATTTATTGGAAAGTAGAGAAGCGGGTCGGTAGAGTTACGGTAACTATATGCTAAGAGGAGCAGGGGGGGGGGAGATCGTGTGAATTTTATTACGCGTCAGAGAATGCTTATTACGAGGAAGATATGCGGATTAAAAATCGTCGTCTTTGGTTCCCTTTAAAAAAAGTTGCAATTTATTCGAAATCATTATCATATTCAAGATAATGCAATTTTAACTAGGAAATTCGTAGTCGCTTAAAATACTTCCATTCACGAGTGTCTAATAATATGCATATTTCAGGTGAAAGTTATTTAGTATGCAGTGGATCTATCGGAAATATAGCCAATGAGATTATCCCATATTACGGGTGTAATTTCGAAATGCATTACGAGAATCTGGAATAGGTATGACTTAGTTCCTTATGTCTCTTGTAAGCGTATCCCTAGAACTGCACTAATATACGACGGTTCCTTGATTTTTAATTTTCCATGTTGTTGAGGAACCGGAAGTTGCATGTAAAAAATTATGTAAGAAATATTCGCCACTGTCCCGACTTTGGTCGGTCGCTGCTGCCACGTGATTCGTTGTGATCGACATTCGTATATGTAGCAAAGAGGGTTTTGGACACAGATTCCTGCACCGACATTTACCACCACTTCGAGAGCCTTCTAAGGTTCGCATCCATGCTAAATCGACGTCGCGGACTCCTCTGATTTTAAGGAGTGACGTCACGGGGATTTCCGATTCCACGAATCGAAGGCTGGTTCTAGGAATTTTACGTCGTATTCCAAGAATTTTATCCCCGATTCCAGGAATCTCACACGATCGAGAACTTTCTAGAACATTCTAGAACCCCTTCGACGGTTCGTGTTCGTGTTAAATCTCCCGCACGACGTTTTGAGGTTGCCCCTTGCCCCCCTCGAACCCTTTGTCATAAAAATTGTCTGCTCATCCATGCATATATGCGAACATTAAAATCCACGTGGCATTTCGCACAGTCGTGAAGTTTGCAAAGATTTCAAAGTTTCCTCACATCTTGACGTCTACGCCCCCAGTTTCTTACTTTTGACGTTCACGAGCTGATCTTAAATACGTAACGAGCAACGGTACAAGGTAGGCTAATGATAGCAATTAGCGAAACTATACCCCAGTACGAATTAAAGATGTCAGTCAGATCGTCCATGGGATTTTAGCATCGCTCTCTTTTGTTATAACGGGGAGGAACACTTGTCGCGAAAGAAAATGAGTTGGAACGAATCCAAAGTCCATAAAACAACGAAAGGAATTCCGAGCGTGTCTAACATAGTATATTTTTGCCTTTGGTGCATCCGCAGATAAGAGTAATGGCCCCAGAGCTATATTGTACAGTCAGTGTAAAAAGGCAAAGACCACATTGTATGTATATAACGAAGTATATCCAAGGAGCCACTGATTCTCGTGAAAAGTCACAATTCATGTTTTACAAACGATATTCGTAACAATAAACAAAGTTTTTAGCGTAGGAAGACTCGCCAAATGGAAATTCCCCAGGATTGGCTTTACGAGATCATAAATCAACGCGCGATTTACCGAGCAAAGCACTTCCGGCCGCCGACCCTTCTTTTAGTTCTCCTTGCGGTTTTCTCGCGCCAACCGCAAGCTTGTGAAGGATAATAATGAAAATCCTCATTCCAGTGGTTCGTAAGTAGTAAGGAAAAAGGCCGCGCGCGGTGTGACAGTCGGACGAGTAAACAAGAAAGAACCTTATGGAATCGTGGGACTGATATTTTTTTAAGATTTGAATAACAGCCGCCTCTTTTATTTAGAATGGAAACAATGTGTTACATATTATGCTTTCACAAGGTACGATTCGATTATTTACTTATATGTTATAAATTAAATAGTACCAAACATAAAAGATTGCATACAAGTAAGAGTAAAGAAGCTACGCTGAAACTTTTTAGTATACATTTTTAATATCCATACAAAAGATGTAACGTTATCTCGAAATTAGCATGATAACAGAAAATACTCGTGTTTGAAGATCATGCAGGAATAAAATTTTTAATTACTACAGCAGCAGCCATAGCAATTACAGTCAAAGAAGCTTCCGATTCGGTTGATTAAAAAGTGCAGTTCTTGGTATTTTGAGATTATAAAGGAGACAATACGTGTTTTAGAAGTAGAGCAAAAAGGATAGAGCACATTATGAGCACCTACGTATATTGCCCAACGAACCCAGGTACCCAAGTTATTATACGTACCTATTTCTTCTGTTTTGATATCCCCGGCAGAGTCCTCGTATTTGCAGTGCCGTTTGATTACACGCCATATTGCTGGGGGAGAGGCAGGGGGTTGGATGTTTAATTTCTTTGTACTCGCAAGCTACAGGGGGTTTGTCGCAATGAATGCCGGTATAAGAAATATTCAAGGTTTTCCTTTTTTTCTTTAGCTCTTTCCTTGTTGCTCTCTCGATCCTATTTTTTCTCTGTATGCATATACACGTGACTGTGGGAGCGATCCACTGTGCTCCTGCGTTATACCGGCTTTGTCGAACCGCCTGTTAGTTTTCAATATTACAATGAAAACTTCGCATTCATACACCAATAAAACTATGGATTCCACGCAGGACATTGTTAAGCGAAACAGCTGGTGGGATGGAACGAATTTTTTTGTTATAAATACAAACAAGCCAATTCACTGTCATTACATGTGAATGGGACGAGGGTAATTTAATTTGGTTTCAATGGAGGTCAGTGCTGTACTTTCAATGTTAGAATATCTCATAACGCGTATATGTTGTCAACTAGTTTTTATTAGGATGGAAATAAAAAATAATT
This sequence comes from Trachelus troglodyta, assembly GCA_030142635.1. Lineage (NCBI taxonomy): Eukaryota > Metazoa > Arthropoda > Insecta > Hymenoptera > Cephidae > Trachelus > Trachelus troglodyta. The sequence goes on along the minus strand of JARQTJ010000862.1, from coordinate 408,584 downwards.
ATTCGGAAATCTCTGACACGTGTTTTTGCTTTAATGAAAATATTTAACGGGGCTAATCATTATTCCTTGTTTCGATCTCGAAATACTAGACGGCTGAAAAAATTTGCTGATCCTGTCCACCTACTCTTTTCAAAAAGTCGTATTGCGGGTTATTAACAAGTTTTGAATAATTGTTATCAATTCGTGATTAACGATAATTAAATATTTTATGTAATCAGGTCGACTTTTGAGGATATCATTATTTTAATCCTCTTCTAAGAATGTGGTGAAAAACGAAAACACTCCCTAGTATATCCGTATCATCGACATGTTTAAAAATTTTCCACCTGGTTCCTTGGTTTAAAATTGTTCACCTGGTCCAGGGATCCTAAGATGTACAAATGATGGAAAATGCATCCCCTGGTAGGTCAGACCAATTACCCCCTGAAAACTAGGATAAGGATTATCTAGTGCACCAGGTAATAGGGTGTGGAGCACCTAAACCTACTCTCAACAACCCTTCTCTCAAAACCACCTTCTTTTTTCCACCCTTCACTTCTCTTCCGGATTTCTTCTACAACCACGTCTTACCTCATTCCCACTTTTTCATAATTTCCTTCACCTTCCTAATTCTTCTCTCTCCCCCTTCGCCCCTGCATTTTCTCTGCTTTCTTTTCAGCTTCCATGTATTATCAATTTCTTTTCCAGCTTCTCATCTGTTTTGAAACCACTACCCTCCCGCCCATCTTTCATCTCCCTTTACTTCCTCTTTCTGGCTCCACTAACCCCGTACTCGCCCCTCTTTCGCTGAAGAGAGCGTTGATTAATTTGTGCAAAGTTGTAATGCATTAAGTTAGTGTGTTTAATTAAGACTGCAGCAGCCCAGCTCAGGCACGCCGGTTCGTCTGGTCTTGATTAACACTAAACGTACCATTGACCGGTCATTTGACCGTTTTAAAGCCAGAAATACGTTTATAAAGAATTGCCGATTTGTTTAGTGTTAAGATCAAAATGTATAAGGAGATCCTAATGACCCGAAGTTTCAAAGAAACTGTCTTGCAAACATTGGCTCTCTTATCATCATACGTACACTCATTGATAAGTACCATGACTGTCCTTTCAAAAAGTCTTTCCAAATTACACATGTAACTTTGGGAAGATACGACCCAGATAATACATATACACTTTTGAAAAGCCATCTTTAAAGTCTCTAATGGGACATAAATAGTGTCTTTGACACGTGTCAAAAATGACTTTTGAAGGAACTGTATTGGAATTTTCAAAGAATCTTTCATACAAAGATTTTCATAAATTGCATAATTCAAACTGCAAACATACGATTTAATTTTTCCTCACAGCTTGACTTGAATAACTTTGAAATTCGTCCTTTTTTTAATCCAAGTATAATCTCTTTAATTTTTTTTGGATTAATTTGTCAGTATTCTTAGCACGTTGACTGCCATGGGGGTCACCGGTGACCGGCTACGCATAGGAAAAACATCACGTTGGCGCCTTGGGCAAACCATGGAAAACGCGCGTGGCATTCAACGTGTTAATTAATAAATGAACAATATCAGATCAAATCATACGGTCGAATGTATACAAATAATTGATACGAAATTCATACCCTGCCGAACCAGCATCCGTCTGTCTTCCATTAAGCGCAAACACGAGCAAGTGATAAACGATAAATTCCAATGAATCGTCCAAGTGGAATAATACGAAGGAAATAATAAATAAAGAAAAAGATTTGTTTAAAACAAGAGAAAGGAAGATAAGAGTCGCGTTCAAGTGTCTATAGCCGATTGATTGCTGTTGAGGTTCGTTTAACCAAGAAAATCATATTTCATGACAAAACAATAATAATAAGAGATTAAATGCTTTATGGTTAGAGGAGGTCACCCCCTGAATGCTATAATAAAAAAAACAATAAAATTTTAATCAATTTAGCATGAAATATTTCAAGAAATTCACTTACCTCCCTGTACATTCTCCACTCTTGGAGATCGACCTGCCCTCTGTCCGTGGTGGCTGGTACTTAAAATGACGTAGCAGTCTGTAGCGAAAACTTGACGGATTTTATCTGATTTTATCTTACCTCCAGGCGATGCAACGTCTGGCGTAGCTCCTTTTATTTCTTTTTGCTTGAATTTTGCATAAAACTTTCAATAACGCAAATTCACCCGGGGTAAATGTTTTTTCATCACGCGAACTTTATTCAGCTCTTCTGAGTTTCTTGGGGGCACTATAAGCCTATATCCGTATACCTTATATACACGAATAGAAAACTATAAGTATCCCGTATACCTAAGTCATATACCTACATATACTCCATTTACTTAGGATTCTTTCTTATCTTACTTTTATTTCTCATTCTTACCCAGTCCACTCCTCTACGCGTTTCCGCTTGATTTTTCCCAGCTCTGCATTACCTTCTAGAAAGTAGAGTAGACGGATGAACAATCGCAGCATCCCTCCTCGTACCAACTGCTATACTTTGCTCTCCAGGGACGCGTCCTCGTTTGGTCCAAGAACATGTGAAACGTTTAGCCACGATACTGCCGGCTGGTTCATTACGGCGTGAAAGCCCGTGAGCACGGAAAGCCCGTACCAACCATCCCAAGGTTACCAGCCAGTCGCAGAAAAGAGGAGAAAAGACACGGGCAGTGGTACCAACATCCTTTTTCTTAAGACAGCGACAAGGCAGACGCAATAGGAAAGAAAATAGTTTAGCTGCCCCGAGGCTTAACGTGCTTACGCGTTACAGCGATAGAGGGACGATATCATGGAGTTTCAGATGCTGGGTGAAAAGAGATGAAAATCGGAGGAAAACGAGAATGGGATTCCGTGGTATCGAGACGTGAAAAAGTAGCAGACAAAAGAGACAAAGATTTAGGGGACACGAGGGTGTCCCTTCTGTATATAGATATAGTGCATAAAGTCTATCCATGTGAATGGTCTCCTAGAGAGGAGCTGGCTAAGGCATACAAATGAATTTTTAATATGTAAACGGAGAAGAAAGGAACGTTTGCCAGGTGCAAGTATTTAAAACCCATGGAAGGAGCATCGATGGGGACATCGGAAAGGCGTTACGCAGCTACATGGAAACTGCGACTGTTGAAGGGATTTGCCGAGTGTTAGGAAAATACAGACTGGTCAGAGGAAGCTGTAGGCTTTTCGAACGAATTTCGTCTATTCTTCGTGGACCTGAACAAATTCTTAGTCACTTGGTCGACAGAGGTAGCAGTGATGTTTTAAATTTTTAAAAGTTGACAAGAGCAAATATTAGCTTTTACGTTGGTGCTGTCTATTTTTTTTAGCCCTTTTCAGTCCAGAATTACATTTTCATCGTGAAAAGTACAATTCCTATACTTGCATCGTGCTCTTGCAAGATTTTATACCGACCGTCGGGTTAGCGTAGCTCTGATGGTTTTCTGATTTTTTAGATAAAATAAAAGTCTATTTACACGCATGGGACTGTATAAAAGATCGAAGCACAATGGGGATGTGAACGACGGAAAAATAATTATTCCATGTTTTTATACTCAGTGTCATTTATTTGCTTGCTCGTTATAATAATGACTTGAACGTAATACTCATTGTTCTTGCGTACAAATGAATGCTCAGCGCAATGTCATGCAGAGTGTCAACGTTACGAATATTTTCTATCGTTTGACATTACGGGGGTTCAGCCGCGGTGGGAGAAATTCTCTAACTTCTTTATCGACCGTCGGTAAGTGACGTCTCGTTATCGCGCGACAAGATCTAACATTTGCCTTCGTACGATTCCTGCGCTCGATCGACAAATTTTCTTGTTTACATATTTTCTCTTTACTCCCTTTCATCTTGTTTTACTTAACCTATGCTTGCTTACTTCTGTTTCTCTTTCTTTTACATATACCTCCTTCATATAAAACAAATTATCTACATGCTGCTGGTAATCCCTAATTCAGCAATGGCCGCCTGTATGTGGACGTCCAGGGGTTCGTTTCTGTCCACGTCACTGTGATCATAACCGTTCAGGAAGTAACACGTGCCCGACGTACTTGCTGGCATTTCCTTTGGAAGATTGTCCTTGGTCCGCGGCTCCAAAATGAATCCTGGTCTCTGAATAAGACACCTGTAACATTTCAAGGAAAATTGCCTATTCGATATCGACACGAAGCAGCTGTTTGGTTTCCTTAAGAAGGTAAAAAGAAAAACCCTACGATTCTTCGTCTACTCGGACAACCAAGAATCATCAAGCTCGCTCGTTTCGTACAAACGGAATTAGATCGTTGATTGTTCGAAGTTAAATGGAATTTTTTTCTTTCCTCGCTATATTTTTACTGCTTTTCAAATCGATTTCTCTTTTTTTTATTACTGATAAGGAATACCTGATACGTGTATGCATATGGGAGCGATGTTTATGGTATTGCTATGTAACTCAACTAGATTTGCTATGTGATCGTCCAACGTTAATATTTCTTGACTTACGAATACGTGGTGGGACTGACGTTGATCCGAAGTGGTTCACTGGTCGATTCAAACTTGTTCGCAAGAGTGACATTGTGTCCAAAAAGGCAATACCTTGGCATTTTTCTTCCCACTACTCCAGCAAGTACCATTCCGGTATGGATTCCAATGCGCATCTAAAATAAAATAAATAATTAATAAAATTTCCATAATAATATATTAATAACAGTTAAATATATATATATATTTTAACAACCCCTCACTCTATTTCTTGTATAATTTAAGGTACCCATTGAAAAGACATTGAAGTAGGTTATCTTTATTGTTTAGTTCATTAAAAAATTAAAATTAAGATCAGTACCCACTATACTGTAAAAGAACGTTCACTATCAAGAGTCAATATTTCATCAAGACAAGTACTGTAATTTATAGCGTTATAAATTTTCTCACGGCACACTCGATAGTAGGAGAAGATAGTTGCAAGAAGCGGCGGGATATTTGAACATGGTTTAAGCTAAAATTTAGTTGAAAGTAGATTCAATAAGATATTTGATACGTTATTTTAAATAACACCCAGTATAATTACGATCGAGCGCATTTCTGCTGAATATACCTGCAACCATCTTTCCCTGTTGTGACAGGGAACATTTGTTAAAAGTATTTAAATGCATCGTGAATTCAAAGAATAAACGATAAGGAAGGGAACTGCACTTTTGGACAGATGGGTAAAGTCTACAGCGTCACTATGTTAATTAACTCTGACTGATTACTCAAAATTATTACAGTGCATATTGAACCTCCTCATTTGCGATATTAAAATATTTTATAGAAAATAATAATTGTGCTTCCTTCAGCCGTCTTATGATAGGATTCATGAATTTCCAATTATATTTTTATTAATCCAAGAAAATATGCTAAATGTAAATTGGAATTTATTAAAAAGAAGGAGGGGGTAGGTTCCTCATTCTTAAATAATCTTATTACGCGTTTTATACGTGAAATCGCATCCAACTCACTAAGAGCATCATCATTGCACTCTGATATCCGGTCTGAGCTTTTATTCCCGATAGAAAAATTACTTTTAAACGAGAAAACTTTTAATAGTTTTCAACTCGCGAATAATAAACAATTGACTATCTGCCTATAGTAGACAGACGGTAATGTCAGGCGCGAGCAATTCCCAAAGTAGTTAATCTTTATTGAACCAACAAAAGAGATAACGGACATAACCTCCCTGGAGACCCTGAGTCTGCTGATCGAATAAGCAAAGCAATGATTTATAACCCGTAGGAATGATTCACGTATCCCAGGAAAAAAGAAAATACTATTCGATTCTGTCCTGATACATAATTCACCTCGTGCCTCCATATTTATGAACCAATCGAAATAGTCGAGAGAAATGTATTAATTGAAAAAAACTTCGACTTCACTTTCTTTGCTCATAGCAATTCTTTCTTGATTTTCACTGTCTCAATTTTCCGCCGTGTACTTAAGATCCTATGCAAACGTATGTCCTGTCGCAACTTCCGCTTTAATTGTCTTCAGCAAGAATTATAGTAGGTCGTTTAACGTAACGAGCATACGAACGCTTGTAATCATTAACCTCAGTCATTAGTTCCCAAGGCACTATGGTTTAGTCCCATCCTGCGCTTTACCGCGCGAAGAAAGTGTCAGCCGAGACTCAAACCAGTGTACGTAATGAAACCTGTAATTTAGTTGCTTTACTAGTTTATAGTCTTATACCCATAAATTTCAAAATCGCAATGGTACACCATGGAGAATTCCAGTTCATTTAGCATAATTCGCTTACATGAGGTTTACGACTGTTAATTGTCGTCCGGTAGCGACGTATCATTATGCACCTCGCTAGGAATCTACTTTACCGACGGGTTAATTGCTACTGCACAATTCAACCCGAAGAAACATTACGAGTGCACATGGTTCACTAATTCCATTCTGGTACCACGTAGTATATCCAGATCATACGAGTAACTTCGTACCTTTATCGGTTTGCCCTCGTGTGTCAAATGTTGGGAACAAGTTTGTATCATTTTGAGGGACATCCACGCGATTTGCTGTGCATGGGTCTTCGTGTTTCTGTGAAGTCCGCATGCAACGCAGTAGGCATCGCCGATGGTTTCGACCTAACGAAAGGAGAAAAATCAATGTTAATTATTGGCACTGTAATCGAGAAATTCGTATTGCTTAATAATCGAGTTTAATGATTCCGAGATATATTCACTTAACGATAACCATAATCGAAATTAGAGTGGCGAAGCATACGAAAATAAATTTGGAAATTAAATCATTACGACGACTGTCATTATAAACAATGTATCTCGGTCCATCGATCAGGTTCGAATTAACCTGACCGCATTACCGGACACTGACGGAAGTACAGCAAGTAACAAAAATAAGTAAGAAAGCACAGCGCTCCACTTACGGGAATAGCTCTAATATCGTATTCTACACCCGTTGAAGGAAATTACTGTGGCTGACGATACTTAAGAATTTTATGAGCTACAAACAATTAGTATCTCGGCTACCATCCGTACATACAGACACGATGTAAAAGAAATTAATTTTTTTATATTGTGCGACTATAAAATAATGTGAAAAGTTGAAAAATTGTAATTCTTATCATTTAAAATGGAACGTTAAAATGATCATTGTCTACCAACAAAAATTGTATGCCTCGCGAGTAGAAGTAATTAACTCAATTGAATTTTTAACGTTAAGTCTATATATATATACACATACATACTTTATAGACGTCCAATTGACCGCAAAAGAGGTCAAACTGTTCATAAAGATTCTGCAGCATGTTAATGACCATCATTGGCGTCGCGGTGGAGCAGATGGCCGTGAAGCCAACAATGTCACTGAAGAGCATCGTAACGTTGGCGTAAGTCTTGGCTTCGATGGTTTCACCTAAAAGACAGAAACTGACATTGCCGGATATTGCGACTGCAGGTTGTGCGATGCCATGTTACTCTAAGCTCGTAAAACGTTCGGGTCAGGTGCCATTCTTGAATAAACAGAGTAAGGTACCGTTAATCAAATATTATCCAATATAGATAAACTGACAAGAGATCATAAATGGACCTAGGCTCGCACAGTTTCCAGGATTACGTTTAATTTCAGTCTTCCTCTATAACGTATATAGTCCATGACACTATATGTAGTGTCGTGAATTAAACGCGGTACTGCAGTACCGCGTTTAACGCTAAATTAATCTGCTAACAGCCATTAAGGCCAACATTGAAACGCACTCCGCTGGTTATCATTCCGGTATTACCTTATCAATATGGTATAACAGACGAACCAATCAACATACACTTATACGTGATCAACAATTCAAACGTATAATTAGTCCCTATTGACCCTACGATTGATAACAAACACATCTCACACAATATTTAATCTCTTATCCAAATAGTCAATGAAAACGTTGGATTTGTAATATCAACAATGTAAGATATATCTTATGTAAATTCGATGAAAATTCCATAATTCTGTATTTGTACTGAAATTTACTAGATATGTGTGTGTGTGTATAAATATATATGAAGCGTATACACCTGTGCACATATGTACACACATGCTCAGAGCCAAACGCCGTACACTCTTGGACGCGTGAAAAGCCATAGTGATAAATTCCGGGATGGGCGTCCCGACGACAGTAGACGCCGACTCACCCAGCCACAGCCGCTTCGCTATATCCGGTGGAAAGATAAGATGCAGCAGGCTGACATTCTTCGCCCTCTCGGCGTCGACAGCCCTGTTCGCCTCCTCGATGGAACTTTTCAATTTGTCCATGCGTCGCCTTAGGCCATCCTGCACGATAAGAAGGCATGTATAAATATGTGGCACGCAAAAGATATTTATATTCAAAATATTGTACGTGATAAGGGGATGAATTTGGATGGACGATTAGTTTTTTGAAATTTTATTGTGATGTATGTATGCATATAGTAAATCATGGGTTGACCCAAACTTTTGACGGTGGCGACTGGCGTCAATATACCCATTGAAAATTTGTGAGACCCAATTAAAAATCATCCCTTAAAAAGTAACTACGCGGAATATAGACAAATTGACGGTTGTAGGAAGATTTTGAAATTTTATTTTTATTCTTGAATTATCCTCGTCCCACGACCCTAATGTCTCATACGTATATGGAACGAATAGGCGTGAGATTGTGCAGGGCAAATATATACCTTGGATATGTCGAATTTACCAGGGTAGTTCTTTTATTCATTCACCGCGCCAAGCTAAGATAAATACCCATCAGCGTTTTCGGATGAAAAGCTCCTAACGACATCGGCTCCAACGAGAGTCCCGAAATTGATTTCCCGTTCGAAATAAGGGTGGCTGGGATCGAGGTGGGGGAAGAGTATCATTATATATGAATACATATTAAATATCTACCTATGATTTATTACACGCGAAACAAACGGCAAGAGTTGGGATTAAGTGGGATTGGGTGGTAGCGAGGAAAGGTCCGCCATTTTTTTTTTAAATTGCGTCATACGATCCGTGAATCTCTGTATTTCTCGTCTCCTGTAATTAATGTAGTAAGACCAGGACCTTTTGTTTATTCAGTCAAGAGCAGCTTCTCGTAAGGGTGGATTTATAAGTTAGGGCTGTGCCTATGTCGAGGTACGGGTGACGCGACGCTTTTAATATTCTCGGAAATTAATTCTTATCGCTCACCTGAGCTCTGGCTTGTTCCCCAACAAGAATCACGTCCCTGGTGGCGTCGTGAAGAGGAATGTCCGAGATAAAAAGTCCACGTCCCGTGAGCCCTTCCAGGCCATTTAAAAAAGGCGAGCTCACGAAGAGGATCGAGTCGGATTCTGGACAATGGACCATTTGCCCCTTCAACTCTAGTCCCTTTAATAAAAAAATATTTTCCTCGGTTTTACCTGGCTGCTTATTAAAATAATATATAAAAATACATTGAGACCCCCCTTTGCAGTATGGAGTGACGACTTATCATTGATTAGCATCCCGAATGACGATAAAATCGATACAATTTTAGAACAGTCTTATCGCTCGAGTAGAGCTCGGAATTTTAAAGGGTAGTTCACAGTAAACCAAAGTAAACTCGCATCTACCCTTACGACCAAAAATCGAATAATTATCGTATACGGAAATTAATATTTGATCCCCAATAATTAATTACATATAATTCCTAGATGCTGCAATTAATTTCGACTATCTATTTATATACAGGGTTATTCAGTAGAAAGGTACCGCCCGAAGTTAGCCCGTCCATTTGATCTCTATTCTAGAACGGATTTCATAGTTTCTATGGTCTGCTTCAATTGAATAACTCTGTATAGTATATTCTCTGTAGTTATATCCCCGTGTAACAGCTGCTGAGAAATAATACTAAGTGAGTCAAGTGACTCTTGTATTGGGAGCAATCGATATCCTATACCTATATCGTCCCTTCGCCTTCCACCGCAAGATAACCACTTTATGACGTATTTCCGGAAGACAGTAACTGAAAGGCGTGCTCGTAAAATCAGTAGACTCCGAGCCGTGACCCGTCGATCTGTTTTATTCGCCGGCGATATCCCCTAGGTCGTATCATGGGTTTGGCTGGGTTAGCGCGGGCGTACATATACCGTGGGTATATATACCTCGGCCGGAAATTTGTCGGTGCCTTGTGGTTTCCGCAAAGCCAGGACAAACGGCGTGTTGGCCCGCTTGAGAATTTCATGAAAGGTCAGCGTGACGCCACGTGGTCGCGTGAAGACGAAATACGTTGATATCTCTCGGCCGAGATAATTCAGATGCTGACCGAAGATCCGCATGAAACCTGCGCCCAGCTGGACCAGCTCGAGATCGCGATCGACGACGAAGTGCCATGGAAACGCTTTGCAGAAGCTTGCTACGCCCATACGAAGATCCGACGCCACGGTTGACAGTGGACGGAATTGCGTTGTTATCACATCGAAATCGTCGTCGGGGTCAGACTCTGCTTGGTCGTAGCGTTCCGGCGTTATGCGATATCTGAAATCGTAATAATTCATATTAACATTATTTATATGAGACGCGACTGTATGTAGATACCATATCGCACAAAGTACATAAATTGTGATACAGAGTATTGCGTAAATTGTACGTGAAGACTGTTGACCCGTTGAAATTATCACGAAGAGATTCGTAGAAATTTTTTTTTGATAACGCATTGTTACTTTTATAGTATCGATAAACCGTTTACTCTCAGAATTTGGCGGCGGTTCGGTTGATAGGTAAGGAAAATATTACGCAATACAGGGTAGAATATTGTTTTACAAAAGTTTTGTGGCTTTTCATTGGAAATAACGTGTTCGAATATTCATTCGAAAATTCAATACTCCCGGGAAGGAGGATTTCAACATATTTTATTTGGGATGGTAAGTGAAGTTTGGCGCGGTAAAAAACGAAGGGGGATCTTAAAGTAAAAGGAAAACAAGGAAACGCGTAAAACGGCAAACTCTTCCAGCGTCACTTTGTTTCACATTCCGACGGGAATTTACTACAAGTCCTTTTAACTCGGTTGGTTAAGCTAACTTTTTCTCTCTGGAGTTTAAATACTTTTTATGGTTTTCATTCGTTGGATTTGTTAAAAAATATTACTTCTACTTTTTGGTTTTTAATTTTTACCTAAAAAACTTTGCGTTATACGGGTCCGGTAGTATGTAGACGTCAGCTTTGTCGTTGTAAAATTGCCTGGCGATTCCTTTGAGGCTGCCGACCAATAGGTAAGCTGTGGACGGGTGATCGGTTGTGAAGTGAAGTTCGAGCGCTCCTTGGGTGGCGATGCAGACGAACTCAGCTTCCGTTTCGGAACCTGACTGATGCTGGACCACGTCGTTGACACCGTCGAGGGTCGTTAAAAAGGCCGATAGGTCATTTCCGAGACATCGAAACGCACGTTCCAGTAGACCCACGCAAGCGGTCGAGATCAATTCTTGACCCAGGAGGTCCAGGAATCCATTGATGTCGACATCTGGAATCAATTTGAGTCAGATCAGCATCCGGAAATGTCATTGAGATATATTATTTATTTAAAATAATCGTTCCCTTTGGTTGACGTAACTGTAGAAAGTGTAACACGCAATAATGAAGATATATAATAAATTTAATATTAAAGATTGTCAATGTGAAGTTTTTTTCTTATTGGTAACTTCAGATGAATCAATTATGGGCATTAATTGGTTTCAATTATTTATTTGGTATATCCCTTAACATATTTATTATTCAGGTCAAACTTTGACACGGGGGTTTTTGGTTTTTAATTAATCTCGTTCGTGTCGTACCGTTACATATGGATTGACATGTATGAAGGTCGGTTCATAATAAATAATTAAAATACGTGTGAGAGGATTAGGAGGGATTATTAATATTTTGCATCCCAAGCGACGGAATTTCGCAACCCTTTTCGGGATATTCGAACGTGAGGGAACTCAAAGTTCAATGAAAATCGCTGAGTAAAATTCTTTATCGGCACTGTTCGTGTGGATAAAGCTTTAGGAAATAGGGGGCGAAATGAAGCGTAAGATAAAAAGGAGTAACCACAGCTTCTACTCGACACAGCCGACGGTTCTTTGTAAACGAATTTCAAATTTACACAGTTGCCTCTCGATTAAAGCCGTTCACCGATAATGGAACAAGATTTCGATCATTGTGGATAAAGGGGAGTTCACAGACTATCCCATTATGCATGGTGTTTGTGTTTGGTACTTGGATTTGGTGTGATCGTCATACAATAAAAAAACTGTAACACGTTCGATTCAACATGCACCTACGAACACGTATCAAGAGGAGCGTTGAATGGATGTTGGAAAAAGATTAAAGAAAGAAAAGCAAAATATAAGAAAAGAAGAAAGAACGAACGAGTAAAAAAGTATGAAAAAAAGTGATAAAACTAAAAGGCACTAAAAGCTGAACTCATATTCCCTCGTGTTTCCGTAAAACACATGGTGCATACTTATTTATGCATTTTCGAATTTCCTTGAATTCAAGATAAATTTCGGATATCAGAGTTCCCAAGCATTTGCATTTCCCACCTTGTTGACGCCATCTATTATTCTACGCGATGCGTCTGGAACTTACAGTGCACAGTCAGTGCACGTTAACTCCGTCGCTCCAAATGCACACTCGCCTTTGTATTCTCGATGTATATACCACGTATATAACTGTCGCAGCGTCTTGGTCGCTCGTGAGAAAAGTTACGAGTGTCACAACTGATTCCAGTTTTATCAGTATTAAAAACAAAGACGTCGTAAACTCAGGTGGATACCGAAACGTCAAAAGTCTCCGTGAAAAGTGGATTTTTCAACGTCTCACCCGACTGTTCGAATCTTTTGTTTTTATTTGAAAAAAAATAGGATAACTTGCAGCATGGCGTAGAATGAATAAACAATAGTGGACAAGCAGAGCGTACAAAAAGGAAGGACGTTATTGCTACCAGCTGTCTTGGAAAAAAAAAGAAATCTGTACTTGTTTTGCTCCATCGAAAATTACGTGGTTCGAGCGTTTGCACGCAGATGGCGCAGAGGTCTACGTCGTACCCGTCAATCTAACACGCTCGTAAGTCAATGGAGTAAATGGAGCTGAAATCGGGAGAATCTTACTGCCGGGAGTAAATTTCTCCTGAAAATGTATTAGCTCGAAGTCGGCGCCTTTTCTGCTTGATAAAAAGCACACGTATCGAAAGTTATATGTCAACGGCCACGTACCAAAATCCAATATCAGCTTCTACCTTATACAGGATACAAAGATTTCTGGTACGTACAGCTGTTGAATTTTTCAAGGGCAGTTATTTGTCACGCTCACGTATCATTAGACAGTACTCTACAGTCAGTTTCATTTGAAAAGCATATTCATACATATATACCATAACGGTCTCTTAATAATGGCGCTTAAAAGTTTTTGAAAAGCTTTTCTTTTCCCCGCCACTCACTGCTTTCACCCTTCCTTCCACAGTTTTCCTTTTGTCTTTCACGAGCATCATTACTAACCACTCGGCCATTTTCGTAATTTCAAGATCGTTATAACCCGACTGGACTGTCCGACTTTGGTATGGGAAATTGGAGTTGGAATAAATTACCGGGGCTATTGATTGTCTATGGTGATTGATGGAAAGTTCACGAAGTTCTCTCGGGCTCCCTGAAAGCAGCACGTAAATTGGATTATCACTTTCGAAAAGATCAAAGCTCGGATCAAACCGTACGATAAGAATTCGATTATTCACCTGAAAGAATTTACCTTGGGGTCCTTTTGGTATTTTTATTTTTTCTTTATGTTTCTTTAAAACTGGTATCGCTGCTTGATCGGACGAATTTTCAGTAGCGTGTACTTGTAGGGAAAACCAAAGTTTTTCTTTCGTGAGGAAAATAATGCTCGGTCCGCTCGTTAGGAGCAGTTGCAATTTTGTCATGATGTCGCTAGGATAGTTTTATTGTTCCTTTGTTCAAACAAAGCACTGCGTGCAGAGTACCAGGTAACAAAATATAGCAAATACAGGTATATACAGTGAACTCATTAATTTACTTGGCATTGTCGCTGCAAATTGCACCGGTACAACTTCCGTGTTTGTTTTTTTGCGAATTCGACCTTGCCCTGTGCGTGAAATAGGGGAGGAAAAAAATAATGAGTCTTCTTTTTCCTTTTCAGCTTTTCCTGCACCAGGTTGGTAATCATGTTAGCAGATAAGTACTTTACTCGGTGAATAGGTACTTGATTTTTTGCTATCTTTTACGTATAGTTTACTTACACGTTTCAATTAGGAAGTGTAAATTGCGCGAGTGAGAAGCTGGAAAAGGGTTTTAAAAAAATTGCTGTGAAACAAATCGATTTATATTCGATTCAAAAACCAGCTACGTAATACCTGTCGCGATTTTTACTTTGTTGACACGGTTGCTATATCAATTCTAGTCAGTCAAGTATACATGAACAAAATTTAGGTTCCATTATAAAAACATATTGCAGTCCCGAGATAGCGGTAAAATTTGACAAATTCGAAATGGAATTAATAAAGATGGATAATAACGCATAATTTATACAATATCGAGAATCTATATGATATACAAAGCGGGGGCCAAAAAATTAAATATTTTTATTATTTTGAAATTTACAAAAATTTCATATAAATTCTCACGCAGCAACGTAATAAACCGTCTAGTTTCGTTAATCCTGTTTAACCATAAATTAGTCACCCTCCCGCCAACTTGAATGACCAATTTAAATTCCAGTATACAAAATACTGAATTAAAGGTATTAAAGGTGCGTACACAGCGTAACGAGAAGCGCGTGAACCGATAACCCTACCGTAAATAATAAAGTGACGTAAAAAGAACAAAAAAATTTTTTTATAGAAAAATGACTACGCACAAGTAACGAATCATCAAGTATTTAAGTTGCTCTTTTTCATAAAAAAAGACAAAACAACATGCTACTCATCAATCAACCCTGGGAAACTCGACGTTTAATTAAGCAACACGAAAAGTATCTCTTGCCAGATAAAAGAGAAGCAAGAAATGTATGTATCACAGTCAAATTCAAAATAGAGTAATGTCCCACTCCCGTGATACAATGAAATATTCAATTCTTCATGTCTTATCCCCAAGGCGACTGCCGTTGGCTTGTGAGCGATGGCAGCAGAATAATCGCAGGGGACCAAGTAGAACACGTGGAAACGAGAAGAAACGTGAAAGAGGGTAAAAAGCGAAGAAAGGATAAGGAGCAAGAAAAAAAGAAAAAAGAAAGGAAGTACAGGCAGAACAAAAAGATGCACGACTTCACGTTTTCATCGCGCAGCATCCCAACTGTAAACGACATAGAACATCCGGAACGTGGATATATCGATAAGAGGACGAACCCTGATAGCGGGTGG
This sequence comes from Trachelus troglodyta, assembly GCA_030142635.1. Classification (NCBI taxonomy): domain Eukaryota; kingdom Metazoa; phylum Arthropoda; class Insecta; order Hymenoptera; family Cephidae; genus Trachelus; species Trachelus troglodyta. The sequence goes on along the minus strand of JARQTJ010000862.1, from coordinate 393,256 downwards.
CAGTAGGCACGGTGAATATTTCATGAATTTAATCAAGACACAAGAAATGGAACGCGACGTCGAGCGTCGCCCGGTCGCGTCCTAAAGAAACGACGAGGCACAGGGCGTAGACACTCAAGATATTGGACGGATATATATTAAATATGAGAAACGTTTCCTATACGTATAAAGGAAAAAACTGGCACTACAGTCGTCGTCGACGTTACCCTTCCTTGGTATCTAGATCATCTTCATCATTTATTCTCACCTTCTTACACCCTTAGTTAAGGGGATGAATTTCACGCGTATACCCTTCGCAGTTATGTTAAGCAGCTGGAACGAGTCAGATTGCTTCTGGCATTTCTAACTTCCGCCAATTAGTCCAGCGTCAGGGATACTTTAATTTTCAAAATTATGTATTAAAATTTATCCTCGACTTGTATATCGGTGATAAAATTTTTTTGAATTAAATTTAAAATTTCTTACCCTATACACATGCATACCATTTATGTCTCTAATAATCGACATACGTCGTTTCTCTTCCTCGACCGTAGACAAATAACTTCAGGATGATTTTTGCCATGACTGCTCACGGCGAATATTAGGTCGAGTTCTTGTTGCGACAAATGCGGTTATATTTTACGCAAATACCCAGAAACCCATATCTGACAATGAATTTCAATTAGAATGACAAAGGGGTCGGTATACAGGGCACTGTAATCCTGCATGCTGGTAGGAGATCGAAAAGCTAACCTATAAAGATCTGTATTCGTTTTACACAATGGTTCCTGCTAGTTTTCTAAGGTCGAACGAATATTTGTTTTTTAATGATATATCAAGAATAAACGAAATCGTGTACTAGCAAATAGTAGTATATTATTGGAGATAGAAGAAACAACAAACTACGATTTGATATCTGGTAAAATTACTTTTGACATATCGTTCGATCCTATGGACAATTCTCAAATGGAAACAGTCGCGTGAATGGAAACTGCCGTATTTTATTTATTGTCAGTTTTGTTTTCCCTTACGTCAAAACTGACGTTTCGAATTACAGGATTCTCATAGACGTAGTATGGTACTGTACTATGTTCACTGTTGAGTATCAATAAATTAATACAATGATTAACGTTGAACTGTGATAAGAAAATTATAGGAATATCGACAAGTCAATATTTAAGAGGCCGCAAGATATTATCTTCGGGTTTTTTGCCCGTTAAGTCAGCAAATCGAGAGAAAAAATGGCTATCTCAGACCAAGTACGAGATACGTAAGAAAATTAATAAGCGAAAACTACACTAAATGTGTGTTCAAGACAAAAAATAAAATGCTCGTATAAATTCCTCGAAATTAACGAGTCGACTTTTTTTTCAAAGGAGTCAAGCACAAAAATGGTTTCAAAATTAATGAGTTCACTTTTTTTTCTAACGAGTCAAGCACAAAAATTCCCAGCGTTCTTCAATTATTTCGCAGCGCGTTCCATTTCGTCTGAATGCATCGTAATTTTGTTATTCAACTTCAAAAGGAACATCTATACCTATATTTCCCATTAACGTTCTTCCTTTCTCGTTTCCACGCAGAGCAAAACTGCCAAACGTCGTGAGGTCCACCAAACGCTTTATAACTACGTTCAAGAATTTTTCTTTACATTTGTATTACGGACCGTCTAAATTCTGCTTCGTTATTTTCTGCATCGACAAATTAACCAGGAATTACATCCCATTAGGATTTCTCTCTTTGTTCTTTCTGGGACAACCGCATACCGAATTGCTCTGGCTTCTCCATAACCTATGCCGTTATCTGTAATAGATAAGGAAGCTAGATAGGACAGATAAGTAGATAGTCAGATAAACAGAGTACCCCCTGAATGTAGGCAACCGTCGCATTAACACAGTAAGACAGATTGCTACGAAACAGGGTCAACCATAGATCCTACACACATGGAGCACACGCGTTCGCAATTCGATTTCCAGCAATCCCTACAATCCTGTTTGACTTTACTACCGTGACTTTAGCCCTTTACTAACCTCCCGACGTGAGAGCTTGGATACTGGTCGAAAATAAAAAAAATAAAAGAATCTGTCAAGGAAGAGTAGGATAAGAGGTGTCGCGGCGAGATCGATTCGACTTCGAGACTCCCGTTTCCGTTAAAAAGGGAAATTAATCAAATGAAATTTCCTGGAGTAATTTCGTTAATACCCATCCAGATGGGTAAAGTAAAATTTCGTTTGGTTCTTATCAAGCGGATAGCCGGCTTGAATGTAATTTATCATTTGAAAATTTTTAATCTCATAAAAATTCCAGCGCTTTCTTTTTCTTATTATTTATCAAGGTGCTTTTTACATATATACACGCATATTACGCCTATTGTTGCCATTTCGTTATCCATGTTTATTGCGAAATACTACTGCGATAGCGTAACGAGATAACGATGAAAATGGAGACGATTTATTACGACCGAGAGTAACAACGTCTTTCTACCAACAGGATCTTCGTATATTTCACGTAGCTTTATTGCGTGATCGTATACCTAGGAAAAGGTTTATACGACGTGCCGTAGAGGGAATACAAGAAAATATATATATGAAAAGACACAGTTGAGTTATCTTACCGCAGTCATAGTTCAGTGTCTCATAAATGTCCTCGAGTAAATTGTAATTCTCCTCGTTCTCGACATTGTACAGGAGCTTCTCTCTGTAACACGAAAATAAAAGATTGAATAAAATCAATCGAATTATCATTCAGAGGCAAAATCGTATATCGCCTATATAGAACTTTTACGAATTACAGCGGTAAGTACGGACGCAGTTAGCGAGACGAAAGATCGAAAGACGGCCATCTTGTTCCAATTCGCACAATCGGTTGGAAACAATGAAGCAACCTTTGTTACTACCGGATTACATTGATCCGAGAGAATTATTAATGGATCTCTATAAATCAGTGTCTGCTTCAGGAAATTGTATCCTTTGAACTGATCGAAAGATCGTATTAACTCGGGCTCCCGCAATATGGTCGGACCATATATTTTCTTGTTTCATTGATTATGGTATACCTGGCTATATACATATATATACACACCGAGAATGTGTAAAACAGAATAGAAAATATATTTCTATTCTTTTTTTTCTTTTCTTTGGAAACGTAGGCCACGTCAGCCACCGGATTTGGCGAATAATGCAGCGTCGATAATGTAGATGTCGCTTGGATACCGACCGAGCGAGGAAGAACAACGCCGGAACAAACGATCTGTCAACAGTGCCGAAGTCTGGTCAGAAGCGTCGGTAATTCTTCGGGAAGACCCTCGGACCGAGCTCGGACGTTATTTCAGAGAAAACGAAGGGATTTGTCTGCTAGCTTTCTGGATCGTATCCTTACGTCATAGGAGGGTTTGGAAAACTTATGATGGTGCCTGTCGTTCCGTGAATTCTTATCACGCTATCGAGCATCCCCGGTGGCTTAATGGAACCTATAATTTTCTTCTGACGGTTTGACCTTATCATTGTACCCAAGAATCTTATCGCGGAGCTATAATGAACAATGGTGTTATAATTTTGATATTAGGCCTATGTAAGGGCGCAACGGCTGACTGCGTAATTACATTCAATTATAAATATTCAACCTGAGGCAATGTGGTTGTTCGATACTTACAGAGACGCCGAGGTCGATAACGGCATTTCGTTCTTGTTCAAAAGGGCTCCCAGGGCTACGGCTATTACTTCGTTCTGTAAGCATAACAATGGTTTATGGGATTATGTTTAAATGTCATTTGGATTCTATTCTTATTATAATGGGACTGAAAATTGTCGTTGTATTTTCATTGGATTCTAACCTATGTTTCTTAACGCTTTAACGCAAATTTAATACTGGTTAGTTCACAGCGACACTACGCAACCTTTGAAGGAAAAAATACCATGAATGGCTGGGGGAGGAGAGGTTATAATACCGGGTTCACAATTTCGTACGCCTGACCATTATTTAACCCTTTTGTCAAAATTTACTTCGCCATATTACAGTGGTGATTTTACTGAAGAGTCGCTTTCATACGTATTCCACTTTAGGGATTTTCAAATCCTTTCTTCCGCGCTGAAAATTAATTTTCACCACGAGTATCGTTATTGTGGTGCTTTGAGGATTTTTATATTATCAGATATATTTATGTATACTGCTCGCGCTAAAATCTGTGCGTTATGCTCTTGTGGCGTAACGTGAAAATACGTGAGAGGCAAGTGGGGTTGGGGCATTAAGGTTGGTCTGAGGATAAAGCGATGCATAAAATAAACGTCATGAACTATAGGAAAAAGGGAAAATACCCACCTCTAACTTTACATATAATTGTTCTACATTCAGCTTGCGGTTACTTGGAAAAGATATTTCACGTGCATGAACAGTCTTGGGTATAGACTCTGAAAAACAATATGCGTTGATTTTGTTTACCCTGAGAATGAAAAAAAAAACGTGTCGCGTTTGAAAAATTCACGGAACGTGCTTCGTTGATTTTGTGGATCTGCTGAGGGGGTATTCTTGTTTTCTGGTATGTTAATTGAGGGAGTGAATCACAGCATCCACTTTCAGAGAACCGAGATGTGTTCACAGTAGGTGGATTCAGAAAAATTTTTTATTTGGAAATCAATTGTTATTTTTTTCACTTTTTTTCAAAATACCTTTTTTCTATTTTCTTCTTTTGACAACTCAATAGATGCGTACAGGGTACCTGTGTGAAGTTAGCCCAGCACTTTTCGAATTTTCTAATTTTGAAAATTGTGCTGAATTGTGCTAGATTTGTGCTAACTTATGCCGTTAACCAGAAGTCGATAACTTTAACAGTTTTCGAAAAAATTGAGAAATTGTTGTGGTAATTCTTCGCTTGTACTACTCCATAAAAGCTGTGAAAACCAGATTTTTGAAAAAATAAATGTTGCGCTGTGTTGTGTTACGCGAGCAAAACAAGTTTCCCTTATGGCAAAACCTTCTCAGAGCAACCCTTCGCGGTATTCCGTGAGGGTTGCATTTTTGCGTTACTCCGAAACCATGAAAACCAGATTTTTGAAAAAATAAACGTTCTGCTGTGTTGTGCTACGCGAGCAAAACAAGTTTCCCTTATGGCAAAACCTTCTCAGAGCAATATTTGTCAATGTTCCATACACGGTACCTGTATCCGTTGA
>JARQTJ010000862.1:332471-388015 GCA_030142635.1 Trachelus troglodyta | reverse complement strand
GATTTTCACGGCTTTTATGGAGTAGCACAAGCGAAGAATTACCACAACAATTTTTCAATTTTTTCGAAAACGGTTAATGTTATCGACTTCGGGATGACGGCACAAATGTAGCACAATTCAGCACAATTTTCAAAATTAGAAAATTCGAAAAGTGCTGGGCTAACTTCACACAGGTGTACAGGATAGGTGTATGGGGTCCAGATTTAATGTATATGTATGAATAGAACCGGATGTCAATCCCTTCTCAACAACTGTATATTAAGGTGAGATTAATTTTTGGAAAATCAATTCTCCCGTCAGGGAAACGTTACGCACGATTTAGTTATTTGCATCCGCATTCTCTGCGAATCGCTGCAGGTCCAACCGTTTCCCTGTCAATTTACGTTTGACTGTGATATTTCCAGATCCTCGATCACGATATGGCGATTCTCATACCCCATTTAATCAAATACTGTGATTGGATGCTCGATACTCGAATGAATTTAGTATTCGGATATTCGATGAAAAATTACTGTATATTAGTAGTCGAGTTCTCTCAGCCGTGACAATTCACCAAAAACCCTCGAATATCCCGCCGCAAAATTCTCCATTTCGATAAAGTTACAAACAATTGTATTGATTTATATCGAAATCCCAAAAGTCACATACGATACTCGTTTAAACTCCCGCCGTACCGTTAGCCGTATCACGCGTGTAAAAACATATACGTACGTGACGAGAATTTTTTTTAGAAGTCCCCCTCCCCCCCCCCCAAAAAACGTAAAACTCGTTTTATTATTTTTTCAAAATTTCTCTCACTCCCAAGCATATACCGTAACCAGATATAAATTTTTCTTTCACTCCAAAAGTATAGAAATAAATCTGAATCCAGGGTTTACGTAAAAGCTTATCAAGTTTTCGTAAAATGACATAATATTAAAAATATTCTTATTGCGCTTTGGAGTGAACAAAATTTTTTTTACAATATTTATATGTCTGATTAATCAGTCGCGTCCTCTGAAATAACACCGATACTCGAAAGGCACAAGTTTTGCCTTATATAGTTTCGAAACGAATTAAAAGTTAAGTTAATGCAATTTGCAAAAAGTCAACTATGCGCTGGATGCACTTGAGACTTAGCTATCATAACATATGATAGGAAATTGAATTTACGAGAAGCACAACAAACTCCATGGGAATACTTCAAGTATTATATTCACCATGTAAGTAAGTAGGTACCTATGACGTACTATAAGGATCCTCAAGGAAAATCCTTCCAACTATGGATCTAATATACAACCCATATACGAAAGCCTTGACACATATGAACTTGCACGTGAAATCATAATTCTTTTCCTTTGGTCGAAGCAATTTATGTGTACAGCGTATACATTGTATAGCTATACATACATATAAGAATATATATACAGAAGGGTAAAAAAAGGGTGTGCAAAAGACTATCGCGAACTGTCTATAAAGGAGGCAAGTTTTTTTCGTGCCGAACAGCTGCTCTGCATTCTTTCAGGATGTCCATAAAAAGTTGGATGGTGGGACCACTGCAGAATACAAAGAATCGCGTAAGAGCGTTCGACGATCTGTTGACGATGACAAATCGGCGCCTCGTGTCGACGACACAAGGAGCGATTATCTGAAGACCGGTAAAAAGTATCTTCGTTGTTCTTGTCTGTCCTATACTATATCGTAGCTAGTCCTTCCTTGTCTTTCTCGCTTATTCGCACATACGTTACAAATCGAATGTTCGGCAAGGGAATTTTTTATGAGCTTTCAAAAGGCCACGCCCAAACGAAAGCAATTTACCTGAATAAATTATCTTATCTATTTAAATAAATAGAAATTTGGTGTTGGCCAATTTTGGAAATTATTATAATTACGTATTGGCCACTTTGAGGACACGTGGCTGTTTTGAGGACTGTACTCAATGAATTTTCAGCGTAACGGCTGTTTTGAGGACCGTGAAGCAGCGTGTCACACCAAATTTGTTGAGATTCTTTTAATGCTAGACACCCGGAGCTGTGACGGGCTTAAAAAGCATTAAGTTAGGTTAGGATAGGGTAGAATTCCAATGCTGCGATATCCCACGGTTTAGTTTTTTTTTTTTCAAGAACGCATCAGCTCGCTATTGTGAACACCGCTTTATGATACCCTGTCCTCAAACAATACGAATGCCATATATATTCTGCCCTGGACCAATGGCCATGTATCCATAACTTTTAATGTGTAATCATTTTTTTTTAATATTCAGGATGATTCAGACCCTACCTATGAACTGAAATTAGTGTGTCCATTTGACGTCTATGACAGGACCAATTAAAATTGGAGATTTATTAAAATTTTCCAAAACTTTTCTTAAACTTTTAGTACACTGGCTGACACTGTAGAACATCGGATGATATAGTTACGTGATATCTAGTAAATATCTCAAAAATATTTCCATCCTTAATGTTCATACAGATGTAGGACAGGGTTTAGGATTCCTCAACCTGACCCACTGCCATCCATTTCCTCTTAAACTAGCGCAAAGCCATAAACGCCGAAAATACCGTAAAGGCATTTGCGATAAATTTACGAAAGTGGGTTGGGATAAAACCCCTACGCGAGATCGTTCCACGAGTACAAGGGCCAGCATCCCCACGAGTGGTATCAGTACTGCAGATACAAGCGATCAAAAAGTGATGAAAAATGAACCCAGCTTCTTTACGAACCATTCTGCCTGCAGTAGGAAAATAAAGTGATCACTCTTTTAAATTCGGTCCCCGAATCGTTTGCGCGCCCCGCTGATGACGTAAGGAGGAAGCTTCAATTAGTAGATAATGATCGTTCCTGTCCCGATGCATTCTGGTAGAAGGACCGCGAGGGAAAGAAGGGCAGGGAGCAAACTGTGAGGAGTAAAATAAAAATTAATAAAAGAATAAATCCATATGGATGTGGAGGAGAGAAATTGGCATGAAGATTGGCCAATATCCTGATTGCCATATTCTGATTGCAGCCAAAATCAATAGAGCAGTTCGTATGTAGATACGTGTCTAACTAGTGGTGATCAGGAAGTTCAGGAGTTCTCATTTGAGCAGTTCGACAGGCTCGTGTCAAGTGAGTGATCGTCGGGGGTTCGACCGCGGATTGGGTGGGTGACAACTACTCGGAATACATGGTGCATCGTCATAGCTAAATTATATGTATATATGTGGTGTATATATATATAGCATGTACTAGAGCTCAATAAGAATTCTTGTGAAATCGTTTGGCACGTAAATCGAAAATTCATTCGCCATTGGCCTCACCCCCAGGAATGGTTCAGAAAGATTCATCCCTCCGGGACGAGTGAGTGACGGCCCTGAGACGAGGACCTCGTCATCATCCCTAGTGATGGAGGTGCTGGAACGCTATCAGGGTGAGACCGAAAAGACGGCGGAAGATCGATCGTTAGACGGCCCTGCTCCTTTATAAAATATTTTGTCGTCATTTTCGAGCGACTCCCTACCCCCATGCAATATACAGTCTACCCCAATAGCATCCTGTCCTACTTTTATCACTTTTTTAGTCTTAGTATGGACGACCTCGAATTTTTTTAGTCCAAAGAGGGGCATCGGATTCTTAGTTGGTTTTAGTTGATTTTTCTTTTATTTTTCATCTTCTTTTTCTCGACGAAAAATTCTTCCTTTGAATATGAAATGCATTCTAGGAAAAACGTTCTGTAATGACGATTCTATCGTGATTCATGAAACTTCCGCTAGGAGCGCTTCTAGCCATGTTTGGTTAAAAATGTCTTATTCTCTGGGACGAATATTCATAAGCCACTCGCTGAGCATTTTGGTAGCGAAGCAAAAAGAAATTAATGCATTTGCAAACGAAGAGCCGAGGATGCACAAGATATCACAGTAGAGAACCGTTTGCAGCATTGAAAAATGATACAGACGGATGCTGCGTCTATGCAGGTGTAATGGAGCATACAATTTTGAGATAATGTACAAGATGCATTAAGGGATGCTGAAATGGATAAGTAATGTGAAACTAAAAGCGATATACATGAATTGATAAAGATATAGATGAAACAGTTACCCAAAAAGGAATTAAACAGCATCCCTTAGTTATTTTCAGCAACTACGTTTCAAGGACGGATAAAGAATCTCTATAAAAATGGTCTACCCCAATTTTGAAGGGTGTCTATTGTAAAGAATCTCTGGGTACTATTGAATCCATTTGAGTATCCTCGACGTAATCTACCACATTGTTCGCACCCTTCCTGGTCGCAAAGTTCAGCAAGTTTTACGGTTGAAAACCCTTTTTGGCCAACCCTTCCTGTCCCGTTATCAGGGACGAAGGCTCGTAGCTACGCGTAACGGCAAAAGAGACTCGGTCAGATAGAACATTGAATTTTCTGCAATTCACACGCTCATCCGAACAGAAGCTCCATTCGGGTTGTATTGAATGCATTGGAATTAGTAGCAATTGCGAAATCCGAGTCTTTGGGTTCTATTGAAATTTCCCTATGGGATCGAGAAAATAGCCAGAGGTTTGTATCCTTACATACGTGGTAGATGGGTATCTATTGTTAGACGATCTACTGGGTATGTACAGTTTACATACGTATGTATACTCATATAGGTAGATCGGACAAGGGATCGATTAATGCAGGGGTAAGTATCCCCTGAGTTATCTCGGAACGTTCCAGTCGTATATTAACACAGGGTTGCCATTACAAAAAGACGGAAATCCCTCCGAGAGGGTAGAAACTTCTCTGGTAACTTTAGGCTTCGAGTTTTCCACGCCCGAGAGAAAGGGTGAGAGGGATAGGGAGAAAGTGGAACTACGTCACTTCCTTACTCGTCTCTTATGGCGGACTATAGTTGTTTGCCTTGAAAACCATCAAGTTACCAGGGTTCGCCCTAGATTGGGACAAAATAATTTTTTTTTATCTTCTGCCCATCCTACACTCTAGCTTGGTGGAACTCTTTTGGAAGACTGACTACTGCAGGGACATTCTTTTGGAAGTGTTGCCAACATCCAGATCTCGTCGTTAAGTTTCTTCCGTGCGGGTAGCGCCTTGAGAAAATTAAGAACATTGGTGAAAACGTGAATAAGGTTTGAGGATAAAATTAAACAAAGTAACGTGGATCTTGGTCGATTGGAACAGTTTGGAATTTTATTGAGAATTCGCATTAAAGTGAAATCGGACGTAAAGACTTGGTAGCTACATGTGAACTGTTCAGTGGAAAAATTGTAAAATTAACGATAAAAGATGGCATACTTCGGTTGTGAGATCCATTCATATTTGAGGGGCCTACTCGTTATGCATTTGTATGTAAGAGAGTCCTCCGAGGCTGAAGTTAATGTTAAAGCATAACTGTGGTTCGCATGAAACTACGTCGTGTAACGACAGACAACTTTCTGCAAGCTTCTTAGTCAGTCATCTTTCATAACAAGAAAATTCCAAAAGTTTGTCTCTTTCCGCAAATTTTCTATTACGTTACCAAACTTCAATGATACTTCATGAAGTTTCGAAACTTTTTCATTTTTGTAGTGCACAAGACATGCGGCAATACGTATTGCGTTTCGTTGAGAATTGTATGACGGAATACTGGAACATATTTTTCATTGTCGTATTAAGCGCATTGTGAACTAAGCCTTAGGTAGGAATTTACCGTAAATAATCTTGTTTATGTCTGCCTGGAAAATTTACGAGACTTGGATTTGGTTTTGCCTTAAGTATCACGAGAAACGTTAAATGCGCACACTGGAACCCCCATCAAGTTTACAATGCATTATTAAACCGGAAGATCAGGATCATAGCTACTGTAGTAAATTTGAAAAACTATAGTACAATGTTTATATATACAACAAACTATAATGCAATAGCACAATATTTTGACTACGGTAGAAATCCACTAGATCCTTTCATAAAGAGCTACGCTATCTCTGATGAAACCAGTCGGAGGTAGAAAGTACTCAAAGCAACCCTTAGGCCAACCGAAACCCGACCGCAGGCGCGGTTTTATGCTTTGAGAAATTACATTGACCAACACAAAGAAAACGGGAATAGCAAGAGAAAACAAATTTTTAAGTAACAAAATACCACAAAATCACTAGAGACAAAAATTTCAACGGTATCGCTCAAAATATTTTTTGTATCAACAAAATTCTCTGGATAAACTTCTTTTTACAAACTCCACCTAAAATTGTCGTTCACGTCAGACAGATTCTGTCTTCCGTTTGACTTTTTGTTTTAGCAATTCTCCAAATTATTCTTTATCCATTCATAGTTTAGCGCAAAACCATATTTTATGTGGATGAGTTTCTCTACTGAAAGCATTATTTACTTATTGATTTGAAATTTGCAGAAAAATATTCCCAAACAATTTTTACATTATTCATTGCATCACGTATATATGTATGTATACGCAATGAAAGTATACTTTCATCATAGACGTAATACATTATACTTTCAGAATAGATTTCTCCTAATGCACCATTCTTACGTGATATCGAGTAACTGTTCTTTCGTCAATCAATATCGTACCGACAGGATACAGAAAACATTCGGTTTGCATTGAAATACGTTTATACTTAATATAAGGAGGTTGAGTTTAATATCGAAGCCATTCCAATGACAGAAGATACTATCGATTGCTCCGTCACTTTTGTTATCACGTTCCTGTCTATGCAAGGGTGTGTATCCGTTTCTATTACAAGTATGAAAGAATCGGGAACAATCGGGTCGAGGGTTGAAAGTTTCAATGTGAATAGTAAACACATAAATAACGAGGTCTGCCTCGGTCGAATGGCTACGAATAGTTTGGAAGTGAAGAAAAAAATTTCACAGATGAATTTCAAATTTCATTCTAGGCGAATGACGTGCTCGTATTCTCTTCCTCTATTGGTCGTGTTTGCGAAACGACTGGTAGGGACCGCGAGAGAGAATTTTAAATAAGCAAGGAAAGGACAGGAAGAAAACTCTCGTGGCCGGAAATTTTCTTTGTTAAATTTCGTACCCGCCCTGAGGCTGCTCGCTGCATATTGAGTTACGTATCAAGAATGCTATATTGTTATCTTTCAATTTCGCCTTATATTATTAATTACTGTATACTGTCCCAGATTGACCTTATGGTAATTTTCGAAATTGAAATCCGATCCTTCGTTACAAATTTTGTTTTCCAATTCCAAATTCCTTACCACTACCGGGCTTTGCAGAAACTAAAAGTTGAAAAAAGGCGCGAACATTTGAATTACATTGTATACGAGTATGAAAAAAAAGTATAAAAATCGAAAATAATTTGTGTTTATGTCAATACAAAATAATCGACAGTAATCAATCAAACTTTGAGATACATGTGATTGATCCAAAATCAAAAACTGTCACTGTAGCCAAAAAAATTGTTGCAAGGGATTACGTAATAATTCATTATCCTAAATTGATTTTCAACTGTAGCACAAACCTTATTGACTATCAGTTACCATTACGAGCCCTAAATTCACCTTCCAATGAATACATCAGCAAGTTGAATATCGCTTGAACTTTTAAGGCGGTAAATACGTTTTAGACTAACCCTATCATTGACGAAATTTACACAGAAATTCCCCTCGTCCTCCCCTTCCTTGTCGACTCGCAATCGTGCTTTCGATTCAACAGGTAATACCGGTTACGAATTAATTCAAGCTATTGAAAATGGCCTTGAACACCAGCCAGTACCTTAGAACTCTCTTACTCCCTTACTTCATCAAATGCCCTCTGTAATTTGCTCCTGTCGGACGTCAAGTAGCATCCAGCCAAAGTAGAAAACATTAATACTACAGAAAGGATATCTCAAAGAGGCAAATAATAAATAAATAAACAAATAGACACGTATTTTTACACATTAGCAAATAAAGATTAAATCGAGCAATAGTATAATCTCTGTGTACCGAGGGGTTGGTAAGTACAAGTACGGCTGCCCTTAGGTGCTTCAGATTGAGGGTTTGCGTATCCTCTTGTTCCTCATTCTCGTCGCCCGTTAATGACGTCATTATATGCATGGACGACTGCCGCGTCGTCTTCATCCTCTCGCCGATAGTCCTGCTGCCGATTTTACTACCGGCAAGATTCCCAACGTCCTCCTTGTCATCGTCTTCGCAGCTGGTCGCCACGTAACCCCGCGAGAAAGGACATGCCATTTTGCCGCTCGTTGTAAACACGACTCAGCAGCGTCGCTCGAGTAGTTGTTTGTGCGGGACAGCCCTAATTAGCCGGACATGCCACGCTTGTTTATCTACGATCAGCTGTAGCGACAGCGAAGCAACTTTCGCTCTCTCTCTCTCTGTCTCTCTCTTTCTCACCTACTCCCACTCCTTCTTCTCTTTCCTGCGCTCACCCTCTTCCACTCCTGTTCAACCCCCTTACTTTCCCTCTTTTATCCTTTAATTAACTTGGACGATTCACATCGCCATTTCCATGCAAGACTTCGTACGATCAGCTGATCGTGTTCGTAGATTGGTATCGATCGTCATGTTTGTTTGTTTATCTATCATTCAAATCCAACAACGACGCGTATTTTATACAATAAAGATCAAATGTCTTCCTTCGTTCTAGAATTCTCTCGATTTATCAGTCTCTCTGATCGATTTCTCACAACGATCTTGCCGGATAGAGTATCACGAAGAAAAATCAGGATCCGGGCGTGCACGGCTGTTCATCACGGGATTGATGACATAAAAAGCACCAGGGAAGAAGGATCGTGACAGTCGATTAAAATGCACCGCGTAAACGCGTCAGTAACTGCCTCTGATTAGTAGGTGCGCGCGTATCATCACACTGATACATTTACGAGCGTGGATCATCGAAATCATTATGCAACGGATGCCTTGTCTGAGCGCGTAGCGCCATACTGGTTGAGAATTGACCGAGCAACCAGCAGCGCCAAGTCGTGCGCCTCGGGTGGGGAGCCGAGCGCGAACGGAAACGCACGAAGAGGTTAAACGAGAATTCCGAGCGGAGCATTCGAAGCGTAGCTCGTACCAACGCGCATGCGCGATACGTTTCAACAATTCCTCTTCTGGGTACTACGGTCACCTACGGCTTTGCTCTCGTGCTGTCACACGTACAACCCGTCTGCTACACACCACTGCGCCCGACACGAGCATGCTTTTCACCCCCTTACGTTAGTCAAGATGCCTGATGCCTACGAGAGTTTTAGCCTTTCGTCTGCCCCAATTTCTCGCTATGCTTATACTTACATTTATAATAGTACCACTTAGTGTGCGCACTTGACACTAGGTCTCGCTACCTACCTCTCTTATACACGTCTCTATACGGTTTGCATTTATCCTTTTCTTTCTCCTTTTCTTAATATTTCTATCTCCTAAATTTAATATATTTTTTCCTTGTTCTACTTTTGCTTCTGCTCCGAGAGGTTTCAATACGTGTCACCACGTATACGACCTTCCCTGGTTCTTCTCCTGGGCCTCATACCTATACCCTCTCATTGGTTCAACCCACTCACCATTAGACACCCTCATCCCTTAACTTCAACTGTATGTGTATATATATAGTTATATACTTAACTTGGTGTAAAGCGATCGATCGGTCTCATTAGCTCTGCTGAGATTTTCGTTAGTCTCCAAGTGAGATTAGAAATGTATATGTCGTACAGGTATACCGTAACATAATAAGTATGTACCATAAGAATATTTGTATAAGAAAAAATGGTCGATTTCGCATTTCCCTTGTTCGTTTTGCAGTCTTTGTCCGACGATAAAGTACATCATGGTGATCGCTAGGTAGTTTTGGAGTCCTCTTACGTGGTACGTAATTTTGATGTATTTCTTTTTGCATTTTGGACTCTTGCAATTTCAATTCACGTATTTGCACAAGGGTTGCGTATGGCTGATTTACGTAAATTCAAAATATGGTATTAAGAGGCTACTTGCATAACATAAACTGAGTTTGAGATGGAATTACACGTATTCTCTGTTTACATATAGATATAGAAAACTCTGTCATATCGATATTTGTTCACGAGGCACTTGATCACATAGAGGGTCGTTAGAAGGAAACTTAAGCCCCTGAGGCCACGGATACCAATATTCTACATTGACAAGCTACTCCGTTGGGTATTGGCAGCGTCTAAATCCTGATACTTTGATAAACTCTATTATATATAAGCTGCTATCAGTTTCGCTTTAATATGCTTTCTTATTTCTTCTTCTGAGTAATTATTGACACTGAAAGATCAAAGAAGAACAACATATGTATATATATATATGTGTACGTATGTATGATCTTATCGATCTTCGTTAGACACAACTAGCATTATATAAAAATCATAAATAATAAAAACGTACATCTGTAACAAGGTTCACTCAATCAATCAACCGATCTGTCAATAATGTAAAATGTAACAAAAGAGATTATTCTCTAGTAAAAATTTTCTGGTAATCCACATGATTCGATTATGTCATGTTTTTTATTATTTTTTGAATATACAAGAATTCATTTTGTGTACACTATTCAGGATATTAATTTAATTGATCGCAAAAGTTTTATAGTTTTTTTTTCTGTAAATTTAATCTCTTTAAAGAAATTACTTTGCGAGATAAAAATTAATCTCATGGACCATCGGATCCTGGGTTGCCGATTAGAAGAAGTTAAGATCTTCGATTGTCAACGAAATCTTCATTCGTTTGCTAGAATCGCTGTCGCCGGTTCAAATTCCTCTTGAAAATCGGAGAGCGTTCGGAAATGCATCGAGAGTTCTCCTGTCTAATGGAGTATGACTGGTATGGGGAGGAATTTGATGAAATGTGCACAAGGACTCTCTGGATCCTGGTTCCAAACCGGAGAGCACTTGGTTAAGCTTCACTTTGATCTGAACTTGCTCAGAACTGGTCCAGTCCTTATTGCATTGATGCAGTACGAGGGCCAATTTTAAATGAGCGACATTATTGCCACTTGGCATTGCTAATACTTACTATGAAGCCTGTACTTGTGCCTGTCTCTTATAGCTTCTCGTAAGTTTAAGGTATCGTTAACCAATGAGCATCCAGATTTAGAATATAACTGTGATTGCTGATTGGCTAACAGTACCTTCAATTTAAGAGACGCTATAAAGAAGAGTATGAGTATGGACTGAATAGCATATACTATACTTCGATTTCGTATTTTTTTTAAATCAAAACGTTTTTTCATGGTGAAATAGTGAAAAATGGTAATTTCCAAAAATTCGAGAAATTTTTACCAAGGGATTTGTATGATGAGTCAAAATAAAGCACGGTTGGTAGTAACGCCTCAATTTTAAAACTAATCTCATTAAAAAAGCAATGTATTTAGTTACACAAAGAAATCATATCGTAAAGTGTAGAATGGCGAACGTCACGGCGCTAAGTTATAAACGTTAATTACTTTCCTATCTGCCTACTTATTAGCGGGCAACTAATAAAAAAGTTCTGTCAAGACCGTCTTGCAATCAGGACTATCTACCCTCGGAAAACTTAACCGGAACGATCGTCTTCATCCGTCTTAACTTTTTCATGCTGCGTAATAAAAGAAGCTTTATAAGTCCGCTGCGTGAGATTGAGCTTCCGTCCGCTCATCATAGAGGCGCGACAGTCTAGGATAAACGGACGGGGCTTTGATTTCAATGACGTAGCCGTTAAACGATGACAGCGCCAAAGTGTTTCTTTTTCGGAACTAACCTCCAAGACGTTTTACGATCTGATTAAAGACGTAATTATCCTGCGAATGAAATCACTTAATTTTTTCGCTATTCTCAATCCAAATAACGGTGAATGGATGATGGGAAAAAATGTTGTACGATTTTTCACGTCCCCTCATTAGTTCGTAAAAGGTCAACGAATGGAAATAGATTTCATTTCCCGAAAACTGACCAGGGATACATTCTATACTTATGATGGGCAATCTTTATTCTGAAAGCGATTTATCGTCCAGCATCCACGTTAGCTCCTGTCGCTTTTCCCGTTTCGTGTTTTTCTCGTAACCTAGTATTCTAGTTTATCTATATATATCTATCTAACCTATACGGTTGTTACGTCAAATGTGGAAAAATATTTCCCAGTGGGAAAATGAAAAATGTTTTACACAGGGAAAACAGATTTCCCACTGGACATGGCTATAGGGACCAACGGGCCACGGTACCCTTATATTTTTGGATATATCGCTGACCGTCCTTTCCGTATCAAATCTGTCTATATACAGGGTGTAACTTCTACGGAGTCCGATAAGGGATGAACCCAAATCGACCGACGATCCAACTCCTTCTATTTATCCTTGTTGTTATAGGAATAATAATAATATTGCAGTGTACCTAGTACATGTACCAACACAATATTCTAATCGAGCGAGGTATAATTATGATAGCGATAGGTCCTTATCGGACCCCGGAAAAGTTACACCCTGTATAATTCGATTTAACATTTCTTAATCTCTATTATTTTTATTACTCTCATCCTCCAAATATTTCGTCATATTTTCTTAGTTTCCGTCATCCTAGCGAGAGTAGAAAATACATCGTACTGGACTTTTGATTACGTAAACAAACATGCCCGCAGTGCATCCACAAAAACGTCATACTGGACCAGAGTAATCTTTTCAGAACATATCCGATCAATTTTATTGTAAAAGAAAAAATTCCGTTAATGACAGAACAGATGCATTTAGCTACGCTCAGCAATTTTTAAAATGACTTTACACTAAGTTTAATAACCAAAGAAGAAAAAGTGGGAAAAAATCTAAAAGAAAAATTATCGTAAAATCACAGTGATTATATCCATCATGCTTAATCAATATGAAGATAAGAAAGTACGTATAAAAGTTCAACAGCTCAAAAACGTTAAATTAACTTTCAAATTTGACAATCATTACGAACGAGTAGCCATGAAAATTCAGACATGTTCAAATTGTCACTTGTAAATGCATACGAAAGTTTTTGTCTCGGATAATTGAAAACTTATTAGGATCGGTTTTCATTTACATAACACGAAACGTAATCTAAATATATTAAATTAAATTTCCCAATCCAGTCGCAGGAAATATGGCAGTTTCCATGTATCTCTTTCGCTACACGTTCACGTCCCCTTGGTAGGTAACCCCCAGCGACGGTTGGCCCTCTGAGCCCGTCAAGCCCAGTTTACAACGCTTACCAAGAGCGCGACATGAAATTCAAATTGCTATGCGCCACTACGTTAAATCCTATGCATAATTATCCAGTCGAACAACAGATGTTTAGCGAATTGGTAATTTCATATCGCATAGCATCGTTATGCATGAAAACTTGACTTGATAATATGAAGTTTTTTTTTTAAATTTTTTTAAGAGTTAACTTTTCGCCCGCGGTAGCGATTCTCACTTTTTAATACTTTTTTTACTGCACTATACGGAAAGATCATCCAACGGCTGTCGTAAGGAACTCGCGAAATTTCTAACTTGGAAATTACTTCAACCTTCTTCGCGAATACTGAGGCGCTTACGAATTCTTATGCAGAAACTTGCGGAATATCGGTACCCTGAATTTCTCTTGCGAATCTTGAACAAACTCTTAGGGTACATAATAGGTTATTAATAGGGAACAGTAAAGAATTACTTTTAAAAAAGTTTTTAACAAAACTTACGTGGATATAAACTCTCGTATTATATTGATAATATATGATATCAGATATTATACTGTCCAATTATGTATTTATAATTTCACAAGAAAATACATATATACATATGTATATACATTTGACTGACTTTAAAGATTAATTCTCTCGTTTATTCCCAAATCGACTTACGCGTCTCAATCAATACCTACCTGATATCCAATCTCGAATCGGGTCAGTATTAATGAAATTCTTCATTAAATGCATCGCAACATATATTTAAACAGGTACAACTAAAAAAAAATAAAAGTTATAACCTAAAAACGTGTATAATAGATCGTGCGTAAAAATCGAGTTGTCGATTAAAATTGATCAGGTTAAAAAAAGTAGAGAAACAAAATGGCCGCTAAACGGGCAACACGTTTATACACCTACCCACCTACCTACATCCCGTTAACGGAGCAAAGTATCGAGGAGAATTGCGTGACTGGTGTGCTAAGAAGTCCTCGATTGTATATATGTATATACATTGAATATATATATATATACATATATAATGTCTTAAGATACGCGTTTCCATAGTTTGTACCGAGGTAGCATTCTGGTTCTCGTTTGGCAAGATGACTTCGGTGAAACTCCGGATATTTGCTCTCGAAAGCCTTTGCCGGCAGCAAGCAGCAGTCTAAAAGTCTAATGCGTCTCAAGAGTTCAGTAGTTCAGGTGTCACTGGCAATAAAGAAGTCTTGAAAACGTGGTACAATTTTCCTTGACTATGGTTCTGAAACGATTACAGAAGCTACCGTTTTGTTGTTCCGATTGGCCACAATGCTCAGTGATATCATTTTGTTTTGAATTGTGAGCTGGTTTTTCTTTTATTATTCTATTCTTTTCTTCCCCCTTTCCTTCGTGCTTCTCAATGAGAAACGTAACGGAAACGTGAAAAGCCAAAGTGCCTTGAAAGCCTTTCGTCTTCCTGGTCCCTCGTAGGTCCTCGAAATGCGGAAAACATTATCAGGGATTTGATCCTCCTTTCTGTCCTTTAGCCTTTATGGTACGTTTGCTTATCGGCGAAGATCTTGAATTTGATGTAGGCTTTCGAAAGGGCTAGGACTCGTTTAATCTTTTCTATTTTCACGCTACTGTTTCCCGAGAGAGATAACGGCGGAAAGTCAATTATTGTCCCGGTCAATTGACGCATAGATTTTTAGGTTATGATTTTTACGTGTGTTACATAAAATGGATATTGTCAAGAGCTTGATTACGATATCGACAATAAAATTAGATACAGCGAAATCGATAATAAAATTGGAACGTATATGTCTATATTGCAAAATTTATGAGTGGCGTTCATGAAATTAATTTATGTTAAACAATATACGTAATAAATAATACAGGCTTAGATTGACTTATAAATAAAAATGTTTCGTGACGAAGGCAAATATTTTCAAATATTCATGAATCTATATTCAGCGAGTCGAATGTATAAATAATTTATATATATGAATAATTCTGCCTCAATTGATCAATTTATTTTTTTCCAATTTTACGTAATTTTATATCGAATTATTTTCTAAGCCTCTTACTTGTCCTGCTGGTTCGTTGCAACAATTTGTCAGGGTATCCCAGCGAAGCGGATTGCTTTTCAATTCAATTCATTTTAATTTCAACGTGCACATAGAATACTCGGATAGCGTGTATAGAGATATATATATATGACATTAAGACCCTTGAGTTATAAGAGTAGTGATATATTTTTTTTGTCCTTAATCAAGAACTAAAGAATTGGCTACTATATCTATGTATATCTGTCATGCACAGAAACGTAACAGCGTAATTTCTCATGGCTGACATTTGATTACCCGATGCAAGTTGATACCGACAGTCATGCCGAATGAATTTCTTTCACTAAAAAAAAATGCTATCATTCAGCATGACCTTGTTTACAGATGTCAACCAAAATAAATTATTCGATTCGTGGCATAATGCAAATTGGGCCATTCTGTATCCTAAATCTGTATAATATAAAACCACGATAAAAATCCTAGAAATCAATACACACAAAAAATTGCAAACAGCCCCACGTGCTGTTTGATTCCACTTATAATTTCGCTATATAGAAAAAAGTCGTGGCACGTCTGTACAGCGGGGCAAGAGGGGACAGCGGAATCTATATGAAACTATAGGTACTATTTTACTATAGGCATTTAACATAGAAACTGTATGCACGTGCAGAGACCAGAGAACGGAGGAGAAGGATACGTCAGTCTGTAAACAACAGCGCTAGAGACTAGACGTGTCGTAAGTCTCCTCTAGGTGACGTCTGTCAAAACTACCCTGTCTTGTACGGACTTTCCCTAAATATGTATTTTAAAAATTAAATTTTATTTATACATTACAGTTATGGTTGGTTATTATTGCATGTTAATTAAAATTGAAAAATTTTTTATTAAGACGCACCTGTATACAGATTGGAAAAATTTCATTATAAAAGTCAATAAAATGGAGCATCCCTCGTGGCATCCAGTGACGTCAGACATTTCAATATATTATTACACCTATTATGTAGCACGCGGAACTTCCTAGATTCCTGGAGGACGAGCATCGATATTCGGCGCGTGACGGTATTTTTAATTAACGATAGCCCCGGACGATTCGTCATTATTAAGAATGGCGAAGATCCTAGACCCTTCCGATTAATCCTCGATCTACTTAATAACATATGATCTATAGCATAGAAATGATTCATTCTCGATGATCAATTTTTATAAATCGTGCATAATTTATGGTGAATTTATACCTGAAAAATACATTTATTATTCATAAGTGTAAAAAGCACATCGACATTGATCATGTATATGTAAATAGAACAATAATTTATTTCAATAACTCCAAATAACAGAATATCAATTATCGTTGAATAATACTGGTCGATAGTATCGATAACGGGATAATGTTTATTCATTACTTCAATTCAATCTTTATTGCACGGTAAATGGAAATTGTTTTGTGTGAACGTGGCTTTTCACCTCAACATTTATTCATAACAGTATTCTGAAAAAAATGTTATCACACTTGCATAACCACTGTTATACGTATAGGTGATGCAAGTAGTTGATTGTAATATGTAACTACGCAATATGTATTTATTTATTCTCTAGGCGAACCTACATAACTCGCGCAATATTGAACGACAATATGAGAACGTCACATTAACCTATGACCGCGATTCTGAACTGGTCTATACGCTGTACGACGTGTCACTCATCCACGAGGACTCTCGTGTGACTATTTATCCGATTTACAGTATATCCCTTAGTGTATTCAAATTTTGGCATATACAGATATGTATATATATTATAGATAATTATGTACAAAGTATAGTTTGAGGACCCAGCCGATTAAATGGCATTCACAATAGCGAGCAAATGTTTTTTTTAGCTAATACCTTGAGACACCACAGCATTGAAATTCTAACCTAACCTGACCTAACCTCACGAAACACTTTCTAAGCCCATCACAACTCCGGATGTCTATCATTCAAAAAAAGTAAACAAATTTGTTGTGACAGTCGTTTTATGGGGGCCTCAAAACATGCATTATGTTGAAAATACTTTGAGGATCCACCCCAAACTATACAATTGTCCTCAAACTAGCGGCTGTATTACTGAAATTGTCCCCAAAGTATGATTTATTAATATATATATGCACATATGAATAAATATTTATAAATATGCATATATATTTATACGATACCTGATAAGAGTTTAATGCTTGAATAAATTCAGTCTTAAGCATATCATCTGGTAAGTCACGTGTAAAAATGTCTGCATGCTTAAAAATATGAGTTTTAGGTAAATTCGTAAAGTTTCGTAATTACGGTCGAAGCTGTTCCTAAGGTCGTTTTGGGATTACGTTTATAAATTTTACGAGTAATTTCCTCGGGGAAATGGTATAGTCGCTACTGATAAGGAGGTCTAGTGGATAAAACGGGTTATCTGACAATCTGAATATTTTTAAAATTTTTTTACTCGGCACTTTTATCCCTATAACAGGAAACTTCGATCACGAAGAAAAGTTTCATTGCTGCTCAGGTGTCAGGCGTCTAACAGCTGGTCAACTGGTGCGCTTCCGTTTCGTGATTCGATATAAGGTCAAAAGTTCGTACGTCTTCTGAAAATGAGGTCATAGTGGATTTGAGGTCGGGGAATATTTTAAATTCGAAGGGATCGTTTTATACGGGGTTTCCGTCGGTTTTACAGAATTTTCCAGGTAAATTGGATGCTGCAGAGGGAGCCGAGTAAAACCGAAACCAGGTCGACGTAAGGTCCCATAGGAACCACCCATATTGTGCCTTTATACGTATACAGGGTTATTCACGACAAACGCACCACATGGAAAGTTACTCTGTCCATTTGATTTCTATAGTGAAACGACCATAGTGCCACTCGAGAGGGTGCGTTTATTCTGAATCACCCTATATATGTAACTGAATTGACCCTTGTTGTAAAATGGCTAAGGGAGGATGTTAAGGGATCACTTGCAGATATGTTCCGTCCTTCGCGTCTAGGGACATACCGAGGTACTTTGGGCGATACAAGAAGTTGATTTATTTGGGTAAATCAGAGATCCTTGACATGGTTGACGTGTCCTTGAGATTTTTGTAGCTTTGTGTATTCTTATCTTTTTTGTTGTCAAAATTGATCAGATATGCTAATGAGGTCCACGGGTAATTACATGATAGCAGGAATGTACAGTTTTTGGTAAGGGTAGGTTAAGACTTGGGGTATGCTGTTTTATTGATTTTTAATAATGTATATTGCTCTGTATATGTGTATGTGTATATATATATTGAGAGAAACACGAACAAAAATGTTGTATCATATACACGAGGAATTCACAATTTCGTAATGATAGTAGGGCGGCTATCATTTATTGTTAATAATTTTATCCGGCATAAAATATATCGTATTGTGATGTGAATGTGCGAGATAGAAATAATTAGTAATAATTAAATTTAGGGATGCGGAGGGGGAATTTATAAAATAATTGTTTGATCTCACATTGTTTGGAATTATTGTTATCACTCATTGTTTAAAGATTTTGAGAATTTTGTTTACATCCCTGGGTTTTTGTTACTAGAGCAATTTTACGGTGATTCTCTGTCGGTCGGAAATTAATTAAGAAATTTTAATGAAAAACATCGAAGATAACGTTTATGCTCAAAGGACCGTACCCTTGCATTCTACTTGACGAAGAAAATTAATAAACGATAAAATATAAAAGTGTCTTACAGCCCAGTTCGATCCATCATTCGGGCCACTTCCCGATCTTCTGCCCCCGAATGATGTAATTCTTAAGGGATGAAATGTTAATAGCGCGCTGTTGAGATATCAGAAATTTCGGCACCTACAGGATTTGCCGATTTTTTAATACGTAGATACTCGATACTCGGAGCTTAAACAATTTTTAAATTTGGTTATAACGGGTTTTCTGATCGGAAGAAACAAAAAAATATATCGTTTGCTCGAATATGAATGTTGGAAAAAATTAATGGAGTCTCGTGATATCAAATTTTGTAAAATTACACAGGAAATTTTGAAGGGCACTTCGTGCTGGTGGAAAATGTTAAAATTTTGAAAAACATTCATCACCCGTAATATTTCCAAAATTCCTCGATCTTTATCATATGTAAATCAAATCAGCCACTGTGGAGTGTGCGTAATTTTCGTTTTGAAAAGGTCACGAGTCTGTTGAATTTTTAAAAAAAGTCGATCAAGCGTTACACCTTTCGCAGTACACGCCCCAAGAATACAGATCGTCACAAATGTTCTCCAACTCTCGAGAATCTTCGAAATAATAATATTCCCCTAGAAAATAAACCCAAAAAAACCACCGAAAAATGAAAATAAAAACCCATACTTAAAGTTCAAATTTCCATATCGTCAAGTCAGAGGAGGTCAACTCTCATAAAATTCCCCAACAATATGCAGCGACAGCCAAAAAAACAATCTAGCCAGCCCCCCGTCAAACGGCCATCAGCAGTCAGTCGCAATTTCCATCTCCCAAGAAAAGCCAACCAAATGGCGCAAGAAGTCTTCGTAATGGGCATGCTCCGAAGAATACACTTAATTACCTTAATTATACTTTCCCCATGAACAGCCAGTCATTAAATTCGAACAGCCAACCATAGAAAAAGAAAAAGTCAGTATCAAAATGATCAGCATGGCATCAATGACGTTGACAATGACATTTCACTCGGAGCGCCGGGACAAGTATCAGTAAAGCGGATTGAAAAGGAACAGAGGGAAGCTCGGCTATCTAGGTGGCGCAGCTGGTTCACGAAAATCGATACTTATCGTCTCTGGCTCGACTCCGACTCGCTTGCAGTCCGCGTCTCGTGTGCATGAGGTAAACACGCTCTCCCATGCCAATCACAATGGAATGATAGTAACAATAATTGCGAAAAGCAAACAGCGCTTGGGGTGCGTTTATTAAGGAAGAAAAAAGAAAGAAAAAGAAACATGGTACGTGTTCGAGTTAAAGCCCGGCCTCGCTTATCGTATAATAATAATAAAAATAACGGCAGTACTATTCACGACAATAATAACAACAACAATAATAACAACAACATCAATTTGTATCAGTTGCACGAAAGTTAAGACTCGCGGAGAGTTTGTACTCCTACTTGCTTGTATCTCTTTCTCTCGTTCCTCCCTCCCTTCCTACACCCACCCCTCTCTCGTTCTCTCTCTCTCTCTCTCTCTCTGAGTTTCTCTCTTGGGAGTGATTATTGCTTATCCACACAGTGTTGCCAAAGATAAAAGAAAATACATTGACTTTGTATTACAGATAGTTGTATTGCTTTCTTTGTTTTGTATGTGCAGTACGGTTTTGTGAATTACGCCCTCGAACTGCTGGTTGTGAAGACCTTTGACAGCGAAACATGGGAGGCAATAAAGTAGGTACAATAACAACGACAGAAACAACGATTAAGACGAGGCTTGTTTAATGCACTTTGTTCCGGTTCAGTGTGGACAGTCGTGGTTGTCGCTCGATATTTTATTGTTTAACTTTGTACTTTTTTTTAGTCGATGTTGTATACCGTTGTTGTTCTTGCGTTAGTTGCTTTCTCTTTAGAGCTTTCACACTTGACTTTGTGTCTGCGTTGTGTAGAGAGCATGGAAAACGACGTCGCTCGTAACAAGCTGGTTGCTTTACGTGATTGTCATTGCAATTTTTGGGTCATTTGCGTGATATCAGCGGACTTGCCAATTGTAATTAGGTAATTCGAGGAGATTTTTTCGGAATTAATTAGCAGTCGCGGAGAGTAAACATTTTTGGAAGTTCAAGGACGACTGTACGAGACAATTTTCATTGGCTACTTCTTGTATGTGGGGTATTTGGAACGCTAACGTTATTTTATTATGTGGGGATATGGGTAATGTAGAGGATGGGATAATCGATTTTACCTAAAAGAGCAAAACCTTTGGATAAATATTTTTTAGTTTTAAAATAAATATCGTATAAATGGATACAAGGGTGTTTGTTAATTAGTATATAATTTTTAATATTTTACACGAAAATATTTCTAGCTGTTAAAGTACAGTAAATTAATTTTTTATTTAATTATTTATATTATTTCGTAGCCTCTCGTCACAGCTTGTTATTTGCACGCAATCTTTTACATATTCTTCTCCGTACATTGAACTGTGGAATAAATTTTGTTTTCAATAACCACAATTGTTTTATCTTCTTATCGACAGTACATAATACTCCACTACTTTTACCACGAGTGTCGGAAAAGAGCAATCTCTCAAAGAGACACTCGTAATCTGTATCGCAGGCTATGTGCACGTGCTGTTTTTCATTGAAACTCGAATACCGTAAAGAGAAAAGTAGTATCTAAAGAATTCACTGAATGAAACCGTCTCTTTTTAACATCACAAGAAGAGATGTCTTTTTTTCGTCAAATACGACAGTATCTTCAACCCTTGTACGTCTATGAAACGACTTCAAGTTATGAGAGTTTCTTTCAAAAAAATTTGTCTCGCACGAGCCATTGAATAAATTTTTCATAGAAATATATATATACACATATAAATATATCGTGAAGTGGTTTCCAGGACTTTTTTCGATGCGTATTGGCAGTCTCCAGAACATCTGTTGTGCTCCAGGTCGATTCTGGAAAACTTTTATATCAATCGTAAGCTTCCAGGACCGATTGGCGGCATCCACACCGAATTTTTCAAAAAGTTTTTAACGCTGGATACTCGGAGTTGTGATGGGTTAAGGAGTAGTACGTTAGGTTAGATCAGGTTAGAATTCCAATGCCACATGACCCAGGATTTAGTTTTTTTTTTTTTTTAAATATATTAGTTTGCTGTTGTCAGTGTCGCATGGCCTGGAAACTGCCGTCATATATATATATGTATTCATCAAATTAGAACCCTCGTTATAGAGTATGGCAAAATAATAATAAAACAGCGGAAGAAAACATTCTCAAAAATCAAATTCCAACAGTAATAATTCTTTTGAAAATTCCCACGTTATTTCTTTAATATTCCATTAATCAGATCTGCTTAGAACGAATCGTAGAAACTAGGTCACGAATTTATTCCCGGTAATTATTTATTCGCTAAGTTCTCATTTACATTCATTGCCAAGGTGGCACCCATATCAAGTAGAAACTATAAACGCCAGACCACCTATACAAATACCAAAGTAGCTATTGCTTCGGATAGTTACGATCCACTTCCAATCTTGTTTACTTTGAATTTGTACAACCATCTACAAAGTTACGAGTCTCGTGTCAGCTATAGCTAACACTTCTTACATACGTGGATAACGTCCGTGTCGGACTTGCCGCTTGCTGAGACGCTCAGACATTTATTACACCCACCCGGTATAGATATACAGTGCGTGATAAATTGTCAATAAGTATTAAAGCAATAAACGTCTGGGAAAAATGAGTTTATGCGAAAGAAAATTACACCCTGTATATACTCATATGTACACATGGAACGTACGCCTAGTACTTCGGAATTAATTAAACACATCAGCCAGCAAAATTCTATTGCCTCGTTAAATTTCACAAAGTATTAATCATTCTACCTGCTCTACGTAAAACAAATATTTCGAGCTTCAGAATTATCCTTTTCGCGGTTCTTCAGTAAAATCCAATCTGGTCCATGAGGCACAATGGATTGCCGGCGGGTATAGTGAATTCAATTTAGTATTTAAATTTCATTTACGTCGACGTATATTACATACGTATACGGCTGCACGTACAAGTATTAATATACCAAGTTGAAGGAATTCTTGGGCTCAGTGCATGTATATAATATATACTCAAGATAGGTAGGTACCTAGTATGAAATAATAACAGTGGTATATGGGCTAAACGGGGTTACCGTATGAAACCTGGGTACTTGACAGCCTTTCCAGAAGGGCCACTTTATGCGCCCTAAATGCGGTTTCATAAGGCACGTAGACCTGGACATCTTGCGAAAATTATACGATGCAGATTCGTTCAGACTTTTTTGCCTCCCGGTATATGCTAGTTTATATAGTATGCACTTATGTATTATATATAACTATATTATAAATATTATATATATAACTGCCCGACGGCAGTGCGGTTTATTTTTTAAATATTTTGTTTTATCCCACCATCTCCTGCTTTTTCCCACGTCGTTTAGTTCAAACTGATTACTTGGCTGCTCATTATAAATTCCTACGATTCGTTCGAGCCCCGAAGGATTTCAAATGAAAATGGTGATTAATTTTTTGAAAAAAAATAGGAATTAAAAATCGTAAATAAACATTGTCTCTGGGATATGGTAGAACGTATTTATTTTATTATGTGTATTTTAAGCGGATTTTAACACAATATTTTTTAATGCATTTTGTACAGTTCTGTATTTTTTTGTAATTGTGATTTTTAGTTATTTCTGTGCTGATTCTTTTGCGAAAAATTTCGCACGACTTCGTTTGTCCATTCGGTATTATTTTTGTATAGAATTCAAGTAGCTTTAAGTGTATGTATACCCTGTGTGGACTTTTACTTATGGCTATCACTTTTGATACTGTTGCTCTTACTTATAGGGACGTCATATGTTTGTGGACACTTACTGTACACTTTGGTATACTAGCCCTTCGTTAATGGAGTGACCACACTTAAGGATACCTTAAGTATAAGAGCAAAGCGCTTTAGTCACGTGTCGAATCTACAAGTCCACTTCCATCCACTTTGTGCCCGTAGTTCGTCCCTTGATAGCTTTTTAAAGTCTTAAGTGGCTATAGTCAATTTTCCAAAGTTACGAAGACTCTCGCTCTCTTTAACTTGATTGCAAAGTTGTTTTATTAAAAAATTGATTCAATAGCTCAAAATCCGAGCTTATAAAGATTCTTCTTCAGGTTTCGAAATTTCAGAGATTAAAGGTTTCCTTTGCTAGGGATAACTGTTTTTTGAATGCTTTTTCTTAATACTGATGTAAACCAGCCTTACTCTAAGTATAGCCATATTGAAATATTCTTATATGAAAAGCACAGCTCTTATCTTATCTTTCTCTCTGTTAGGATGAGTGGTGAAAGTACTTTCTACGAGATTCTTGATAGGATTTATGTCAGAATTTGCATTGTTGCCTTGACCGATAACGCGAAATACATATTTTACAGATTTTACAAAGACGAGGGACGTGGAAGTTTTCTTTGCGAAATTAATTGCTCAGTAACCTTAACGTTTTTATGGCTCGCTTATGGTAATCGGAAGGTGGAAAAATAATTATGCCAGAAAAGATTGCGAATGGACATTACTTCGCGGAGGTGGGAAATACGTTCGAAATACGAGTTACGTAACTGCTTGATAAAAATTCTAGCTGATGAAATATATCTTTTCTTTCGGGTATGGTAGATACAAGGCATAGCATTATGGGTAATTGAGATAAATTGTTTCTTCAGCCAAAAACTTTGTACTTGCGCGTCGTATAATATTTGCGTGATTTCTATTTTTTTATCATTACTTTTTTTTGGTAGGTCGTTTCATATCTTTCGTCCTTGGTTTTAAGGGTCGTTATTGATATGTATATGAAGAAAAAAAATGTACTTATGTAAAGTTTCAATTGAAATCGAGCATAATGATTTTATTATTTCGAGCTTATTAATTCACGACTAAAAGAGTCTTGAGTTGATAAATTCCAAGAGATTTGTAAACTGTCGTACTCATCTTTCTCTTTTTCCTTTTTTCATAATCTAGAAAGGACGCAGCGGTAAATATGGAGGGACAATTTTTAGTGCGTCAGATTTACGACGACGAGATCACGTACAACCTCATTTCCGCTGCCGTAAATCGACTGAGTACGTACAAAAAGTTGCTTACGATAAAAAATTTAAGCGAAAAAATATCTCGAGCGAATAAATTCAATTTATGTCGGAGAATAAAAATAATTATCATTAAGTTTGTAAAATGGCGAATTGTACTCTTACTACGAAATTATTCATGATTCGTTGAAATTTCAATAAAATTGAAAAAATGGTTATTGCTAAAAAGTAGGTATAAAATATAATAAACAAATTATACTCACTTAATATTTTAGACTAGCAAAAATTTTCCTTTGATAATCTCTTTTTTATTTTTCTTAATACACAAAAGCGAATAAAAGGTCGCTCGCGCTTTAAAATTGGTCAAAGTGGAACGCGTCTGGTTCGCTACTATTGATTATAAGTTCCAAGCATCCAGGCTGAAGTTTAGTAAGCGGCTCTGCTTTAACGCTTTTCGCACTGAGTAAATTTCGCTAAAATTATCAGGCATTTTTCAAGGATACTCAACGAGTTAAGTAGTTTTCGGCAAACGATTTATCATCTTTACAAAAATTAAAGAAAAAGGGGATGAAGCTTGTCGACCCTATAAAAATTACATTATCTTATCATGTTAACTTAGCGTTTGTTATCTATAGCTGACGTGACAATTATTTTGAATAAATTTTTCGCAAATTTGTCAAATTATCAATGCCGCCTTACAGCCTGTTCGGATTACTGTATTAAATGACGTTACAGAGGAATTGAGGTATCCGATGGAGCCTTTACTGTATTAATTTAATAATTTTATCTGATAATGATATTGCAGCAATTTTGCATAAATTAAATAGAGCAAAGATAATATCAAAAAAAAATTGACCCAAGAAAACCGGTTTGGCAAGCATAGCCATAGGAATTATCATGCATAACAACGTGTGGGTGGATAAAGACATTATCTAATATAATATTACTAATTATTATCGTCTTACCTCGTGTTGTGATAATTAACCAACATAGTCGCTCTGATTACACGGTTATCATAGTTTCAGATGATAATTAGTAATTTATTGAATGACTTAAATTTTACTCAAATATAATGTCAACTCCTATGCAAAGTATTGTAAATTGATGACATTTTTTTTAGATATCCCAGCTAACGAAATTCTGGAATTGTTCGGCCGTACGTTCTTCGAATTTTGTCAGGACTCCGGATACGACAAAATCCTTCAAGTACTCGGCGCTACGCCTCGAGATTTCTTACAGGTAACATTTCCAAAATTTTGTTACCGACACCGGGAGACTTCCCAAAGTAATTTCACCCGAGGCAAAATCAGATATCGCATAAAAGTATCCACACGGTATATCCATTAAAGAGAAGAAAGTATCAGGTTTGAAATTTACAATGTAAAATTCTTTGGTCTCGTATTGATCTACACGAGAAACTTGGTCCATATATAAGATCCGTACCCTCTGAGACTTTTCCAAGTCTATTTGCCGTCTATATAAAGTACTTATACGTATATATAGCTCTATCTAAGACATGAAATCTATTTGCCAATAGACTGTTCGTCAATAGACATAATTCCAAATACCAATATAGTCTTGAATCGAATCTCTAAACTCGTAAGATTCCAATATAGAATTCAATAATTAATTAATAAAAAATAAAAATGGGCACATTTTTTTTCAAATTCTCTTCTATCGCCATATATATTAGCAATGTGAATATTTCTATAGAGAAGATTGGAAAAAAAAACCATTAACTTTCTTTTTTTCCTAAACTAGTAATACAGTGTCTGTATAAGAAGTGAAAAGTTTATAAAATGTTATAAAGTCATTGACAGATACCTATTACCCACGGGTACTTGATTAGGTCATCTCAGTTTCCCTGAAGGTAGTTCGGGCGTATCGGGCAATTACTATGCGAAAGTTTATAAAGTTGCTTCGCTGCTCAAGTTGAACATCTGCATCGTCAGTACAAAAGTAAACATTTATATATATATATATATATATATATATATATATGTATATGTATAAATTACGAAATATAGATTGGTTTAGGCTAGGTCATTGCTTAGACGTCAATTATAATTTGTCTGAGAAACTCGTGTTACCCTTTTACCCTATTACTGTGGAGATAGTACACGTCCTCCTACGTAATCACTTTGGAAAGCCCGTGAGCTTCCCCAGCGCCTTTAGGAGACGCCATCGATGGGGGCAGGGGGTGGTTTACTCGAGTTATCCCCCCCCCCCCCCCCTGGAACAAGTTATTCACTTTCGCTGAGTCGTCCTGCGTTATCGCATTATGCTCTATTGACTCTCGAAGCTGATTACGCAATCTGAACTCTATTATTTGATTGGTACGATACTGATCTGCTGTCGACACTGATAGGCTATTGGTCAAATGGATGATATCGGATGCTGCAGAAAATTGTATTGGAGTGAGAGAGAGAGAGAGAGAGTTCATTAAGATTTTTGGTATCGAATTGGAGGATGGATAAATGGAGGAAAAAGATAAATGTCTTTTTTGGACTATTTTTTTTAATTTATTGCAAAATCAAACCGGCTCTTGAGTGTCTGGTTTGTTTAAATGAGTGGATGTTCACGTTGTTCTTATCGGTCGATAACGAAGAGTCGATTGAAAGGATTCTCTTGGGTAAAGCGGCACGAGAGATAAAATAGACTTTTTATTTTTATCCATGCTTGAGTGCAATACCAGCGTAGTGAGGTAGAATACCAGTATGGCGAAATGACACAAAGTGGCCATTAGCAGATCTTACACATGGAAGAGACTTTTCTACCAGAGCTTTCATTTCCGGTCCATTTCGGATGCTACGACACGTTCCGGAAGTTCTTTTCTCTGATGGAACTAAAGAGGATAAAAAAATGGTAAAATTTTAACTGCATGGCTAACAGCGAAAATCAGCATGGAGTATCTGCTAAAAAAATTAATGACTAGGAGATAATTAAATTGCGAATATGTAATGACTACGAGCTTGTGAATTTAATCAAATTAATTTTAGAACCTAGACGCGCTTCACGATCATCTTGGTACTTTGTATCCGGGTATGAGGTCCCCGTCTTTTCGTTGTACCGAAAGGCCAGAAGATGGGGCCCTTGTTTTGCACTACTACTCCGATAGGCCCGGATTGGAGCACATAGTCATAGGAATTGTGAAGGTAGATATTCGATCTCGCGATAAAAAAAAATAATTAAAATTAAACTTTTAATTAAATTCTTCCACAGACCGTAGCTAAGAAACTTCACGGTACTGATGTCGATATGCAGATCCTAAAGACAAAGAGCGAGTGCGATCACGTGCAGTTTCTAATTACCGACACCTCGGGTCCTGGGGTCGTTTTCAAGCCTATGATCGCCGAACTGGAAACGCTGTCATTAGGTAAGTCACTCGAGTAGCCTTTGGCTTGTATCGATCCATTTTCAACAAACTATATAATTAGTCATTTGAGTTTGCAATATTCTCCTGGAAAAAATCACATGAGACTTCGCGACAAAATATTTTACGTTTATTACATAACAATAGGTCAGATCTTGTTGGGCTTCGGTTCGCGTATTTTGTCTTGTTTTTTTTTATTCTCATCACTAACCAGGAAATGCATATATATACGATTCCATTAGGAGAACCAAGGGGAATGCCTTACTAATTCTTCTAATATAGATTACAGTATATCTATATACAATGCAGAACTAGAATCAGTATATATGTATATACAAGAGATATAACAATTCTGTCGCAATTTTCTTGAGAAAGGTCGTAATCTCCTGGACATTTGATATTGATTGCTACAGAATCGAAGGTCAGTCCGGCAACTTTCTGCAGAGTGTTCCCGTTCCACATAATGTTCAATCGTGAACTGACGATCGTGCAAACCGGATGTACGATAACTCGCGTCATACCGCAAGTATCCAATGGCAACTGTAAATTGAATGACATTCTTCTCACGGTAAGTCAAACTGACCAGTCATTGATCGATTATCGGAAGTCGAGATTACGTTTCCATTTCGTAACATTTACTGTAGTATACCGAGTACTCGCTAGGTTGACTTTTACGTTCAGGGGACTATTTTATATTGAAAGTTGTAAGGAGATGGCCTCTTTACAGTTGATCTGACGTCACAGGTCATACACGCCATTTGATATTGAATGACAATCTATTAACGATTTAACAAAGTTTAGCAATCGATAGTTCTGTAGATTTTTTTATAATTATTTATGACTTTATAATCATTAAAGTCCTTTAGATTCTTTATTGATGAAATAACAATTATTCGTATGACATGAAAAACACGTGTATCGTTGATCACGTGGGTTTTCTTATCCATCTGTCAAATCAAACCTAACCTAACGTCAAACTGAACCATCCTGTAAAGGAATGCAAAACCGTGATAAAAATATCAGCAGGTAGCCAGACATCCTTGGGCTTAGCGGCCTTCTCGAAATTCTTTATTCGACCGTAGATAAATAATCGTCGCACGTACATAAAAGTTAAATCTGGCAGAAATCATCTCAGTCGGAAAGGGGAAAATTTGAAGAACTTTTATCGATAGGTTCACTACAGCGTGAACGGGGTTAAAGAGAACATTTTTTAACGACTGTACCATGCCATACTTGTAGAACGGGACTGAAATTTTCAAGATGGCTTATGATGAATTAACACGTTCCTTTATATATATTCTATGAATATTATCACACCAGGATCCTCCTACTGATTATAACTTTCAGCCTGAATATCGCAAAAGGAAATTCGCCTAACCCGATCCCTCCTACCTTTACCAAAGGCGCGTCCGCAACATTTCTCTAGTATCTTGAGTTTGTCTATTCTTGTACGACGACGCCGACGCCAACGCCGATAATGACGGCATCGTTCTCCACCTTCTCATAAATATTCATGAGATTCATAATTCAAACAAAATGTGTTAATTATCATTTAGGACCAAGTGGTTTAATCGCAATCGATTATATATATATATATTTATGTATGTATATATATATATATAAATGTATAGGCAATCGTATATACAACACCCAGCTCAGATTTATTTGAGTGCATATATACATATATATATAGTTTATTTTATTGATCATGAATTTTGTATCGATAACAGTTTGCAAGATCAATTGACGTGATAATAATTAAAAGTCAAATGATTATAAAGAATTCAATAGGTTAATATCTATGGATAATTTGTTCGGATTACGTTTTCCTGTCTTGGCAAAAAAAATGAACTTTACACATTGGCAAATACGCACTGCTGGATATTTGCAAAATTTCTCATCAATATTAATCGAAATTTGAATTTATTTATTATAAATATTTAAATCGTACCTGTGCCTACAAATTTGTTTCCTTGTTGATAATTTTCAATGCACAATATACGCCCGCATGCTATATATGGTTTTTGCTTTGTATCGATTGAAAAAAATGTATTGTTAACACTGATCCAGGCTCATCCTCTCGATCTTCGTGCTTTAATCGTGCAGGTAATGAAATATTGATACGGTTACCTAATAAAGTCGTTCGCGCAATTTAAAACCGGTCGATCGATTAAATGGCAATTATTAACCCACATAATTCGCAGGACAGTGATCGCTCGTTTCACGAGTCATTTCGTACTCTACTGTCATGTCACTGACAGGCCGATTATATCTCTACGTTTTTGATAGATGTTTTACGCGATGCGCATTATTGCTCGCGTCTCGAGCATCGATCGTATTACGGACACCCGTTATATCACTACAGAACGATCGCTATTCCATGTAAAATTTAAAGCGCGTGCATTCTGTCCAATACGAAAATTTATAGGTTATATTGAAATTGTCTATAAAGATATTGGCGATCGATAACGAAATTCTACTTATTGCCATAGGTAAGGCCTCACCTGGAATTGACGTTTGAAAATATTCTGTCGCACATAAACACCGTTTACGTTTTACGTACTAAAAAGGGTGTGATGAAAGTCGACGCTTGCGACGAGTACTCGAATTTACGTTTAAAGGTGAGTATCCATGAAAAGTGTCGCCGCAATAATTATCTAGTACAATAAGTTCGCCAGCATGCAAAAATCTTTTAATAATTGATCCAGGTAATATGAACTATCCAAAATTCATCCTTAGTACCTTTAACGCAACAAAATTTGTATTTTAAGTATTTGAAAAATAAGATTTAGGTGTCGTCCGGGAATACAAGTAATTTCTTTAATTTTCGTACAAAAAATTGCAACACTGGGCAATAGTAAAGATGAATGTTTCAAAAATGTTTTTTGTCTTATCAAAAAATTATTATCTTACTTTTCCTTCTTCTGTATGATTTCAGGGTCAAATGCTGTACATACCCGAATCAGACTTGGTAATATTTTTATGTTACCCAAGCGTGATGAATCTCGACGACCTCACGAGGTAACATTAAAACCATCCTAAACGTGAGAAGGCAATATTCATAAACCGAACATTGTCTTTATGATTTATTCATTTTTACGCGCTCATTCAAATTTCAAGATCGAAATTATAAAACCTGTTAACACTCGAGTCCAAAATCTCTGTACCACGTCTCTTAACGTCACTCTCTAGTAATTATCTGCCGTTCCCAGGTGGAATTTCATCTGTTTAAATTACCTTTGTACATCCCTACGCGTCCGCTTTGCTTTGCTTGACGCATGGCGCGAATAGCTGTTTCATTTGAATTTCAAAGCTCACGTGAAATATCTGCCATTATGCAAATTACCTTCCATCATTTAGATGCCATCAGTACCAAAAGGGCTTCCTTCGTATGGAATTTTGCAAATATGATATCATTCCGGAAGAGATCTTCCCTCCTTTTTCAAATACCTTTAAAACGTATCCAACAGTGTAAACTCCAATCGATGCAAATCTGAAAATTTTTAATATAAAAAATTGCATTTTTTCACATATCCATGACTTACCCTATGTCGTGCATGATAAAAAATTGATATGGACGTTCAAAACAAAAATGCCATTGAATATTACGTATTCTCATGTGGGATTGTTGTAGGACCTTTTTTTAATCAATAGTACAATCGATACTCATTTATACAGTATTTAATAACTGTTAAATAGTCAATCCAATTTTTTGTTCAACCTGTACTCATACGTCAATTTGTTAAACGGTATCTAAACGCATGCTACACATGATGCATATGACGTACACAGTAGGTCATGTGTATGCATGCATGCATGCACAAGCTAACGCGAATCCTATTCGAGTGAAACAACGGGTAATTTCATCAATGTCTACGATTAGTACAGTCAATTTCAGGATCATTTCCGTTATATTCGGCGTAACGGCAAGTTCGTTAAACCAAAAGGGGGTATTGGATAGTTAGTAAACATATTTAGCGTTTAAGTGAATCAGTCGACGTTACAGTAGAACTTGATTGGGTTAACTTTCATTTGTAACTAGATATGCTGTAGGACGCTTGTTCTCCTAATAATTAAATTTCCATAATTACTTTAGACACCGTTCGCCTCTCTGAGACTAATTCTACTTTTATTAATTAATACCAATTTACACTTTTTCTTATGTCGGACGTACGAATATACAGATATACCATGCGCATATGTATTTATGGCAATATCGGCAATTCAATATATTCTTTTTTCTTCTTCCGGACTGTACCTTAGGCGCGGTTTGTATTTGAGCGACGTTCCCTTGCACGACGCGACGAGAGATTTGGTTCTGATGTCCGAGCAATTTGAAGCTGATTACAAGCTCACGAGAAATTTGGAATTGCTCACTGATAAGCTACAGCAGACTTATCGGGAGCTGGATGGAGAGAAGCAAAAAACGGACAGGTAATTGCAGATATCCTTTTTACCATCCGAGATTGCCCCAGCAGTGCTTTCGATCGATATGCAGTAATTTCAAGTAATGAACTATTTTAGTATATCGTGCTCTCTGATTGTCGAAAAAAAAAGTACAAATTACAAAAAAAATCGCGTTTAATCGTATTCGTATAGTTAATCAAAGGAATCGTTTATTATTATCGACAGATTACTTTATTCCGTACTACCGATTTCCGTGGCTAACGAACTCAGACACTCGAGACCGGTACCGGCGAAGAAGTACGATTGCGTAACTCTTCTATTCTCGGGTATCGTCGGCTTTGCCGCTTACTGCGCAGCGCACACGGATTCCAGCGGCGCCATGAAAATCGTGAATATGCTTAATCAGTTGTACATAGCGTTCGACGTGCTTACGGATCCGAAAAAAAATCCAAACGTCTACAAGGTACCTATTGTGCACATACCTAACCTAACCTTAATGATTGAAAACAAAGATAACGTCATACCGAACCATCATTTACCACACTCAGGTGGAAACTGTAGGCGACAAGTATATGGCAGTAAGTGGACTTCCTGAACCCTGTTATTGTCACGCAAGATGC
The DNA here is from genome assembly GCA_030142635.1 of Trachelus troglodyta. Classification (NCBI taxonomy): domain Eukaryota; kingdom Metazoa; phylum Arthropoda; class Insecta; order Hymenoptera; family Cephidae; genus Trachelus; species Trachelus troglodyta. The sequence continues at coordinate 354,733 of JARQTJ010000862.1, read as the reverse complement.
ATAGCTCGACTAGCATTGGACATGATGGATCTAGCAGCTGATGAAGTTCAGATCGATGGTGAACCAGTGGTAAGCGTTTCCCTCATTTTCATTAATCAGAGTCACCGATAGCAACGCTAGCGCCGTGGCTGAACTTGGTACTACGATACCAAGTATTTGAATCCAGTCACACGATCTTGGAACACTCTCATTAAAATGGCTATCGGATGGCTTTTGTTCAATGCTATTAACCAACAAATTCTTATAAAATTAGCTATGATACCTCGTAAGAAGACTGAATGAGCATTTTTCTTTTTACTTAATTTACAGAAAATTACCATCGGCATCCATAGTGGCGAGGTAGTCACAGGGGTTATTGGACATCGCATGCCTCGTTATTGCCTCTTTGGGAATACAGTGAACCTTACAAGCCGTACGGAAACGACCGGTGAACCTGGGAAGATTAACGTCTCGGAGGATGCATACAGGTAAAATTAATTAGGCTTAGATTAATAAATTTTAATTGGGTGATTTAATTAGGTCCTTAGATCCTTGATTCATTCCCATGCAAACTACATGTATGTATCTAGATATCACGTTATACGTACAGTGATAGGTCATACCGGTAATGAGTAAAATGAATATATGATAAGAGGATAATTTATATTTCATTTCATTCTTAGATATAAGATACAAATTTAATTTCGCTTTCATTCATCCTCACGTTACTTCCAACGATTTGTTTCGGCTCAAACTGAAACCCGAACCATCCTTTTTACCTCAAACGCGTAAAAAAACAAATTGAAGATTTTCTTAGATATTGTTTATTAATTTTTTTTGGAAATTTAGTGGGTCAAAGGGGAGGCATTATTTACTCGATGGTATACGGCGTCGCAACGGATGCGATAACCAGGAAACTTTTATCAAATTTTTCTTCTTTACACTCGAGCTACTCGTGACTGTCGCCTTTGTTGAGAATCCAATAAATTGTTTGGCACGTAACTCACTTTATTGGTTCGTTAGTCAATATGACGACGGCGAGTATCACACAATAAAATCGTACGTTACTCGTTAATCGTATATGGCGATACAAATGGCGCGTGACTTTACGACTTGGAGAATATCGCGAGCGAATTAAAATAGTTACTACAGTGTTTCAATGGGGTATATATACATATATATATATCGTTATTTATAGACGTATCCTATGAAATATCATGAACCGTCGTAACACCATGAAATTTCATTGTCAGGGAGAAAAGTCAAGAGGACTAATAACTCATCCCTATCGAAATTCAAGGATATCTCGACTCTGATAACACAACGGAACGACGTCATTCAAAATTTTATTACGAATTTCGCTGGTTTACGATAGGCGTCGTGTCAAAGTGCGAGACGCATGGGACATCGAATATATAGGACATATCGACCTCGAAGATTTATAACGTTCCAGTTATTCCCACGGTGTACGACATATATATATCGCGTGCCCGTATCCATAAAACGGAGGTTTATTGTCTTTGATATTGTTCGAGTCGCCTAAAAGTTTTGCGACATTCTTAATATAAAAAGTATCTCTCATTTATACATATTTCTAACATACGCTTTTATCCGTTTCATCATAAACAGTAAAAAAATATCTGTTCCAATTATCGAACTTTAATTAAAATGACTCTAGACAATATTCAGTCTCGTGCAATGATCAATCGGACGGATCCGAAGGATTGATCATCAGTCCCGTAAAAGGTCCAAGTAACTCATCAGGGATTCTGGAATCTGCAGGCTTTTGATCCCGTGAGGTAAAGCCCAGTTTTCAAATAGACTATCGCGAATTCGACAGCGGCATAAGTGCCTAAGTTCAGGGGGTACCAAACCGCTCCTCTCAGGTGGTACCAGGTTTTGTTCCACCAGCGTTGGATACTGTTCGTAGAGGGGAAGACGGTAGACTCCACTCTGATCAGCAATGTGATTTGGTGTTTTGACCATAACGGTTGGTACAGTGCGCAGCAAAAGTTTCAAACAGATCAATAAGTGTTCCGGATAGAGATGAGAGGCTGTGCTACCACCGGTGGTGTTTTCGTACTCGGTCAACCTTGATAAGAGTATCTCTATAGGAGATGGCGCTAGCTTGTCAGCATCCGTGGACGCACCGTAGCGCAACATTATCAGAAGAATATCCGGTGCGCCATGTTGAATTGCTACCCTCAGTGGTACCACTTGACCATAAGACTCCATTGGGACGTCGATGAAACGTCTGACTATGTTCGTTGACTGACAGCGATATTCTAATTTGCCTGCAGCTGCGTGGTCCATGAAGTACACCAGTGCACGAAGATTTTCATCGCGGTCGTCGAAATCGCACTTCCATCCAGACAGGAAGTGCGTCACTCTTGTACCAAATATCGCACCTACGAATATCCTCTCGAACGTCTTCTCGCAATAGAACATGTCGTTCAGCAATCTGGATACGATTTCATTGTTTTTCAACTTCCAGTCGAAGCACAATTTTGCTGCTACGTACAGGACGTTGTGAAACTTTCCTAATAGACAGACCGAGCCGTTTTCCGCCAGTGTTATGTTGTGATAACGCAGTGCTGCCAATACGATTCTTTCGCACACGTCTTCCCTCTCGAGATTCTCGGCTGGAAGATAATATTTTATTTTATTTTTTTTCTATTTTTTGTCCTGTCACGTCAGCAAATTTTTGAAATACTTGAAAAGTTTTATTTGTTCGTACGTTACATACGTGCTTCTAACGCTAGCTGTTACCTTAAGTCACGTATTCATTGGCGACTTTCAGATCGCGTTGAAAGGGTCATTGAAATTTTGATTGACGGTAGAGGACAAAAAAGACGGAAGTGTCATTTTGCTTTGTTCGATTGCGAAGGGAGGACTTTGATTTTCGTGCTTTCAAAATGGCCACTGATGTCAGTGATTGTGACTTATGAGATCTGTTACCTTGGGCGCAGCTGTTTATTACGTCTGAGAAGTATTTAACGAGCTGGCGACGTTTGTGCCTTGACGAGAGACTACTGCGTTCCATTTCGGCGAACAATTTGTCAAAGTAACAGTCGATTAGCACTTCCATTGCTGATTTATTTTTTTTTTTCGTTTTTGTCCCTTCCTTACTCTTTCTTGCTATCTTCGGCGCGTGGGGTTTAATGATTTTTGGGCTTTACTTCACTTTTGGACCTTTTTTTTCTCGCGAACCAACTTCTTGCCGATCGCTACGTTTCTGGATGACTTTTTAACTGACGAAACAACGAGTAGAGAACGAGGGATGCTTAACTCGATTAGCCATTAAGCGAGTACGCGAAAGGCTTCTTTGAGGTGTAGCTTCCTGGGGGTGCACCTTTGCATCTTTGGATATTCGCGTTTATTTTTATCCCCATTCAATGTGAGGTTATGCTGTCGTCGATCGATTGTTTTTTTTTATACATTCTCTTTAAGAATATTACTATATACTGAATTAACGTTTAATAATTGAAAAACTTTTTTATCCTTACACACGGATACTGTTAAATCACGAAACATATTTTGTAATCGCATAATTATGATATTCAGTAACATTACATTAATTAATAAAAAAAAGATATTACGCTATAAATAGTAACAACGATATTTCAAGCGATAATTAATTATTCGTATGAAATTAATTGATCAAGTATTAATAATTCGAGTTAAACGAGTCAAAATTAAGACATAAATTATCTGATTGACACTTTGTCGCATGACTTATTTTTTAATGATAAATGTACCGGGTGTCACAAAATTCAATTCTAACGATATAAACATTAATTAGTACTAAAGACACTTTAATAACGAAGATGTCAATGTTAATTACAATTGCTGTTTAGTTTTTACAAAAACTCTGCTTCAAATCGTCTTGTATTATTTTCATATCTCTATTTCTTCCAGGTACCTGTGTATGCCTGAAAATCAAGATCCGCAATTTCTTCTCGAATATCGTGGTCCAGTCACCATGAAGGGTAAATCGGAACCCATGAACGTGTGGTTCCTGTCCAGAGAGCGGGAGCTGCCGTCGTAATCCAATAACGAGAAACAATGCTCTAGAGTAGCAACAGTATACATAAATACAAAAAAGAAAATAACTTTTCACAATAGCAATAACATCGAGATCCTATATAGATTAAAAAGCGTGTAACAATACAATAAAGCTCCCGTACAATCATAAAGAATTGAATGATCCTCAGGGATAAGACGAGCAAAAGATAAAACATAAACGGATTGCGTACTGCTCTCGTTGATGTTTCGGCCATTTTTATTTTGATTACCAATAGAACAAAACAAGAGATTAAAAGATCAGACTGTTATCTATATAATATATCAATTGCAATTGTGTGATTGATTAAATATAAAAATAATTAATTAATAATTAAAAAAATTGTTCTGTGTTAGAAATATCATGATTTTCATATAATACTTTAATAAGATGATATATTTATTTGTATTACGTCATTCTCTTACGTCACTCTAATTAAGACGTGTCGTATTTTATTTTTAATTATAAACGCAAATAATCGAACGAAATAGGCGAGTAACATTTAAAGATTTGAGATTACAGGCTCAAGTATTTTTAAAACTGTTGTACTCTAACTATATAGATTGTTATCATTAATAATTTTTAATTATCATGTTAAAATATAATTACCGTACACGGACCTATAATACCTATATATAGTAGTGTAGTAGCAATAAATGATTTTTAGGACAGAAGGTCGAGGACCTTCGCTTCTGACGAAAATAGCTGCAGAATTACTTATCAAAGTGAAACAGGACGTTGTGTCTTGGCGTATAGCGAGATGAAAGATAAAAAGATGAAAAAAAAAGAGAGAAGCTGTAGGAGTTAAATAAAAAAGCAAAACAAGATACCCGATGGAATGCACATGGCTGGGGGGTGTAACGGAACCTGTTCTAGTCCTCTTCGTCCCGTGCACGTCCCAAGGTCAGCATAATGACTATTATATATCAACCGCGTCGAATCATCCAGTACCGAGAAAAGATTTCATTCCAGAATTTCATCTCGATCAATATACTCGTTATGGTAAAAAGATCAAAATATATTTCCAGCTTAGAAAAGAACTTGACCCAACGAATCAGAAAAAAAGTCGTCGTGACGTCACGATCAGACTTATAGGCGTCCATTACGTTTATACCTACTTGAACGTAGAAACGTCGATATTATCAAATGATCGATACGATATAGTCATTTGATAATTTTTTATCCACCTATTCAGTATCTACAGGATGTACTTTTATTATACGAAAACTTACCATAGTGGCAGGTTTGATTATAATTTGAGGGAGCAGCCACGATTTCTTGGTAACGATGAAATTATTTTTCGACACCTTATATATTTTTCAAACCTAAGAATCCTACAGTATCACGTGGTACAATCGAAGGAAATAAATTTTGTATAAAATCGGATAGATAAGGCACTACTAGCATACGATAGATAAAGGGCTGGATCATTAATATTTGTAATACGTTGGTAGCAATGGGATTGATGTTCGTATAGGGTGTGTCGAAAATTTAGTAGCGAGAAGGGTGGGGGACTTTGATTAATTATCTCTCATTTCCTATCGACCGAATCCATATATATAGCAAAGGTTTTTTTTTCAAGCTGATGGAAGAAAACCTTCGGGCACGGAAAGTATTTGGTTTTGGATACGGTGTATAAATTGTATTAAATTCTGTCGCTGGTTGAGAATTATCATATGTACTAGAACGAATGCTTTGGTATTCGTATATGGAGATCTTATGGAATTTATTGTTCGTGCACGTGCGTACCAAAGAGCTGGATATGATAAATAGTATAGTACCAATGAAAATCTGTCATTTATCAGAGAGTCTGAGGAGTCAGATCACAGAGCGGTAGAGTGTATAATTAATCATTATAATTGAAGGAGGTTTCATTCGAATTTGTGCAACGAGTACGAATGATAATTGTGTCATTCGGAATTGAACCAGCTTCGAAACAAGATCCTGTAACAAGAAATGCAATAAAGCGCTGGAGTCTGGGTCCAGCGAGTATACCTACTTAACGTCCTCCGTAGGTATGCCGTAGGTCACTGGGATATACATACCTGAGAGGGAGTGGCATTATGTTAATTTTATTTCGTATCTAGCTGTCCTTGATAACGGTTCGTAGTTACCCGAATCCACAGGAAGGAGCCAAGTGTCCTAAAGATGGTTGGCCGTCCTCGTGTAAAATAATAATAATATTTAAGCGATACGAAATCAAAAGTAGTAGATGAATTTTGGTGAGATTTAAAAAAAAATAAAAATAGACCACATTGTCAATTCAATAGAATAATTAAACAGGGAACAGATACCAGATGTGTTGACGATATCCGAAGAAGCACTTACGGATTATCGTGACACTGTAAAATTCCGGAATTCCAGGTGACGCATCTTGTAAAAGGTCACCAGGTGAGGTGGTCCACCTTTCGGGTCCCACGAAATTAATAAAAGTGGGGCGATGCGGAGTCCGTGTAGAGACGACCCACGCAACGGGCCCGATAGGCCCAGGTGGGGCCAGAGAGTGTATTGGGTCCCGGCTGGGCCAGGAAAGTTTCGGCAGGTGTAATAAAGCCTGCTACAGCCAGGCTCTCTACCTACCTGACTATGGACGACAGTGAACGGTAAGGAACGGGTATTTAAATGAGAAACCGGATAGTCGATCCTACCTGACTCGGTAGAGGACGCCACGACCACCTCCTGAGGTCTGAGCCAGTCCCAGTCTATAGGAGACTCGAGACTCGTTGCCGTCCCAGTCACCATTCCTGTCTACCTGCGTACCTCCTTCAGCGTCTCGCCTCCCGGACTCCGGACCCTGAAGAGAGTCTACGGTCCCCACCCAGGCAAAAGCCGCGTGAGTGAGTGTCAGCACCACTCAGTACAGTTAGTGACGGCCCGTGCCGAACGATCCGCGGCTGTCTTGGAGTTTACTATGCGGTAGTCCCAACACGAGTTTTTCGTGCGATCATCGTTTTGGTGTCATTGTTATTATTGTTATTCGTAAGTGGTGCAATTTGAATGGATTAGGCAAACTTATATATATGGATATAAGCACAATGGATTTCGTCGCTGAATCTCCAACGTATTTCGTAATGGTTCTTTTTTAAGTCATTCGAAAACCTGACCGTCATAATTTTGTTAAGGTACCTCCGAGCCCTTTATCTTGAACGTTCACTTCGAGTCCAACGCGATCTTGGATTGTTTGTTCGCGGTAAGAAGCGTGACCGGCTTCTCATTAATGTAGAAAGCATGTAGGATTTCCGGGAGGTATCTAGATACACAGGCAGGTACCAGGGTCTTATGTGAACTCGATGTGTACATAGTCTGAATTGGTGCTAGCAGGCTGAGAGATTTGAGAATTACTAGAAGAGTAGATAAAATTAGTTGATCGTCACAAGAATGCTGAGAAGGTAAAGAAGAAATTAGATCGGTGATAATATGGTGTTGAAATGAAATCGCTTTTCTTCGTAGACACAGAATGAAATCTTGACTTAGACACAGAGCACGTTGATGCACTCCCACGATGTATTATTAACCTCTCTTATTTCCACCCAAGTAACTGTATCGATAATTTGACGTTCGGTAGTTGCACTCAGGTGCAGTAACGTTGTTAGTCGAAGAGCTCGCAGGAGTCTTACGAGCGAGAAATCGCTCGAGGTCGCGTAACATTACTTGCGAGTATCGAAATGCGATTGCCGATCCCGAGGCATGTGTGCGAGGACGCGATCATTGCCGAAGGAAGACGAATCGTGTAGGTTAGTCCTTGTGCAGAGTCGATCGGAACGATTCGGCGAGGTTCGGAAAGGCGAAGAGCAACGAGAAGAGTCGAAGTAGCGGTTGGAAGACAGCAGGATATACAGTAAGATTGTGGCTACAGTTGATCCAGGTTCGATTCTAGATCTTTCGAGAAATCGGCAAGCACAGTAATCGTCGATCAAGGATCCAGGAGTATTCGGCGACGAAATCCGTGCGGTAGTGACGGGATGTTAAGGAAAAAGCGTTAAGTGTGCTTTGAGATTAATATGGGGGAATGTACCTTCCGAAGGGTGTATTCCAGGAAAGAGTCAACGGCAACAGCAGCAGCAGCTTCAGCAACGAGGAAGAGCGAGGACCGGCCTCTGTAATCGAGATCGGTCCGGCGCCCAAACGAATCGGAAGCTGAGGATTGGAGACGTCAGGTGACGAGACGCCGAGTCTCAAATCGAAACTAGAGCCGAATGTTTAAATGGATGAAGTAACCACGATGACCGTCCCACCACCACTGCAGGCTGGGAAGAGTCCGAGCCAAGGTGCTCGGCAGACTGTGTCAATCCGGGCAGTTTCCCCACCTTCAGCGCCCTCGGAGGCCGGAGCAACGGTATTCGTTGGAATTAGCGCTCCTGCAGATCCAGCTTCAACCTGGAGGATCCCGGAAGTGCAATCGTCGAATGGCTACGAGGCGCAGAGCAGCCAGGCGGCTCACGTAGTGAAGATCAAGATAAATCCGGACGAGAACGGAAAGGTGATATCGACGGTGCGTCTTACTCTAGACGAAGGTACCAGGAACGATAAGAATAACGATATCAGTAACGAAAGTTTCACCACGAGAGACGGTTGTGTGGTGGTGAGTGCGACGAATGTAGTGAACAGCGAGCAAAGTAGTGAGGGCTGTGTGCGTATAAGTGTCGGTAGTAACGAGATCGAGCACCATCGCGAAGACATGGTCCAGAGAGGCACCGCCGAGACGCTGAACTCATCATTGAACAGATCAAACGCTTGTTTCTATTACGGATCCTTCCAGAACCCACTGAGCGCCATGGTTATGTCCAGCGGACAGTGCTCGCCCAGTGACACCCTGGACAGTGGCACCTGCAGCGATCTGGACGGTACTCCGCCGCCTCTGCCCAAGAAGAAGAGTGCGAGTACCGTTATACTTGGGGCTGGACAGCACAATCGTACCGGAAGTCTTACGAGCAGCGGGGCGGAAGTTGACAGTGACGACAACGAGAGCAACATCAGCTGCGACTCCTTGAACAGCGGGGAACTAGGAATTCCAAGCAACGTCGACCACGTAGCTGATAAGAACGTTCATCAAGGATTCCACTCCGTCTCCAGGGACCAGATCAGCGGGTCCAAGGAGCTGGAGCTCCCGGGTGACGTTCGGGAGGTATCTACCAACCTGGAATGCATAACCCTTAATGGTAGAAGTGCCGGCTACTCATCCGCAGAGATAGATTCGAATTCCTGCTCCACGAGAGGCTCGCCCAGTGTCTCGCCGTCACCTTCGGGTACCTCGTCCTTATCGAAAGCCTCGACGACTCCCAGGGTCAGGAGTCCTGACCTCATTGAGAACAAAAGACTATCGCCCGTCGTGAAGGAATGCACGTACGAGGAACGCAAACGGGAACAGGAGAGATTGGAGAAGGAATACGCGGCTGCTGATTTTTATGCGAATTATAATCGCGCCAATGGAAACAAGTACCTATACGACGACGATCGGTTTTACAAGTTTCATCTGAACGAGCATCGTCGGGACGACGAGGACAAGTCTAAGGAACCTGGCTTCGAGGAGAAAGAGGATGGCGAATACTTTGCTGGATATCAGATCCTCGACCGAGAAGCCATACGTAGTGCCAAGGGAACCGTACGTGGTGTTAAGAACAGAGTACGAGCCGGAATAGCAACTTTCCTCCAGAAACCATCCTCGAAGGTTCGTATATTTTTAGTACGTGCTGTTTTACAGAAACAAAAAAAAAACGAAAAATTATTCTGCACGTGGATTTTTATAAAATCGCTATTGTCGTTGACGATGAACAAGAGTACCTGAGATATATGTATAGGTATACGTACGTGTAGAATATAGTGCTGACTTTCATAAAGGACGTGATAATTATGCGAAGCAGGCAATACACGATGTTGGTACCTAGAAACGTCTACCTGCAAGAATTCTCAATGAAACTCTAATTAATCGAAAACTGCATGCTCCTTGCATTCTAATTGCATTTCACATTATTCACGTGTGACGTAGTACTGAGTCCTTGCTGCAGGAGATTTTGCAGAATTTTTTCATTCATTCATATCGTTTATGGTGCTTTTCGTTAATTTTATTGAAATTTAACATTTTTCTTTGATTATGCAATCAACCTGCTATTTTCTGTTCGCTTATCTTATTGGCGATTAACTTGAAGGTTTATCCTAAGAAAGTTTACCTGTGCGTACGATCGAGGTACTCAGCTGCCATATGACGCTTAATGGGTACAGTTAGAATGGCTCGTTCATTGGTCGCTTCCTGGGGAGTGCTTAGGGTCATCGTTATCGGGCGACCAATCACGCAAGCGTATCTCAATATGTCCTTGTGGAAGGTTTCCGGTGTTGCTATGCGAACAGGTATACCGATCGTCTCTTCGCAGCGGATCGGTCTAACGGTAGAACCGATACGCACGATAAGTCCAAGTAAGCGGGACACGCATATAGAATCTATACTCCGTTCAAAGTATCTTGAAATTTGAAATTATAGAATTCGATTTATATAATTCCTTATCAGATATGGCTTACGATGAAAATCTGTAAAAGACTTGAGGTCAATATTCAAAATTTACTATCAGCATCGGCAAGGTCCTTTGGATAGACCTATATGTGATCGGTGATAATAAGAGATAAAAGTTCAAAGGTCAATAGTGAATGAAGAAAAAAATGTTATTCAGCGATCTCACTGTATTTATTACAGCACGTTGTCCTAACCTACATTTACTGCACAGGTGGGATAGAAAATGATTTTTGAATTATCGCTTTCTTTTTTGATGGTTATGTCCGAGATAATAATACCGGCGTCGGCGTCGTCAGTAACGTCGACTGAACGTCGAGCGGTAAACTGAACTTGATTTCACGTAGAAAGTTAAACAGTACTTTGCCACTCGAGCCTAAATTCGTAAATGACGTCTTGGGTGAAGCACTGCGTAACCTGCTCTACATATTGTCCTTTTCCTCTCCCCTTCTCACCTGAGATAGCATCTTTGAGTCAGTAAGATGAATCCGTGAAATTTTGATTCAGCAATTTTTTTTGCAAAATTTAATATTTCACATACGGTTTTTTTTTAAATTAACGTCCATGCAAATTCCCATAATAAATCGCGATATTATGATCTCTAATCATGTAGTCTCTGGACCATTTTACCGTTCACAATCTCACGCCTGAGGAAGCTGCATCTGCCAACTCTCGATCCCAGGCAAAGATCCATTCTGCAGGATGTGCAATGATGATGCATTCTTCTTTTTCACGTAATCTTCACACACACGTTATTTTTCCTCTATATCAATTTCACATATGGCATACATTATGTGTTCTATCTGTATCAGATAATATAATTTAATCAATGTGCATTGATCATTTCATAAAATGACGAATCATTGAAAACATATGAAAATCAACGTAGAATGGTCTTTGTCATTGATTATATTCATTTCATAAATCCGTGATCAATAGATATTAATGATTAACGGAAACAGGTTAATGGCAAAAATTAATAAGTCATTTGATTAATTATATCCGATTAACCAGAATCCGATATATGTATATAGGTTGTCCTTAATGCTAATGACTCCAATCGAATTCCTTCGCATGACATTATCGAATATTCTCCATATGATATATAATCGTAATTAACGGAGAGAAAGTGGTAATTTTATGTATATAAGTACCCAGTGTCAGGGAAACTCATAAAATATTGAATTTAATTAATTAAATGGAGCGCGTCGCTTTCTTAGTCCCCGAACACGAAACGCGTCCTCGTGTATCATTAGCATGCGTGACACGTTTCTTTCCCATTGTAATTTTAACATTACTACGTCTTAGATTATCGTTTCTGTATAAACGTCCATTTATCGTGACCGTTCGTGTAACTGCAGTGTAATTTCCTGTATCTTTGGCTGCAGCTCAGGAAGGAAGGAAAATTGCGGACAACGCGTAACCATTACATTTTAACGACACGTTGCATTTTGTAAGCGTACGTAGAATGTAAAATCGGTGTAGCAATATAATTGTATAAATATTAATAAGGATATAGTGGTAAAATATGGTAAAAACAATGAAAAAAATTGCTAATGAATAAAATAAATTAGACACGTTATACGTGTGTATGATTATACAAATAATGTATATAGGTATATCCATAGTCCTGGGTATACAAAAAATTATGTATTTACCTCATGGAAGGTATGCAGTCGTATATCGGCATTTATGGATAATTGCATAAGGTTCAATTAAATCGTTAATTTTTTTATTGGTTTAATAATTGCGGGTCTGTGAGAATACACCGATCCTTCTAGAAGCGATCTTTTGGAGTGGATGCTGGATATAGGACACGGATAGGTTTCTATTGGAGATTCTTTGTAAATTGTACTATGGCTCTTGGTCGACCTTGGAAATAGTGAAAATAGAAAAAAAACTGAATTTATGGAAATAAAGGAGATGAATTCTGGAATCGAGTAAAGTGCATAACGTTGCTTTATGTGTATCTGTGCGGACAGACCTGGACCTGGTTTGTACGGAATCATCTGGTTGGGTTGAATTGGGTTAGGTTGGGTTTAACCACGCTGGACAAAAAGTGCTAATTATGCTGTGCTTGAAAAGTCGCAAGACGAGTCGTAAAACTGTGTTGAGAATCGACAAGATGCAACTTAGTGCAGGATAATTATGTTGCATTAAGTGGGGTTTTCTTCTCGTGCCAGTGCGTGTAATATAAAACGTAAAATTGTATACGGAAGAACTTGGAGAATGCAAGGAGTGGTGAACGAGCGATGGATTTTACTGGGTTTTCTATTTTTATCGATAAAAAATAATAATATGTTAGATGTATAAAAATGCAATATTTCTATAGTTACTCGATCGTTATGCTTATATTTTATTATTTACTTACTTAATTATTTCCACGAACCTCATTTGCTGTTTTTTTTTTATTTTTTGTGTGTCTTTCATTTCGAGAAAGCATGCAATGAGTGGAAAGCACATATTTTCGACATAGCGTATAAGAGAATGCGAGAAAATTACAGTTCGCTGCTCCGTCGATACAAAAAAAAAGTTTTTTTCTCCATGGATCTCAGGACGAATAGGTCGTTCGGTGACATCCTAAGAATTTAGTACACCCGAATTGTCAATCGGTTCCGTAAAATTGTGAAAGTGTAAAATAGCACGACTTTAATCATAAAAGCCACGTTCCTCGTAAACAGCTGTTATCCGGTTACAAGTGTAAAATTCCAAAGTAATGTAACGCCTTAGCGACAGATAATAAGACTCCTTAGGCCATAGGATTTACGTAAAGTAAACAGTGTGCGCGCATCCAATGGGTTTAGGTACAGTTTATGTTAACTTCCAAGAGATTATTACCGACCGATGGCAACTGTACTAGTCCAGCATTGAGTAACCGAGTCAGAAGCAGTTTATTATCAGTTGCGATTAACGTGACGACATTTGATAACACGGGAACCAAGATAACACATTAATACGAATTATCATTCGATTCGTGAACCAATCGCCAGCCAAGAAGACCAACTTTCGAATATCGAACGTGTTCGACAAATGGCAATTAACGTTACGTTTTCTCAAAGCTCGAGCAGGAAGTCATTCGGCACGAGTGTCATTGGCTGATTCCTGAATCAGTGGCGATGACGAGAATCATTATGCGAATCAGGAAGTTCGAGAAACTCTGTCATTTGAACGTTGCGATCGTTGCTGATGATTAGGTTAGGTTAGAAAGGACGGAGAATGGGAAGCAGTTGGTATTCTTGGAGAAATAAAAATCATTCATTCTTTTTTCCTCTAGTAATAAAACCATTGTTTTCCTACTGTATTATATATTGCTGTTTTTTAGGCTCTCCTGGTGAAACTAATAAATTATCTTGGGCCTAGCCTGACGTATCTCGTCCTATCTTGTATCTTATTTCAAAGGTGCTGGACCATTAACGCAATATAAACTAAGGCACATAAACGGTTTTAGGTTCGGTGCGAAACTACCGTAATAAAATGACAGTAAATTCTCTAGTGAAATATTAATTACGTCATTCGATTATCTTTGGTAGACTTTTATTTTAGAGGGGACCATTTTACACGTGCTATATTATTAAACCAACATATCGTTCAGTACGGTGCTTTATATTTAAATTTTAAGTGTCGATTGAAATTTATATTAATCTAAAATCGATTCGATACTTATTCATGGTTCGATGTTTTGATAATTTTAGATTCGTTTCTTTTCGTTATTTTTTATTAAATATTTCAGACTCAATAAGTAGTCCTTACTCTATTGCGTATGCTACGTATCTTACCTATTCATTTAATCCGACGATCTATCTGCCAATTTCACTCTATAGTTTCGTCTGATCAATTGGGTTATTTGATATCAGCCGAAATTTGACCCAGCTACTATATCGTATACGTGTCAGTTGTGAACGTTAAAAACTATAATTTATATACAACACAGTAAGCTCCTTGGACTTTCTTTTTCTCCTCAGTGTTACCAACCTATTAGCATGTTTACTCTAAAGCGGCTATTACCCCTGTAACCATAACCCAAGATAAATGCAAACATATGGAACCATTAGCTGTCAATAGCCGGAACGTGACGACCCAGATTTTTCATGGCAAACGTTGAGCCTGTTTCCGCGAAACATAAGAATTCCAACGTATCATAAATAGGTAAAATTTTGTCTTTTTCATTATAAAAAATTCCAAAGCAACAAGATCGTCACAGGTGGCAATGCCACTCTTTGTGAATTTCCCAGTTAAAGAAAACGCAGTAGGCATGTCCAGGAGACAAATCTGGTGGGAAAAGAGAAAGCAGGTCAAAGAGGCCGCCACGGCGACAGGATCCTCCAGAGTCACAATCTCCGTCACAGTCTCAGACTGAAGACTTGGACCTACAATAAAGAGTCAGTCAGTCATTCAGTCAGTCTGACTTTTCTTGACTCTTTACTTCCATCTCCTCTCTCTTCTCGTTCTCGACTCTCCGTGGCCTCGACTCCTACTTCCACCTCCAGGAACACCTACCACCTTCACCTTTTTATCTTGCCTCCACATTCTCTTCTTTAATCTTTTATCTCTCTCTCATTTAATCCTCCCCCATCCACTGCCACCCCAGACCATCCAGAACACAGTCTCCACAAAGGCCCGGCTCTATTTGACAAAAAGGGTTACTCTATCCAATAATCGCTTGATCCATCTTCCCTTACGTCCAGTTACTTACTTTTTCACTCAGACGTAAATTCATTATTTTCTAACCCAACAAATATTTTCCGAAAATCCAAAAGGAATTAGGGACGTGATCCTAACTGATAGGTTAAACGGTCGCTTTTACCTATGTCAATTCGTGCAATGACTTTCACGAATCTTTCGTACAAACCGGCTGGTTTCTATTGACTATCCCGGTGTAACGTCCTCTTGCTGTTACGGCGCGAACGGTCGTTTCACGAAATGATTACCAGGCGCGACGAATCATGGGTAATAAACAAAATGTAATATGACGTTTATAGCTGCCAATGAATTTCGAGAATATAATTGCGTATGCCGGATATCGTGGTGTCAGGATACACGTGGTACTCCAAAATACTTGAGAAAGTATCGTATCAATTGAAGTTAGCCGAACCAATTACTTTTTGTGGTACAGCCAACTTTAGTCGGTACAATGGTTCTCGAAGGCTTTGTACATATATGACTAAATTCAAGGGTTTTGTATCAACTGAAGTTGTATATTTTTTATTTATTCGCTATTGTGTAACCAACTTCAGGTTGCTTTAATACTCGTGAATTTAATGTAATGGAAACAACAATTTCGTGCGACAGTAGTAATAAAGAGGTTGTGGGAAAAAAAATATATGAAGTGAAGAAAGCTCAGGAGAAAATTTCTAAGACGCATAAAGAGCAAAGTTCTTCTATTACGTATGCAGGAATGGTAATTATACGAATGTTACTCAATGGTTAATTGCGTCACAGAGTAGGTACCTAACTGCAATCGGTTCGGAAAAAAAAATTAAAGATAAAAGAATCGCTTTGAAAAATTAAATATGCAAATGGAGACGCCGCTTTGTATATTTTCTATACATATAGGTATACCATTTCCAGTCAGATCGCAGTAATGACATTTTCTTTCCGATACGTAGGCGATGCTGTGAAACGTGCAAATATAATTAACTGCACTCGCTGCAGTAGGTACTTAGCTTTATCTTCAATTTTTCAGCAAATCGACTATCGTCTCTTTCGAAATGAGGTATTGTGATGAGTCGGTTCGTAATAATAATCGCCATTCTCTTAAGTGAGTGGCAACCCAATTATACCGTCGATTATTCATCGGCGGTGTCATGTTATTTACTCGCCAATATGTTGCCAACAGGATGGCAGCAGTGATTTCGGAATTCGATATTTTCGCAATCATTCACTTCCTGTCTGCTTTAACACACGGTAGAATATTGTATAATTTGTTAATAATTTTGTATCTGATATATCGATGATTTTCATCGATTTATCGATCTCGTATATTTTTTGCAAATTTTTCAGTACGTCGAAAAATTTTGGATTTTTTTATGAAGAAGGATTTTCGAGAATTTTAAACGGGGGGATCGGTTTGGATCGATTGATAAATTAGT
Source organism: Trachelus troglodyta (assembly GCA_030142635.1). NCBI lineage: Eukaryota > Metazoa > Arthropoda > Insecta > Hymenoptera > Cephidae > Trachelus > Trachelus troglodyta. Next base: position 338,100 of record JARQTJ010000862.1, on the reverse strand, counting down.
CTTTCGTCTTGGGAAAATTCATTGATCGGTCATCGATTAACCAAGAGCAATTCGCATCGGGAAGAGTCATTCGGGATCGTCTTTGAAGTCAGCTAACAGATCGTGATCGCGTTATGGATAATCGGTTGTGAAAGTTAACCAATCGAAACTCATCGTTTGGCTGTCATACTCGAATTCATCCTCTTAAAAGTTTTCCTTTTCTTTGTACAATCGGCTACAGTGGATTTTACATTGAATCGTTTCGCTAAACGATTCTCATTACTTTCACCGATGGTCTAAATAAATTGCACTGTAATGACTTGACTTTATCGAATGTTCACGCGGTCGTAATTATCATTTATTATATGCGTGGTTGTTACGTATTGGGGGAATATTCACGAGATCGTATTATTTAATTGATACATATGAATATGAAAATATATGAATTCATGATGAATATTATAATTAATATATGTATTTTTTACCTTCTATCCATGAAGCAGTACGCACGAGTGGTATTGATTACGTGTAATAAGCATAAATAGAATAATAATGATTTTTAAGGTTTAGTAAAATAATGTTATTAAAAATGAATTCTATTTTTGCCAATTGGAATAATATGAAATATCGCAACTTTTGCCAAGTATAAATTGCGAAAATAAAAGCTTATTCAATCGAGATAACTCAAGCAGACCCATAAATGTATCATATGTAGTTATAAAGAATAATATTTATACTAATTAACGCCATTGGCTATTTTATTAGTTAAATATTGGATCCGTTTATTTTTTTATCTTTTTTATCATGAAATATTATATCACATTTTTACCCCTTGGTTTAAAAAAAAATAAATTCACTGATCACTTATTTTAATTCAACATAAACAGATCGAAGCTATCGGTTAAACCTCTTAAAATTATTTGCAGTGAAAACGTAGGAAAATTGGAAGTTCTGAATTTTGAAAAATGTCAAAAATCAACAAGCTATTCATTGATCATTCTGGTCGAATGATACCCCCTTATTAATATTCAGATGGATATGAGTGTGATTGTTTATTTATAATGTTTTTGTATTTACTATAAATCTATATTAAAATATTAAAAATCGAAAGGTGGAAATGATTCTTGGCGAACGAAAACTTTAAATTATTCTCAATCCGCTTGAAATTATATTTAAGTTAAAAACAAATTAGCGGTGCCTTCAAGATGAATCGATACTTGGAAAATTATACGTGAAGTTGTCCTCAGTTCCGTGTTGAAACTTCAGTTTCACGAGTTTCTTTTGACAAATGTCATTAGTCACATAGTCACACCCATTTTCGAAATCCGTTAATCCTCCCGAAAAACCGGAGACGTAAAAATTCCATCTTATGCGTTTGACTCGTGCGATACGTTCAATGAGAAATTGGCGGGAAAGAAATGAAAATACAAATCGTGAAGAAGTTCCGTTTTGGATTTCTCAACATCTCGGACACTTCGGGACGAATTTACGAACGAAAACGGTAAACAGCATTTGCATATAGTATTCAAACCTAAAGGCGACATCTTCCTCCCATTATTTGAAGACTTATATAACTTTCCTCAGAATACTATGTCATATTCAGTAAAAGAAAAAAGCAAGTAATTCAAAAAAAACCGCCAAACGCACAATAAAGCTGATTTAGATTTTTCTCATCTAGCAAAATCTGTAAAATCGCGATCTTCCAGTGAAACATATTCGCTTCTAGAAATCCAAGAAATGACGCCACGCGAAATTACCTAACGTACAAGCATTCCAAATAATCTCGACGCTTCGAGACGTCAAATTTCCATTTTACGCCTTTTTTTTTGTATTTCTACAAAATATGTATCTGCGTAGTACCAACTTTAAATTTACGTATTTCTGCATAACGTGTCCTTGTTTATCCACCAGTAAACGTAAACAGCTATATCTATATTCCGGGAATGTACATTGCCGACATGGGTCGTGTTACGTAGGAATGAAGAAGGTGCATAAGTTTATCGCGTAACCAATCTACGGTTTTTTTTTACTTAATAAAAAAACGAATACACTCGTTGCGTAATAATATACGAGTATTGTTCGAATGTACGTTTCCATTAATTGCATTGAGAAGTCAAGATTGTCAGTGACATTACATCAAGAAAATGAATGGATAAATTCGTTGCGGCTAGTACGAATTTTTTCACCGTCTCTTCTTGACGTTACCATCTCTGCAGATTCTTTGTTTACCGACGCGAGGATCTGGCTTTGCCTCATTTTTGACACTTTTTTTCGTCTTCATTTTTAATGGCAATGTGACGTTACATTATTCATACCTCAAACAGGCACCTGTATTACTTAAAGTTGTCTTCGTGTCTTCACATTCCTACAGCATTCCTTGCGTCCCAGTAATATTTACCGCTGTACTGAAATGTATATTATTCAAAAAAGCTAAACAATGTCAGGACCAGTTTCTTTATTTTGATTGGCACAGCCGATAGGGTATAAACCAAAATTTTTTCATCTACTTTAACTTTTTTTCCAAAATTCAAACTAATAAGACTTTTCGGACGATAGATATACTTAAAATGAGGAGAGAAAGACTTTGCTATCAGAGTATATCATATATGTCCAGATGTCTATATCGAAAATTTTGATATATTGTTCGTCTGGCAAGGATTAACTAAGATTCAATTTTGGAGTCACTTTGAAAGTAAATACAGATTGTCTCATTACGCTTTGATGTGAGATGTCGCAGAATTCACATAACATAATCCAGAGAGGAAGCCTTGCAATTTTACGTTATTCCCTATAGACGAAAACATTTGGTTTCCTTGATTAAGCTAGAGTAAAACTTTTTCATAATAAAGATTATGGCAGAAATCCATGTTCAAGCCGAAATGAAAGTTTTACTAAGGACTATGATTTACGATTTTATATATAGAGGAGTCATATGATAATTTATGTTTTTGTAAGGTAAAACACGTGGAGTTTGCTAAAAGAAAAAAAATACTGTGCAAAAATAAAGCGAAATATACTAAGAGGAAATAAGGTTCGTTCTTTTGTTTATAGTCTTTAAAATGGAGTCATATTCGTTCTTACAGAACTGATGCAAAGGCTCTTTCGAAATAGCAGGTAACTCTGTCATTATACGAATGACAGAATGTCCGCACGGCGTTACTTGCTATATAGTAAAACGTCTTTTGAAATTAAATCTTCTAAACAGGCTTTGTTAAATAGTCACGAGACATGTTGTTTTATGTCATTTATAAATCACGGCAGATTCCAAGTATGTATATATCTATACAAATAAAGACTGCCATAGAATCCATTGGAAAAAAATGAACTCAATAGGAATTCTGGCAAACGTGAAGAAGACGGTAAACCGACAGAAAAAAACAATAAACCCAAAAATTAAATAAATGATAATCGTTGTAACTTTAATTCGTATCTTATCGTGTATTGCAATAATAAATTTTCAAAATAATTTAAATATTCTCATGGTCATTTTTGCAATCACGATTTAAGTATCCTACTAGAACATTCTGGAATTTGCATATTTACCTGCATATCTATGATTAGCAACTGACTATGAAATTACGTCCGCGATAAAAGCAAATTGAAAAATTCGCAAGTTTGTAAGAAATTATTTTGCATCACAACTAATCGCCATCAATTGCGAATTTACATACCTGTTAAATATGTATCACGAGACAGTACCAATTATATTTTTCGATTAATGGATTAATGAAAATTCAATCTAGTCAAAGATTCCAAAATGATCTCACCTTTCAAATAAGTTAATTTAATAAAATTGTAGAAAATTATTTTACCATTATAATTCCCGTTGATAAAGTGTAACTTCACTTTTTGTCACTTAGAACGAAATACTGTTAAAAACTAAGTGATCAGGTTTTCACTTTTAAGTTTTTTTAAGGACTTGTATTTTTTATTTTGAAAATATCAATATGTAATATACTTCTTCATTTCCTTTCTACATGTCGACTTATATTTCCCAGTGCTCTCACATTCGCTTCATCGCCTCCCTCACCAAATTTTTTCAATTATCAAAAGTTACGTCAGGCTTCAATTTTAATCTTCAATAAGTAGGTACCCAAGGCAGCCGCAGCGCGGCGCTGCTAAAACTTATCCATTAAATGTGACGTATAGAGAAAAAGAAAGAAATGACGTATGAACGTTATAAACTTTATGATGAAATTCTTTAATAATTCGTTCGCGTATATAGTATACCTATATAGTATTTAAATAATATATCCGAAATCCTACATAGTTTTGAATTCCTCAAATTCAATAATTCCAATGGGAATTTGTTACGGGGGACTATGACGTCATTTAGCACGTCCCCTCGCGACGTATGTTAAATTATGGATAATTTATTATAATAACATTATAATCTGGCCGTTGTTAATAATAATAATATTGAACTGGGACGAATTATATTAGAGGTCTACGCAGCATCCGGCAAATGAAAAATCTATAACGCAATGATATGAATTTTAATTCGGAATTTAAAAATTATTTTACGTTCGCTCAGATAACGTTGCGTGAAATAATTCAAGAAAAAATTACAACTCAGGTATATTGAGAATCGATCGATTTATATTGATTTTGTTAAAAAGGTCAAAGGCAACACTCGTATGATACAAAAGTTAGTAATTGAATGACTTATTTCATTGTAGGAAATCAGCTATTCGACTGACGTAATGAAAGGTCGATTAATCCTTATTTAAAATTCTTCTGATCGATACTAATTTCAAGTGCAAATTTACTGTTTTTTATATTTAAAAATTCAATCGCAGGGCTGCATCGATAAAGTCTTATTTTTATACAGGTATATACGGGCAATTTCTAAAATCTCTGTTACAAAAGTTTCTAGATATCTTCGCACTATACATCTTACTGTATAAATATGTCAAGATGCAACGTGCGTTAACCTATTTTCTCTCAAGACTCCTAGGTGCAATTGTTTTTCGCGGATATCACGTGTGTTAAATTAACCATAAATCTTCTGTCTCAAACGGTTATCTGAAAACTTTCTTTATTCCTTATGGGACTATAAATGCGATTTAAATCTAAAACGACTTTCAAGCGGGATTGTTAACTCGAGCGATTTTTTTCATTGAAACGCTTCAAATTTCTTATAGCAAAAATCATTCTGAAATAATCTTCTTTTCACCTGCATCAATTATAGTATCTAATAAACTTAGAATTATTAGATGAGTCATCCAAAAAGGAAGGTCGTATTAAAAAAATTGAATAAAAATAAATACCAATACCAAAACTCCAAAAAAAAGATTCGACGATATAAATGATGATATAAATCTTCACGTAAACCAATTCCGATAATACGGGTATGTTCCGAAGAAAAAGATTTCTTCCATACCGTGATGTTATCGTGATGTTATCCCGTAACCCGAGAACGTTATAGTCCGAGAGTCAGCGACACTTGAGTCGGGCTGATTTCATCCCGGCTGAAAAAATTACGTTATGTTATAAAAAATTATGTTATAATGTATTGTAACGTGGCGTTACAGAGCTGGAGGGGGGTTCACCTAGGAATGACCGAAAAATACATAGATAGGACTTATCAGGTCGGACAGTGGGTTCGGTGGCACAGTGGTAAGTGCCCGACTTGGCAGTCCGAAGGTAT
>JARQTJ010000862.1:287031-332371 GCA_030142635.1 Trachelus troglodyta | reverse complement strand
CCTCTAGCGCTCCCTGGCGGCCCTGTGGATAAATTAATTATAGCGGGGACGAGCCGGGCACCCCGTTATAGTATATACTGTAAAAATACATAAAGTCAAATACAACTTTCTTACTATTTTTCAATAAAGTTGAAATACGTTGCGCGCATCAATATTTTCGTCAATCATTTTGATTCTCATTTTTCATACGTGCTTAACTGATTGACGCTTTTTATATTTGTTGACGTCAAAGACAGGAGCGAGACGCGACTAAGCGTAAAGATCGAAATCAGATATTTGATTAGACATACATAAAGGTGATTTTGAAATAAGTATCTACTGTCTCAAGCTTAATGGTAACGAGTATATTATTACGCACGAACCGATCCTGTAATATAATACGCCATCTTTGGAATATTTCTACATCGTGATAATCAATTTCGCCTCAGGTAAAATTCTTTATTACAAAAAAATGCTAATCGCCTAGAGTCTTTTGCATTGATTATAAACATTAGACAGTTGGAAGTCAGGTTAATTATAAGTACCAAAAGTTTATGACCTTTTTGGTAGGGATTTACTTTGCTCCTTGCAAATATCTTTACTATATTTTCCAACCCCTCTTGAGTCTTGTATGCCCCATGAAAATCCATAAAACAAAGTTAAGAGAACCTTTATGTTTAACGACCTTCGTTTTATCTGTCCTTAGGGTTCTTTATTATAGGTCATAATAAGTCCAATCGGTCAAGCGAATAATAACTGAAAAAATTATCAACCTTAATTTTGAAGAAATTTAGCAGACGAAAGATTTCGTTCTCTTTTTTTTATCATTGCTAAATTATTAGTTTCCGATACAATTAATTGGAGGTTTTTTACAGCGCGACAATTTTGGCAAAATATTGAAATCCTCGCGTGCCAAACAAATTATTTAAAAACTACAAATCCGTGTTAAATATGCACACGTTATGTTTTAAAGATACTTATCGTAAGGTTGACTTTGCTAATTAGCATAAATTCCTACTTGTCAATTGAACTTTTAATTGAAATACAGACCTTAATTTATGAAAGACGCTTCGTTCAGACACTATCTGATTGATCTGATCGTATTGATATCGATATGACATTTTTAAGTACCAGATATTTTTCGTTGTGACAATTATGCAGAAGCCTTAATTGTTTTCAAGCACTGAAATTCTCAATGTGTAATATGAGATTAAAAGTGTCTACTAATACGTACCTTGATACTTAGATTAAAAATTACCAAAACAATTGAATAAATTAAATATCAAAACAATTATAACAGCCCAATAGATTTCGTATATAATACAAGTGTTTTAGTACAATTTCATTCCTCGGAATATTCATTGAAAACATAAGCTAACGAGAATACCGAAAACTCCTTTTAATAATAATAAAAAAAAACCTGACAAGAATTGTGAATTTGTACAAAATTTCAAGGTAACCTAGTAACATTAAGTACATATTGCTTAAAAATTACATTATCAAAAAACCGGTTTGTCATTTTAAATAAAGTCATTAATATCGTTTTAAGGTCAAAAATTTAATAATCATCAATAATACCATAGTTGTCCACGTACAAGTTTTGTTAGCGTATGCTTGATATAATAAATTATGATTTAATAAAATTGTCATTAATCTTATTGCGCAAGTAGATGGCGCGCTAAGATTTAAATTATTAAAATTCTCATTAAGTTCTCATCTCGTTAATGACCTACTATTCCATTTGAGTATCCGTACATTCAACTGCATCACACAAATAATATTTATAATCACAATCCAACTATCTATAAACCTATAATTATCCTAACAAGTAAAATTACGATGAATTATTATTTATGGCATTTATACGCTGAGCCAAATAAAATGCACATACATTTAATCACCGCAAATCTAGTGCATCTAACTGCATTCCCGTTATTGCGAATTTTACAATTGCATCAACTTACTCGAAAGCTTCGTAATGTCCGCCATTCTCAATTTATCTATTAAACGATCATAACAGTAAAGACCCGAAAAGTTCACGTTAAAATGTTGCTAAAATTGTATTCGCTAATGCAAAGATTCAGTCGGGCCATTAAAAAACATTAAAACTCGAAAAATCGTATTGCGCATGCGCCAACGAGTACGCGCAATAAGTATAAAATCGTAGAGATCAACAGCTGCACGCATATTGCATATCCTCAGGTAAAACACGAAGGATCAATACGCAAAAGACTATAACTGTGTTCGGTTGCCTTCGAACAAGGACAAAATAACAACGCGCTTTACGCAAAACGCGCATTACGCCATTTTACCTAAGGCTATTTCTAGCTAATATAACATGGGTCGTAGTATATATGTATATATATATATATATATACCGTATATATAATCTCATGAATACATCGTGACTCGCGTGTTAAAATTTACCACTCGCTTTTCAAAACGTACAAAAATCGAATCACGGCATTATTTGAGGTTAGGCACTATTACTACGCAACTACCCAACCTCACACGTTGTTGCTTGAAATTATTGCGAAGTGCTCCAATGTGCATGGCAAAGCTCAATTAGAATTACGGATATGCTCGACGCGTTACTTTTCTATCTGATTATAGATATTTTAATGATAGCTCTACCAGTCGTATTACGTGCCTACGATAGAGTCATTTCACGACATGATTGCCGGACTCGTGAGAATCGTTGAAACTTTGACTATCATAAATGTCTTTGCAATAGAACGCCAGGTGGCTGATATAATTTCATATAGATATGTAAATCGTGGACATTGCTATGCCTCTCCTAGAGGTTGTTTCAAAGTGATATGTACCAGTGAGATTCATCCACGTGAACTTATGATATATATTCCATACGGTACTGCTGGAGTCGCTGAGTAATACTTTATCTTTCCATTGCGCAATTATGACTTTTTTCTTCTTATTCTCTCTTTTATTATTTTCTCTTGCAGTGTTATCTTTGAATATATATATATATATATATATATATATAGCCTTATCTTATCATGTCTCTGAGGTGTGAGTCATCGCTTGATGATTCGTAGTAATTTATCACGAATCGTTTTATTCAGTCAATTACCTGTAATTTACGTACGGCTTTCGTATGCTGTAACTGGATTAGTCATTTTGTCTTGATACGGGGGAGCTTGTATCCAACTGCGTGAATAAAAGAAGTTTTGTACCTGTGTATGATGTATGTATGATCAACGTCATACGTTCAATTATTGTTAAGGCTTTAATAGCAGGAATGGAGGTAGACGGCAAAAAACATCCATTGGAATATATTATTCGATTTTTTTTCCAATTTGCAGTATCACTTATCCTTAATTACGCTAATTTAATTACACACACTCAGTTTGGCCTCTAGTTAAAAAAAATCTTCAGGATCCTGAAACATGAATAAAAGGGAGTCACATTCGTCGAAGAAAAAAATTGACGTATTGAAAAAATTTAAACAGTTATTTTCACCTTCAGTAGGGTTTACGTAATTATTATCCCTGTTCCACCGACTACCGTAGTCAAATGAATGCTACCCTAAAACAAAATAATTTGCAACGTTGTAAATACAATTTTTTGTTTATCCGACAGTAACACGTGCCCTTGATTATGCCAATTCAATTACACACCCTTATTTGATCGCTCGTTTAAAAATATCAAAGACCCTGAAACACGAATATCAAATGAAGTACAGTCGTTGAAAAAAATTATGTAATGAAAAATATAAACAATCGGTCTCACGTATAATGAAGTTTACATAGTTATTATCAACGTTGCACTGACTACCTTAATCAAAGGAAGGTTATATCGGAACGAAGTAGTCTGCATAAATTTGTAACAGGTGAACAGCGCCATATTGTTCGCGTTACGTGGAGCAAAGTATCGCCATACTAATCTTACGCAGTGAAAGTTAATTTAACAAAATCATGATCTCTGCGCTCTCGTCTCCCCGCTATGGTCTAGACCAGTGGTAGTCTCTCCTGCTCACTGTTTCTCTCTCTCTCTCTCTCTCTCTCTCTCTCTCTCTCTCTCTCGCATTTCCTAACTCCTCTATATTTCTCCCCGTATTGACTCTCAGTCTCCCGGTTACGTAAACGAACAAGAAAAATATTTGATGTAAGCAGCAGCGATCGCCACCTTCGGCAATCGCCTATTTGCGCAAGATTCAAATCTAAAGAATGCACAGGTTTAACGAACAATTGAGTTCTCGACTTTAAGAACACACAGAGACCAACTTGAACTTTCTCAAAATAAAGTAAAAATTTGTTCATAAGGCAGCGGTTGCTTGGAGAACAATTATTGCATAACGTACCACTAATGACTTGATTAATATTCGATAACAAAGGTACCCTAATAATTATATTAGAGTCGGGGCAAAGGAATAAGGATACTATTTAAGGAGACGAGGTGGCTATCTTTAAATTATTATGCGTTTCGCACAAAATCGTCTACTACGTGTTTTATACCGACGGTCGAAAAAGCGCGGGAACTAATTGCAATTTAAATTTTTTAACTTCCGTTCGCAAACTCTTCTTTTTCTTTCGGCTTCGTCCTCGCACGAGGATACGTGTCAGTCGCAAAGTCTCCAGATCATTTCGTCAGTCCAATTCCCATACTTATTGGCACGATATAGATATGACTGCCGCACGCAGTAACCATTATTGCTGCTAAGTAAAATTACCGCGTACTGCATTCTGGAGTAATTGTACGTTATAAAGGAGGAACAGAAAAAAAAACACAGTCCGTACGTAGAAATATCTTAGAAATGTCTTGGTGACTGCACGCCTGCGTTCGTTCACAACACGTCTGGCATATAAAAAAGCATGCAGGGCATGTTCCTCCGAACTGGTTGTGTGAACGGACGTTTACGCGAAATGCAATAAATTATATTAGTATGCCGTACGTGACTACAGTGCAGCAAGAGCTTCGTAACGTCATCATGTTGCCTGCGGTCTGATGGCTTCGAACTAGTGCATAGATAAGCGTACGGTTGGTGTGAAAAATTGTTGGCTTTTTATATAATACAGCATTAGCGGTATTGCGTAACGAAACGGAAAGTCTCCCTTTCCTTATATCTATTTCCACAATCGGTCAAAGACGATAAAGCGGCAAACGCAGCATAAGCAATGGTAGTATTTCTGGATTAATATAGTATATATGAAAGCAAAAAGTTAAAGTCCAATCGGCTGATGAGAAACATTGATCAAATCATTGTATCGGAAAGCATTGATTGTAAATGCACTTGCATATGGAGTGATGTGATATGAAAAGAAATAAAGTCGCTGTTCTCGATTAAATTGAATACTGATACGAATCTGAATCAAATCCGATAGAATCGCCGAACTGTAAAGAATGGTATGCAGTGACATTCTCATGAGAATGTATCTTCGTTTTTTTGCGTTTAAGTCAACATTGATATGTTGACTATCCGATACACAAGTCTTCAGCTATACACAAAAAATCGTAATCAATGAAATCTATAGATGTCAGCATATTCAGTAGTAAATAATAGTAGATTGAATTATCATTAGTAATATTGTAAATAGCAGGTAAAAAAATTCACGTGTATGAAAACTAGAACAATGGAAGTTTGAATTATCGGTCAGCTTAGTTATCGTATAAGTGTATCTGGACCAGTTTGTGCTTAAATAAAATAAAAATTGAAAGGACAGATATGCCAAGTGTAAAATCGAGAGTAGAAATGCCATCACGCAACCAAAGATCATATAGACAGAGCTATTATTAGGCAAGTAGACGTGTTAGACCTAATGAGAAATTTTTAACGTAACGGAGAAAATACATAGTGTGACACTGGGTTCGTTTCTAGAAATGAAATCGCCGTCTCATAGTCTCAATGACGGTTGAGATAGCGCTTAAGTCGCGCCAGATTAGCTTATTAAAGTTGGCAGCAAGTTGCGAATTTCAAGATCGCACTCGTTCAGCAATTAGGCTGCAGCTCCAGTGAATACAGGATATCTTAATTTCAAAAGAGGATGCTGGAATGGCTTGAGTTGGCGAGCTTTAAATAAAAAAAAAGTAAATGAGAAGAAAAAAAAAGCACCATATCCTTGAGGCTAAAGGGGACGCTTTCGAAGCGTGCCATAAATCTAAATTACCTCGCAGAAAGCTGCGACGACGCAGACGTGGAGAGTGAGGTTACTGTGCTTTTTCTTTTATTTTTTCACTCCCTTTTTTCCTCTTTGCTAGGGTAAAAACTTCATCTGCAATAACCATATGACAGTTTGAGGTTAGATCGCTCGGTCGTTATGATAACTTTGCGTAAAATGATGAATAATAAATATTTCCTTACATCACTACATAAATAAACAATAGACATATGTTTATTTCAGCGCAAGACTCATATGCAAATTTGTCCGTCGGTTCGTTTCAATGTCAACGACTATCTTGCGTAGTTACGTGAGAATCACGAAGTTGAAGCCATCTGGGAAAATTTATGAAAGCATTATTAAAAGTAGTCATACAACCGTATAATCGCAATTAAAGGTCTCGATCGTTATTATTTCGCAAGATGTATATCTCGTACCATATTTCATATACTTGCGGAGCGTGCGAACTTATGGGTCGAGCATAAGTGCGGGCAGTACGAAGTAAGGATAGGTATGCGTTCTCGTCGATGGTGCTGCCACCGCTGTACTAATAAGAGAACGTACTTTTTTTATTTTGTTTCAGAACTACAAGGCGAAAGACGCGGGAAAAGTTGTGGTATACACGACGACAATGGGAATTGTGAGGGAGACTTATTATGCCTGTATGAAAGTCAAGCAAATCCTCAGGACACATATGGTCAAATACGAAGAACGAGACATGTTCATGAGTGCAGAATCTCAGACTGAATTAAGAGACCGTATTGGATGCACGACCATTCAAGTACCACAGTTATTCGTAGATGGCCAATATATTGGGGTACGTGCAATGCATTATATATCAACCTTTTATTATCCGCCACCAGAGTGCATCTATCTGTTTCTATTATAATTCGTAGTTTAGTACGCTATAGCGAAGACTCTGGTTCAGTACGCTAATACATATTGGTTCTGCGTCCACCTGATATAGAAATAGTAGTGCAATTGACTTGACCAGCTACGTCAATATCAAGGGGTTGGATAAAGCCCAGGGCGGGATATGCGTGGGTGATTAAGTTTTCGAGAAGAAAACCAAGGAGTTTCAATATTGAGCAATATACGGAAGTTTTTTTTTCCCATTTAGCTCTTGTATTTTATTCTATGAATTTCAACCCTTGAGAATTTTTTATTTTCAACCATTGAGTAATGATACGCCTCTTTCGACACACTACATAGATTGCAGTTGCTTAATTATAAAAATTTCAAAATTATCGAGACAAACGTATAACGGAATAAAATTTTCGTCGCAAAAAATCATTTTAATCATTTCTGTACGTAACAATTAATTTGTATTAAAGTATAGAATAGATTTTTTCAATACTAAATTCTTAGTTACTCTCGCCTATATTACATACATACTAACTTTCATTGTATGTCGTGAAAGCGTGAACATTATTTTTATCTATAGTATTGACAATAAAGGTGTTATCCATGTTATCAGTCTATTGACTCTACGAGTGAAACAGGCTCACCCACGTGTATCGTCGGCAGGCACCCGTGCTGCAACAGCACGAGGCGGCGAAATATCCCAATGAGGACTGAACCAAAGCCTCAGCACGTGAGCAGCTGTTCCTGATGTTTCATTGAACGTTACAAGGTTCAACGTAAGCGGCTTTGTCCTCGAGTAGGAAGATATTGAGCGACCTTAATACCATATAAAATTCATAGATCAAAATTTCATTGGTTTATAACAGGAAGTACTTACCCCACTCTTATCATCCGACATTCATACACATATAACCCAATATATACGTATATTAATACATATCCTGTGGTCTCTTCGTACTCCAAAAACCCTCTTGAACTTACATAAGCATCAGACTCATTACTCAACGAGCGACTTTTGACTGCGAGAAAGTTCAGCGTCCACGTGAAATGTCAAAGATGGCCGCCGACGTATACTAGTCGCCGGTTTTAAAATCGCAAACAGCAGCAAAACAGGAATTCCGTGGATCCCAACGTGCTCGTAGCTGAGTTCCTTCATTGCTTGGAATGGAAACTCGTAGGCCATTATGGAACGTGCGAAATGTTCAACGAGACGGACGACCACAACCGGTTGAGTATTACTGCTGCAGTGTGCAGTATTCAGTAGTACTTGCCGTGGTGGCGCTGTCAGCGAGTTTTCTACTGTTTATCACTACAGTAGCTGTCAGAAGTAGGATTCTGTTTGGAAAGTATATAGATATACTGGTTGACATAGGTTTCGCAGACAAACTCGTAATGTTATTTATATACATAACTATGCAAATAAGTTTATGTCACATACCGGATCTAGATCTTCCTAGTACCTTAATTGATAATCAGTCTATCATTCCTCCAAGAGGCTTATTACCGGTGCATAATTACGTATCAGAAAATAGAATCAGAAAGAGACAAATCATTTCCTGTCTCGTGTCAAATCCAGACTTGGCAATACGGGTGCACCTTATTTTTCTTCTTTTCTTAATCTTGTCTAATCAAGTACATGTTTCTTGACAGCAGCCTGTATGAAATAAAATCAGCCTTTAATAAGTGTCTAATAACATTGGCACATGGTGATTACAAGTAACGTTAGCAATGGCGTCATAAAGTACGATATACGGAAATCACTTTATAAGCTAAATCACTGTGATAAATATTTTTAATATAATCTTTAATTATCAACTTTATTATTTTCCCACGGTGTATTTAACACTGGATTCATTCAACTGGTCGTCACGTTAAACTATACCTGGTGTACTGTAAATTGAGATGAAATCTTCCTGTCTTATATACGTATAGCTACTTCCAGTCCGTTATGTGAGAAGCTGAAAGAGTCGGTTACATCGAGGCCATAAGACACCTTTTCATTCACGCGCTATTTGTTCGACTCCATTCACAGAATTCTTTGGCGTTCAAGATAAATAGAATAAAATGTACTTTGGGTATGTTTGACAGACATGAGAGTTCAAGCTGTCCTTATATAATTAGCATAACGGAGAAGAATACTAAGTATGGATAAAATTTTATTCGGGGATATGATTGGTACATACAGAATGAAACTTTGGATTGGGAGTTGGCGGGAACGTATATGGCTTAGCTATATACACATAAGTGAAATGTCAAGCTGTTTGATCCAAGGACATGAGCGAGAGCGAATGGTGAGCTTTGCCTGCGTGTTACCACCTAGAGCTGTTCTCCTGTAACAGTCTCTCTATATTTCTGTTAACGTGTCCGTGTATTCGCGGACTGCGTTCCAATCTGCTTGCGTCATATTATTATTTTATATGCGGTATAATTGGTTAGTGTGAAAAAAAACACGTGGAACGCAATTCGCTCGTGTTTCTATAAGTGTCGCTGCCTTTTGATTTTAATTATCCTGGAAATAGAGAGCATCGGCAGATGCTTATCAATTAGATTGACGGTATTTCGGATGAGACTCATTTTCGATTAGATTATTATTATACTTTTTATTGTTTCCTTTTTGGATAGAAGTCGCAATTTAGATTTTGAGATAAAATATTTTTTTATATTGGTTTTTTGGCTGGTGCTTTATTGAAAATTGATATTTGGGTTATTTGATTTTATTGTTTCTTTCTTTTTTTGTAGGATGCAGACGCAGTTGAACGACTTAATGAGTCGGGTGAACTTCGACGCATGCTTAAGCCTTATAAGGTAATTTATTTTTTTTTAATTAATTTAATCTGTATAATGAAATCCGAGTTGAGTATTACGCAATGTGAGCTTTTTATTTTAAATGTGTTTTTTTAAATCTTAGACTCCCCCCCCTTCCCCTTTACTCATTGTAACAAACTAGACGTCCAATTTCGAAAATGGTGAGAGCGCGAAATTATTAAAATTGTTGGATCTTATATCGACGAACAAATTACCATCAAGATTGGTTTCATCTATCTGCTCTCTCAACTCAATTTCATTCGGACGTTGAACGTCTTGAGCAATTATTGCGGCAAAGCGGGAGCAAGAGTGGTTGCAATTAGACGGAATCTGAGCGCAGGAAAGTGGTACGCGATAAAACAGTGCCAGATAAAACAGACTATACGTATACACAAATCCGCCGTATTTGACACACTGAAAAGAAAAGGTTTGAGAAAAACGAAAATTGATTCGTTACGGAAGCAAGATTATCAGGAAGCCAAAAACTACGTGGAAACTATTCCAAGAGCTATGAAAAACACGTATAGCGTACCGTGGCAATTCTTATTAAAAAAAACCTATACAAAAAGTCACGTAGCAGCTTGCTCGTTAGTACAGAAGATACAATATATATTTCTAGATGGATAAAAAAGCAGATAAAAAATGAGCCAGTGACCTCACCCATCCAGAAATTTCGAATATAAACTCGTACCAATATCTCAACCATATAAATTGTTACATATCCATCACAGAACACATTTATACACAGTCTGTACCTGCGACACGATTCTCCAACATTTTCTTGTGTATTCTTCATTGTTTACGCACAAAAAGCATTCGTGCGAGTAATTAGAATTCGTAAACATTATCGAGCAATCTAAACAATACGGGACTCTAGCGCCACGCCAAATAAAGTTCGTAGAAGTATAAAAGGCCAAAACTTATCATTCAGATGAGAGTTAATGATAAGAGAAGTGCATCTGGCGCCATCATCAATCCGTAATAGAACTAGTGCTTGGAAGTCAGTCAGTTAAATTGTAAAAAGAACACCTATGAAAGTCGCAAAATATTTGAGTGCTGTTAAAAATTTGAATATACAGACATGTAAAAGAATTAATCTAGCTTAAATTTATTCATAGGAAAAATTCTTTTTGGAAAAATCCGAACTCATTCATCCTCCAGTCGTAGCTATAGTACAAAGCTGTTCACGGTGAACATAGGTGCTCATGAATTTATGTATATCTGTTGATCTACCTACATACGTCAGGCAGACAACAAGAAATAATACTCGAACAGCACGCGTATTGTATATCCTAAAGGATCTGTGTGCATAGCGTAGATCGTTGCAGACACAAGGTTATACAATCCTTTCACTTTTATCTGACAGTATCTAACCTTACCCACCAATTCACCGTCAATTCCTAGTCATTATTTTATATTCCTTACAGCCTCCTACTCTGTCATACCGATTGTAAATTTCGGCATCAAGCGATAGAGACTTACCTTGCAACAAATAAAGGTCGTTTACACTCTCTTGTTTCCCGGAAGCATTCCTTCGGTTTTGAATTACCTCATATTCGTCTAGTTTCGTATTGTCATAAGATTACGAAACGGTTTGTTCTTCTTTGAAAGTAAACGCACATCAAACTGGAACTGCATATTTATTTCCCTTCTATCTGTAGTTTATACAACACCATTTACAATGGACATCCATCTTGTTTGTCACTGCGATCCCGATCGTGGCGCCACACTCCTTCTATTGTGCGCATGCGCACGCCGCTTAGTTATGTCACGCGATTCGTACCGAATAACATTTATTTCTTTAAAAATTTGTATTCGACTACAGAAACAACAGGGTAATGTGGTTGACTGTAATATTTGTATATATATATTTGTTGGTTACCACTTTATGTCTAAACTACGAAACCGATTTTTTAATGCTGCAGTCATTCAACTCTGTGTAGAATTCTTGTCGTCTTTTTTCTTTTTCAAAATGTTTTTTATTCAGCTTCCTCTCATGTAAATCCGTCACTTTTGCAACAACGTATATTTTTACATTGCTTGCCTGGTTTTTTTTAATTGGATTCTTTGTTTCGTTTAACCTTATTTACTATCCCATTTTTTAATCGTCTCTATTAACAGTACAAATGAGAGAGAGAAAGAGAAAGTACAGTCCATCTTAAGGGTCGAATTGATATTGACGTTGAAGAAGAGGCGCGAAATCAGCGTGACAAATCATTGAAACAGTGAGATCGATAAAATTTCCCGCGGTTAACCCGTAACGGCTAAATTCATTCAGAGCGATTACTCGATTGCGGAAAAGACAGAAATGAACTAACAAATGAAAGCTTTTTAAACGATATTCATTTATTTTACTCTCTTATTGTCTCACAGAGTGCGGACGCGTGTACTACCTGTAAAATTTGCGGTGGCTATCGTCTTCTACCGTGTCCAGTTTGCAACGGCAGTAAAAAGTCCGTTCATCGCAACGACTTCACCACGGAATTCGTCGCCCTGAAGTGTATGAACTGCGACGAAGTGGGATTGGTCCGTTGTCAGCACTGTTAATGGGAATTCATAATCGCCGGAACGTACACCACCTGCTCAACTTCATCATACGGTCTAACCTACAAAACTATTAACTTATATTTTATTTAAGATAAGGTGCTACGAGAGTATACATTACGCATATGAAAACAAAAAAAAGAAAATTAACTAACCGCATCATGCTCGGGAAGTGACTAATTGAAAAAGGAGGGATTAAGGTCTGCGCCAGTCCTTTTTTCTTTTTTAGGTGTACCGAAAGAACATACCTACTATACGTCGAGGATGCTTGAGCATCGAATTGTACAATAAAGATCAATAAAGCCGTTTAAAGTTTTGTAAGTAAAAAGCCTATTGTTTTTAAATCTTTGTTACGCTAATAATATTCCTAACGTCAAATCCTTAATTAACAATTCCTCGCACTTACCCCTTCCATTCTCTCTCGATTCTTTTGCAGCTCGTCCTCCAGCTCGGGTATGAATAATTTAAATGACTGAGTAGCAGCATCATTGTGTAGAGGCACCATGTTTGTCGGTTCTCAAGTAACGTCGTAAAATTTTTTTCGACCGGAATTTTTAGGGTGACTGCTAATTGAACGTTGCGTGTCGTGTTTAATTATTTCTAATTTTAATGATCTTCATAATTTCTCCTTGTATGCTCGTCAAGACATAACGCTGCTCACGCTATCTGTAGATCGTAAACATTGACAAAGCCCGAAAGTTACCCACGTATCCCAAAGATTAGAAAGGTTCAACTTTTTATGTCATTCCCCAAATCATTCGTGATTCGTGAAAATATCTTAGCGTGTCTGAAATGGTTCTCTGTGAGGAATCTAATAAAGAATCTACGGCAGACGGGCATATGGCTGACACAGGTAATTAGAGATTCCTGAGGTGGTCAATAGAGGGAACAGTGTTCAAAAATCTCATTCGTGTAACATGGACTGAAATTACCGCTTCCTGTAACGTAGAGTTCAGAACGTGTCCTGGCAAATATTTATCGTTACGCGTATGGATTGGAAATGATAGAGTTAAATTCTTATCATCGGGATCGTTCTACTGGAGTGAATTCGTAGAAAGTTACTAACCGTAATCCTTGATACTAACGGTAAGCAATTCAATCAGCAGAATCTTGATTGCATTTCATTTTGAAAATCAGACTCCTCAATAATGGTCGCAACAAATGTCATCACGATGTCACGTGAAAATTCACTTTTATTGCCCATGCAAATTCCATGGCTTCTTTTGCTGATTGCAATCTCTCTTACTTTTTGTCCTTCCTTCTCTTTACTTTGCGTTCGCTTCTATATACAGTAGGAATATTACGAGCTGCAATCTCTGGAAAAACCTCGCGTGCTTACTTTATACAACTTGATGACCGACCGTGCTTGGCTTGTCAGTCACACCTTCTTCTTTGATAGGAAAATAAATTAGTCCTTCCGTTTTCTTTCAGTGTTACCAACCTACAAGTCGTTGCTATGTATATCGACCTTAAGGTATTTCTAGGATGGTCTTCTTAGGAATAAATGTCTACAATAAAATCGAAATAGCGATAATCAAAGCCTGCCGCGTAGTGAACATCTAGACTGTGCTGCCATCTGGGTGGAAACTAGTGTACTGACTCTATAAGGTTGACCAATGTCGTACACGGATGAGACACGTTAAATAAATTACAATCAGTCAATCTTCATTGTAAAGGTTACGGAATGGCAGGTGCATTCCAAAAACTTTTAATTTTACCTCCTTTAACATTTTACTGTTATTTTTCCCTGTCGCATTTTGTTTACGAGAATGATTACGAAAAATGGCAAAGGTGATGGTGTAATTTTAATACTTGTCAGGATTATACCTTGGGACAGTACTGATTTATCCGAATGACGTTATACCCGGTGACGTGAATTAATGCGATTTCCTCTTCGTATTCTTAAAGATGAACAAACAAAGACTTAAAATTATCCTCCCTTTTACTTGACGGATGAACAATCTTGCGCACAAATAGGAAGACATATTTCGTAAAAAGAATACTTAAGAGCTTTTTTTTTTCTTCAATATTTTTATCGTGGAAATAATACAAATTTATCCAACAATCTGAACGAGCTCAATGGTAAAGGCGCGTTCACAATTTTCTTATGATCGTTCATGCATAGGAAGGTTAATAACACATAGTAGCAGATATTAAATTCTTCTACGTCAAGGTCCATCCACAATCCTGGTATACGTAATCCTTGCGAAATTGACTGGTAAGGATCTTACAATGAACGTGACATGTCCTGTGTTAAATTTGTTATCATCCCCAATTTTGACCGTACTCGTAACCCGTAATAAAGATGGCGATATCGTGTTCAACAAATTCCTTCGAGTCTTGTTATCCCCTTTTTTGTTTTTAATGTCGCTCGTTTCATACGCGCCCTGACCGTTTGAGAGTCTCTGTTTGCTTTTATAGCTCCGAGAGAAATAAAGCTCAATATCGATTGCGAGGCTTAACCAGAATCTACTAGAAGTTGTGTGCGTGGAAACTGTGAAAAATATACACTGAAAATTGTGAGTTAAAAAGGGATGCAAAATTTCATACAGATACTGTCATTCTTTCAAGTCTGTCAGTTCTTTTAAATACGGCCGCGCATTGCCATTAATTTCTAAATTCATTGTATGACGTTTTACGGAATTACGTTTCGGTAACGTTGTTCCCCTGGGTTACCAGGATCAGCACAAAAAATGCGTCTGGGTTATATATATATATATATATATATATATATATATATCTATTAACGTATATTTTCGTTCGATATCAAATAAACAAAAGATTTTTAATTATTCTGCGTCTGTCATTTAACACGCTATAAGGCACTGAAATTAAATTCATAAAAAATATTGAGAATTCCGTAAATCGATAAGGATAATTTTTGAAAAAGCCTGTATCAAGAAATTTATACAAAAATTAGCAAACTTTGAGTTTTTAATACTTTACAATCCAAAAATTAATTTATTTTTACTCACAGTCCTTCGTCACTTCCGGTTTTTATATTTTGCATAATTACCTTGTTTAAACTTTATTAATTATTCATTCTGATTTTCGTTGTTAAATTATTTTTTATCAACTTTCACGTTAAATCTTTTATCCATTTTTTTAACCCTGTGTCCTATTATCAATCCTATTAATACTACTATTGCCAATTCGTTACGGGTAGTCATAAATTCATCTGTCAGTCACAAGCCTGTCAACCACCATCTTGGATATTTTGTTACGTGTTACAATTTTAATTACGATAATGCTACACACTTTCCGTAATGTTATATTTAGTTTATTATATTACGTATAGCCCGCCCCTCTTTGCCGAAGGTACCTTTGTTTACGTATGCAACAAGTTAAATCGATATCCTCGCCGCTCCTACGGTGAGAGGCGTCCTCACTCGAGCGACCTTGGCAGTCAAAGACTAGGGCATCCAGATAAGTGAGTCTAGTCCAGGTATTGAACTAATTTTTGAGCAACAAGGAAATTGTCAGCTATTATTTTGAAATGTAAAATACCACGTATATAAATTCATATTTTCGCTTGTTATAAAGTGTCAAAATCAAAATTCAAACAATTTTGTATTCCCCGCTATATTTTTCGGGTGTTGCTAGGCCACCGTAGCTACTTAGAAAACCATAAGAAATTTTCAGCTTTTTATATCAAAACTATTTTACCCTATTCAACGCCATGCATTCAAGCCGCTTTCTATGTAGATACTTTAAGGGCGATTTGACGTGATGAGTTTTTTTTTTCTTTTTATAACCTTCCCATCGATCAATGTTACCGTCGTTGGATCTTAGTGGGAAATATTTTGGAGAAGTTTTCAAATTTTTTAAATATAAGATTTCAAGACACAGAAAGTGCCTTGTAGCAACGTCGACGTTCTTTCTTTGAAAGAAATATTAGATTGAAATATAAAAATCGATCTCCCCTATACTTTTAATAGTTTCTACATGAAAGGAATGAAAAAAATGTGTTTTTATATGAGGATCGCTCTGTTCGTGATTCGAATATAACGAAGCTCATATTACATCAGAGATCTTTTTCTTATGCCTCAGATTGGGAGATTCTGTATAACCTTTTCTTTTTCATTGGGAACATATAAAGTTACGTAAAGCGTATACAAAATTGTTCCACTTTGTGCGAATTTTCATTGCTAGGGTATTTCTCGTATTTGAGTACAATTCAAATAGTACTATACGGGAATATTAAATAATATTTATGAATATGCCAATACGTGACTTCAAGGGATTACACGACTTCTGGATTTAAAAATGGCGTGACTGAAATCAAGATTCGTTATACCGAATCCCTAACGGGAATTACAAGAAATCCTCGAAACAGCAGCCTAATTTTTCAAAATATCTGAAAGCAATATCGAACGGAAACGTTTGAATAATACCAAAATACCCATTTATAAGTAAATTGGTATAATACAAAAAAATGAAAAATGTATTCTTGATTTTCTTTTCAAAATTCTTCGTTTTTTATATTACGAAATGTTATTTGACGCAAAGTACAAGATTACTGAGAACTGTCATGTTGTCACTCGCTCATTTATTCGTTAAATTCCATTCGGTTTCTTTCCCCCAACGCCCAATGGTAAATCTTCAAAAAAATACGTGTCTACAAAAGAACCGGCCATCAATTACGGTTACATACGGTTATTCATTTTTGTTAATAACCATGTGAGTGGTTAAAAAAATAGTAAAAAAGAAAAAATACAAGATCTTGTTATTATAAAAAGAAAGTCCATACATACAATGAACCTACATCGATCCGTAGGATGACCTTGAAACAATATTCAAGCACGTGCAGACACGCAAAAAGCGCGTAGATAGTGCGCTTCTGTGAGCTGAGCTTGCAGCAGGTACTCCAGGCAACCTGAGAAAATGTCGACCTTGAGTGAACTCGGATCGATCGCGTCCTTGAAAGGCTCCGTCTGGCAGAGGAGCATTTCGGTGGAAACGGCCCGTATAGGATACGGCGTTCCTCGCGTGCAACAAGTACTGCGTTATATTCATCTACCTACTGCAACTGGTTGGATGACAAGAGGAGGCCCGGGCTATCATCTGGTAAAGAGATAAAGAGTCAGAAGGAGACCTTGAAGAGGGTGAAGGAGACGGATGGTAACGATTGGAGGTAAAACGTATTCCTGTGGAGTAGATCAGAGTAGAGTAGGGTGTGGAGTAGAGTTGACTAGGTTGAAGAAGGTGATGCGAACGTGCGAGTAGAAGGATCATGTGGTGGTAGGTAGACTGGTACGAGAAAAAAAAAGTAGGAGCACAGTTGCCCAGGGCGGAAGTGATGCGCGACTGTAGGTAGAAGAGGACGCGAGGGGTTAGCTAAACAGAGAGAGGGAGAGAGAGAGAGAGAGAGAGAGAGAGATTGAGTATCGGTAGAATCTACGGGAGTGAGAGAGTATCACCTGAAGAGGGACGAAGAGGAGGGATGGGGAGTAGAGGGTGAGCCTTTATCGGGAAAGAAAGCCGGGACCTTCACCGAGACCCAGTTGGTCGACATTGCCCCTGTGCTCGTCGACGTAGCCGCACCCCACCCTAGTGGTCTCAGCATCCTCACCAGCATCAGCATCAGCAGTAGCAGCAGCAACCCCTGCCATCCGTATCCATCGCAAGCCAGCTAGCTCACCTCCACCCTGCCCTCTTCCTGCTCTCTCCCTGTGCTCCCTGTTTCTGGCCTAGCTCGCATCGTATAGGGGCCTAGGGGTTGCCCGTGACGTCAGTGAACCGCGCAGGCGCAGAACCCCGAGACGTCGACGCCGGCGCTGCTTTCTCCGCACGGCAGACACCGCGGCACGAATCACACGAAAGACACCGGGACTTATCTTGATAACCTGCTCTCACTGAGTACTCGTCATGGGAGTGGTGAAGACAGCCTCTGAGAGCATTCTCGAGGAAACCGTCGTGCCAAGCGAAGAAGCCAATCATTCATTGCAGGGGCATGCCGGTAAGTAAATTTTTTTATTACTGTTTTGGGTAGTGGAAGGAGGGTAGGGGGGTTGGGGGTGGGATAGGGAAATTCAAAAATTCAAACTTCATTATTTCCCGTAATACTCGGATGATTTGGAACTTTTTTTTTGTCATACGAGTTTGCTGATTTTTCACCGAATTTCATATCAGTTTCTAAGCGTTTGATTTTACTTGATCAGAACTTTGAGATCGATTTGATAAAACGTTTAAAGGCGATGTGACCAGCCGCCCATACGAGCGAACTACTGCTAACAGGTGTTTGAATATACAGATATACTTGGAGGCGTTGAAGTTTGCATGTCTTGAAATTGAAACTATTCGGATTGACTTGGTATGCTGGGTAATTAATTAATTGTCGTTTCTTTTGTGGTGGAAAATCTATTTTTCGGGATGTCAATATCTTTTTGCGACCTTGGACCAGTTTCGAGGGGGTTCTCTTGGAATGACGATGAGCTTGACTTGGGAGGGTGCGTTTAATTTTTTCCGGGCACGCTATATGTATTTATATGTTTCATAGGAATTTCATGGTTTCCCGATGCTATGCGGGTATTTTTTACTACTGCAAATATAGGTATCGCGTTTCGTGTTCGCGCTTTTACATGAAGTTTTGTTTTTTTTGCGTTCAACGAATGCACTCGTGAAATTAACGAATTCCAATGGAATTCACACGTGAGACTGAACGAACGATGCAATAATTTTTATAGTTTTTTTTTCAAAATTCAAGCGTGAATTTCATTTTTATAAATATACTAGTAACCGAAATAATATCACATAAAATTGTCCTGAACTGTACTGTGATAAGCAAATAATTTATAGTGATTATAACAATTCAGTATTCAATAAAAAATATTTTTGTACTGATAGTTAAATATTATTTTACATTAAACAAAAATTAAGAAATTTCGGGAATATTAGGTAAATGCAAAAAAGAATATTTTGGTTTTCTGTAACGATACAAAATGTCGGATTGCGATTGTCTTTGGGTTAAACAATTATAATGATGAAAAAGACTTTTTTTTCCATGCTCGATACGTTCCCGTAATTGCTATAAAGAAAATCATGTACGTAATGACGAACTCTTTTAATCTTTATTGAAAGTCGAATTGAGCGATATAATTTTTTGAAATGTTCTGTAAATTGATGAATTATATTCCGAGATGATGAAACAATAGAGTAACTTCGACCTTGGCCCATAAGAGGCTCACCGGCTCGATATTAAATTCATGGTATGTCGGAAGCGGCAAATCATAAGCATGCGCCTTTAACCAGAAGTGCCGTTTGTTAAATCTGCACAAACAAATGGAATAAGCGGCGAAAGTTTACGGCAGGGTAACTCGAAACTCTGCTCGTATTTACCCTGCACTAATGATAGACATTTTAGAACACATCTCCAGTGTTGTGCTCTGAACACTGATGTATTGCGTTATGGGTATCTTCATTAAAAACTATATGACGATTAAAGTTGTCACAATAGGCTGCATTTAATTTTCTTAAATTAGTATTTAATGATATACCTTTAGAATATACCAGTTCGTGCTCAAATTTGAAATTTAGATTTATCAAACATGAATTTTAGATCAATAGGAAAATCTTTTAGGCGAAATTTCAAGGTGATCCAAACAATCATTGTATTATACGACACAATGATAAATTTAATGACGTAGCCATTGCGAAATAGAAACTCCCTCAAATCTGTATTCAGACAATTGTACAGAATTTGAATAAAATTGAAGAAGCAAAAACAGTCCAAAATTTTTTTTACTACAAAATTGAATTTTTAGTTTGAGCCACGTCAATTACAAATTTCGTTTGATATGCTATACCTTAAAATAATTTTCGAACTAGAATCCATTGAATCTGACAAAATTTAGAATTTCTGTATTAAATATCTCAGCTTCATCAATCAAACGTAATCCGATTCTAACGATCCATTCATACTCATAAAAGCATAAATCTTTTGAATTAATGAAAATTATTCCAAGTGTATCAACAAATATAATACAAAAGAAGTAAAAGCTTGGAAAACCGTCGAGATGAAGAAACGAATTTTTTATCTAAGTTACAAAAAAGTTTGTATCGTTATTAATAAATGATCTATCAGTACAGAAAAAGCAAAGAAAATGCTTACAAGTTTCACTGTTACAATCCGACATTTTATTATCCCTCACGACGCGTGCCCCGGAGGTCAAGGTGACGTTACGGTCAGGATCATACAGATGTCACCCCAATCGCTAAAATATCGACATATAGTTTTACCTTGTACAACCTAACAAAACCTGAAGATACATACGAAAGTAGATACTACACAGAGAAGCACTCCACCTGTCAAAGTCCCAAATTTCGCCTCTAAGTATTTTATTGGATACAAAAAAAGGGAGCCGCAAGAAAAGGAGAAGCTCCTTGGACCTGAAAGAAAGTTCTATTTATTTATAGAGGACGTGCTTTTTCCTAGTCTGTCTCCCCCGAATAGGTGGGCCACGCAGAAATTCAAGGGCGAGAGCGCAACGAACCCAGTTACGTTGCTGATAATCGACTTTATCACAGTAGAGTTACACGTTGAAAGGTCATTGCGCGCAAAACTCGTTTCGTATAGGAAATCTTGAAATACAAATAGCTACGTCTTTTTAACCCTCCATGTGTATACTTCATTTTGATCATAGGGTGCCCAATGGACATTATTGAAAAAATTGCCATTAAGCTTTGAACTTTGTAACATATTTCAAAATAATTATTTCAAATTTTTTTTTTATAACGAGAGCGTGGGTGGTAAAAATATTTTGGTATTTTGAGGTAGTCTCGTTTAAATGAAATGGTTAAATATAATCCGAGTAGATCCTTTTAACAGGTATAAAAAAATATTTGCAGCCTTCTTTATTCGCAAAATCCTTAATGACGCTTACAAGAAAATCACTCAGACTCACGTAGCTCTCCCTTCCGAATCTTCCATGTAGGAAAATCCTTCAGACTCCTCAGAAAAATATGGCTGCTTACATATAGAAAATGTACTCTCCTCGTTGAATTCTTGTCCATCCTCCTCATTGAAGTCGACCTCAGAATCCGGCTTTACCTTCAAGTACTTCTTCAGGTCTTTGTCTAACTGATCACAGGGTAGAATGTCTTGCTGGAGACGCTCGATGGCATCCATAAGCAAGCTCATAGTCTCTGTGTAATCAGGTTCAAACATTTTTCCTTCAGGATTTTCTTTGAACAGGAATTCCGCCTGAAAAAAGGTTTCTATTTAGAGGAGGAGTTGGGCAGGGTGAGAGGAAGGTATAATTACGATATCATCAAGTAAGAACATTTCCTCGAAAATGCGGCATCTAGATAACAAATACGCTAATGGTAACCCTGAAAGCCTTCCCCTGCCCCTAATCATCGTCTTATCATTTATAAATGAAGAAAATCCATCGTCGTCATGGTGATTACGTAAGTTTGTCAAACACGTTTGGTCACATAGAATTTCTATTTTTATTCGACCGAACGTCCGTATTGATTGCACAGGAATAACGTAAAATCATGATTTCCGTAATTTTCCTCAAATTTTAGTAATTCGTCCACTCGTCATTATTGCAAAATATCAAAATCGATCGTGTCCTATATTCTTGACTTTTATTTTTTCGGGAAACACTTCGCTAATTTACTCACATGAAATACCAGAAGCGAATGGAGGCAATTATGACATTGGCAAAGAATGATGAAATAAACCATTACGATTATATTATCAAATTTCGATATTTAATTACAACTCGATTGACTCGTCTAATAAACTTATCGTTCGATATCAAATCAATTTTGCAATTATGAACAAATAAATCGATACGTCGATATATCCAATATCACTGTCTGACGTACGAATTGGCACGTATGTTTACGCCAGGTAAAAGTCATGTTATATGTTTACGTTCTCTCGATCAACACAACATGGGATAAGTACCGTGTATCCCATTAAATTGTTTTGACAATTCTCAAAATTCTGGAATAAGCAATTTGAATGAAGTTATGTAAAACGTTGAGGCAAGTATAAAATTTTCCCCACTTGTATTATCATTTTCAGATGTAGCAGCGTATAAAAAGTCTTGTTTATCTAAGTCCCATGCACACAAGGTTTAACCATAGAATGTATCTATATAATTGTATACATACATACGTGTATTATATAGAATTCATGTCTACGCAGACCGAACAAATAATTGAACGTAACTCAGCTTTGTTCGTGTACTTCATAAACCCGCAGACCCCACTTTGCTTTGTATACTCGAAATACACTGTGCTGTACCATCAAGCTTTTTGATGTAGGTAACACATAAGATCCTCTTGTCAGACCTACGTAAATTGGATAAAACAAAAGTATGTACTGCGACAAAATGATGTAACCTCAGCGGGAATTATTGTTTATAAGTGTAGAATAATTGTCAACAGTTTTGCTGTAAAGTATATATGCACGGTTATTCAGGATTGTTACACGATTTGAAGTTAGCGCGTCTGTTTGATTCCATAAATGCCTACGGTAGAACCATCACTGTATTTGTCAGGTAGGTGGTGCAATGGTCCTGAATAATCCTGTGTAATCAAATCAAAACCAAATGAGCCACCACAGTGGTTTTTCAAATCTCCAGAATTGTCCCGCCCTAAGTACACATAGTCTAGCAAACTTAAACAAAGGGATAAAGTTACGTTTTAAAAGAACAGATTTCTATGGTAAAAGCGTTTACTCGATCTTGACAATATTATGCTCGTTCACATGAGGGAGCATCAAATTGACAAGAAAAATAGATTTTCTTAAAGGTGCGTTCTTGCCAGCTGCTTTTCGCAAAATTATATAAGGCTTCCGTTATGGGGGATTTACTTTATTAAATATTTTACAATCGCATTTCGTTATACGACAGGATCAGTCCTATACTGAAGAGGTACGCGATATTTTCTTATCTTTTAAAATTCAATCGGGACGGAGTACCATAAAGCGATGTTCACAATAGCGAGCTGATGCGTTTTTTTCTTTTAAATTATTACCTTGGGACATCACAGCGTTGGAATTCTACTCCGTTCTAACCTAACGAAATGTTTTCTAAGCCCATCACAACTCTACGTGTCTAGCATTGAAAAAATTTGAACAATTTTGGTGTGACACCCCGCTTTATGTTCCTCAAAATAGCCGTTACTCTGAAAATTCTTCGAGGAAAGACCTCAAAATAGCCACATGTCCTCAAAAAAATCAATGAGTGAGTCAAATCGTCTCCAAAATAACCCAACCCCAGATTTATATACACATTATATACGGACAATGGACTATTCTATATATATTTATGTACAGATAGGCAAAGTCCCAACCATTATCGTCTATATAGAAGACAATAGCTTTTAACAGAGTAACTATGGCTTCACTTGTTTTTTACTCATCTTTACGTGATACGTGATACGTGACGTGTGGACCTATAAAGCGTAAACATTGCCGTAAATTAACGAAAATAATTCTACGCACTATGTATTATTCGCTGGGACTAGAGAGAAACGTCAACTGGATTTTGATTATAATTAATCGATAAGTGCAAAGAGAATTCCAGGAAAAGGTTCTTTCAGTAATTTTATAAATTCTTCAAATTCTACATTTCGTTTTTAGGCCTTGTATTTAGATCTATCCCCTTAAAGAATAAATTACATCTTGTCTAACAACAATCTCTTCTTGATTTACAAACCCATTGATTAATTCAGTGTTTAAAAAAATGTAGGAATAAAAAAATGTTTGAAAAATAAATTTTGAAAAAATTCCACTATCTTTAGTAATGTTTCAATCAACTTTGCGAACTGTTAATGTATACATATATGTGTATGTCGTCCATTGAAAAGTGCAGCGATTGTTGTTGTGATGGAAAGGAAAACCAATAGAAATCCTACGTTGCTTTTAAAATTCTCTTCTTCCATTACGAATGAATGATGATGAATATTGGGTAGCAGAGGAATTGTATCGGAAAATACGACAACACGATATGATTAAGTCCGATGGGAATGCGAAACTGTTGTTTCCACGAAATCCATGCTATTCATATTCACTTGAACAAATTTACCGGAGCTTTGTATAATAAATTGTCAAAATCAATATTTCCAGGTAAATAATAAGCTCTGAAGAATATTCGGTTTGCTGATTTCCAAAATTGACTGCAGGTATGAGAACAGTCATTGAATTGTTGGATTTCGAAACAAAATGACATTTTCATATTTTTTCATCGTATCTATCAAAAATAAATATTCAAATAAAAAAATGGCAAAAGGATTTCATACCGTTCACGATAAAAGGGCAGGAAATATTTTTACGTGAAACCTTTCACGTTATGAACCTACTAATATCGAATTTTGATATTGACGAAATAAAATGGAATAAAAAAGTGTATATATTTATTTATAACTTGAAAGGGGAAAACCCTTTTATATTGTTTCTAATATTTATTATCATTTTATATAATATATATTTATGTTATATTGTAGGTCAGAGCTGGATAAACTTACGTAACTTATACGTGGTTAAAACTTTGTTAAATTAATGATAAAAAATGGCGTGGAAATATTAACGATGACTTAAAAAGAATAATAAATAAAATGAATTTATTACTCCCATATTTTTTGCGAATATTAAACCAGGACGAAGACAAATTCATCAACTTATATAATTATCACTGAGATCTATGACACATTTTTGTTCCAGAATTTTGAAAAATAACGTTTTGGCATATCCTAGAGCATTAACATTATCTTACGCCTGGAAATTTATTCAGCGAAAACTTTTGGACTGCGCAAAGTGTTCTTAACGTTATATCTAATATTTCCAGGGCTTAGAACTATTCTGAAATAATAAATGGTACTCATGTTACGTATAAACTTAATAAGAAGGGGTCGTCAACGCATGAATTATATAATACGGGAGACCCGCTATTACCTCGTAAAAAATTTTTTTCTCACAAAGAAATATGTAGCTCCATAAAAAATCGTCATTAACATAACACATGGCTACGTCTATGTGAACTTTGACATGATAAAGTGTCATAATGACATTAACATACTTCAATGTCAATTACATTCGCCGAATATTGTCGTATAAAAGTGGATTAATTTGAATCGATTTTTACTCAACACACTTACAGTATCTTATCCATATATTATTGATTCGAATACCGCTGAAATAACTGATAACGTTTTGAGAATTTTTGAAAA
This sequence comes from Trachelus troglodyta, assembly GCA_030142635.1. NCBI lineage: Eukaryota > Metazoa > Arthropoda > Insecta > Hymenoptera > Cephidae > Trachelus > Trachelus troglodyta. The sequence goes on along the minus strand of JARQTJ010000862.1, from coordinate 306,878 downwards.
AAAATTTGCTTAACAATTACTTTTAATAAGTAGACTTTTCTTATTTTGTGATAAAAAATTATCTATTGAGTGTCGTCGGGTCTTAAATTGAAAATCGTTCTTGTGGTTTAATAAGAAAGATTCATAGGAATTATATAAATAAGGATTGCATGTAAAAAAAAATAAAATATAATTAGGAAATATAGAGTCAACTTCATAACATGATATAACGCTATGTAGAGAATACCAGTGAATAAACTAATTTGAAACGAGCTAAATTGCATATTTACTTACCAGAAAGTCAACTGGGTCTTCTGGTCGTAACTTGGCCACTTCTATGAGTCCTTGGGTCAGAGTCGGAAATACATATTTCATTAAATAATTACGCAAAGGCTCTCCCAAAATGCATAACTGTTCCTCTTCTTCGTCTTTTAGCTTTTCTAGTAAATTCGTCTAAATCGAAAGAAACAGTGAACGATAATTATTATTTGATTATGATAACATTTGTTAAATTCATTTAAAATATCATAAATATCTAAATTACTAATCGAATTAAAAATTCATATTTATCAATTAGTATTAATGGAGAAAATTAATTTTGAAAATTGCGCCAAATCTTGGCTATTGCTGATTTCGAAAATTCGATCAGCGATGAGTTTAATGTCTGTTTCCTTCGCGGGCTTTTAATATCCGCTGAACAGATCGACAGAAACGAAATCGATTACTCCCATCAATGATAACGTCATTGGCCTCGCTGAGTCTTGTGATAAAAAATTTACATTCATGAATTATAAGCCAGGCGTGAAATACCTCTTTTGTGTAGAATGTTATTTGTTAGTTGTAAAATAAGTCAAATATGTGCAATTCGAGTTTTCCATTATGTGGGTTTAAACTCTATTTTGATTCTAAAGTTCGTTAGTGTGTCAAAGTAATTTTTTTTATGGCTAAGGAGAAACAAGTAAAAGACAGAAAAAAGATGGGAGTCCCAATGAAATCATATCCTTTCAATGTTATGATTTTCGTAAGGGTGGAAGCATAAGCTGAATAGACATGTCAGAGAGTTTTTTTTATTATACAAAATTTTATATACTGGTGAAAGAAATCGAATTTTTCAATTTGATATTTACTGATACATATACATATATCAAAAACGGCATCCTCTATGAGATTTGGAACAAAACGATAAGTGATAGTAAAAATAAATTCGTATGAAAATGTATCATTGATAATGATTGAATAGAAATGAAAACGTACTAATAACTTCGAACCAATTTCTTGACACACGTAACCGATCAAAGTTTCCACGAAATTTACAAATATTATACTGCGTACTTATCATATGATATGTATTCGGCACAACAAGTTTTCCCTATTTCAGGATAATGATTATAGTTATGAACATTAATATCGAAAAAAGTCATCAACGATCAATGAAAATGTACTAAATTATTACTGTGACGCAATAGGAAATTATTAATGATTTAATAGAAAAAAAATTTGTTCTAAACTCGCATCTAACGTAAAAGAAATTTGTTTGACCAAACTTTGATAAAAATAAATTAATAAAAATAATAAAATTTTTTCCAATATGAATTTTTAATATTCATACAAAATTTAAAAAATCTTTTATGGCAGATGGTATAGAACATTAATTATCTGATAAATTTATGTACACAAACGCCTCAAAAGCACATTCCATCGATCATCCGATAAAAAGTAAATAGATCTGACAATGCATTTAATAAACGATCATCCATATTTCTGATATTTATGAAAAAGTTGAAACCGCCTTTCACCATATTCACATAGTTCTACGTAATAATTTTCCATTTATCTAATCAATCTATTATTAACGTAATTACGATAATTATACAGTAATTGTACTCTAAAAAACCATCGATTATCAAAATCGATTATAAAATTCTATAATATTCCAATTACGATATCTCTTCAGTATCTATATTAAAAATGACTCAAAATAACAAATATTTTTTTTACTTCTATTTTTCATATATACATCCATCATATTGATTGATAAGCCTTTTTCGCATAAACCTTATCAACACGTTATGCTTGATACACACGATTATAAATGAATGTGATCTCGTCGACTGTATTCTATAGCAACCTATTCGTGGAATTTGTTCCTTTATCAAAGATTTTCTGGCAAAGGAATTTCATATAGTATGTACCTATACAGCGATAAGCGCATTTCAAAAATGTTTTTGAAGTAACCAATGAAGATGGTATAAGGCGAGTTCACAACAGGAGCTACACGTGTCGTATCGTCTTACTCTGGGTACGATAAGCCACTTACCCACTCTATCATCTTTTCCTCTCTTTCCCTCCTACGTGCAAATTCTTCGATGGCTTCTCTCTCTCGCTGGATAGCAGCAGCTGCAAGTGCTTTCGAATCTGCACGTTTTCTACTATCCACTACTTCTGTTGCGCTCGGCCCTGATTAAATGGGAATAGAAATGATAACGTTCTTGTACCAAGGAATCCATGCATTCCCATGGGACATACAACGGATAGAATGCAAGGAAAGTGTATAAAGAGGAGAAAAAAGTAAGCAAGTAGAACAAATACGAGTAAAGAGGACAATATAAATTATAGATAATTTCTCGTTATCGGCTAAAAATTATTTTCTTTTTTATTATATTTATTATATTAATTCTTGATTTATTACTTACCGTAATTTCGGGGCTTGCCGATTTTTTTAATGCATGTAACAAATGTTTCGAACATATCCGGACAGGTTTCGTTTTCAATTGATATGATAAGAGGATGGATATCGAGTTCGTCGAAGAAGTCCAAAGGAGTATTGTCTTCGGTATTTCTTTGCCTGAAAGAAATAATTTATGAGTAACGACACGATTGTGCAAATAAGAGTAAAAAGAGATAGTAAAAAGAGAAAAATAACATCAAAGGTAGAAACATGGTTTTTCATGAAAATTTAACATGAATGAAATTCAGTTGGCAAGTAACGTTTTGTTTGTTATCGGATTGCAATATTTTAATATTCGATATTTGAAACTGAAAAAACGTGCTACTTGTTTCATATTGGTTTATGCTGCAATTAAATATGCGCTTTGAATGTCTTAACGAAATTTTAAGAAACTTGGAACCTTATTTATTATTTATTATTATAAATGAATTACCTATATTCCAACAGTCTGCGCATCATATGCTCCTCCGTGTAATGTGTATTTTGAATTTCCTTTTCGGGACGATTAATTAGACGTTCTATCAAAAATTCATCACATGCTTCAAGCGCTATCACGAACTCCGGCATAATTTTAGTATTTCCACCCAATATGGCGACCTCGTCTTCTTCCTCCTCGTCGTCTACGGCTTCAGGTTCTTCGTCTTCCGCAATACCAAAAAGACTTTTCGCCTGTTCCAACGTTTTCGGATATCCGTCGATAACGTAACCTTGATTTTGGCAATCTGTCGCCAAGAGTCGTTTGAAAAAAATTCTAAATTCATACAACGACAATTAATGTATACAGTTATAAGAAATTTTGTAAGACCTCTAAAAAACAAGTGGATCGTCTCCACGTAAAAGGTTCCACATAAATTTTATGTGATGCGAATTTTGGCGAATTACAAATCACCGAAAGCACAAAAGGATTTCTCCTCCCTTTTTTCATTTCAACCTTCGCCATCCAACAAAAACTTCATTCTCTCTTTCAAATTCACGAATCCCAGTGTCATTATGAATACGTATTTGTGCGAATTGCGATTATTCAAATTTTCCCGCGTTCTCTTACGCATTCACCAACAACATATATCTTAATCGAATTTTCCCCCTACCGTCACTTTCGCAACGGTTAACACACCGCGGGTGGTAAAGGAACTGAATAATAATAATAATAATATGGTGGATAATAACTTGTTCAGGATATCATCACTGAGACGTCCATTATTCTGTGCAAGATTGTTTCGCATCTCATTTAGTTGCTCCTGCAGATTTTCCACATCTGGGATTTCATCTTCGTCATTGTCTTCTTCCTCCTCCTCCTCCTCCTCCTCCTCATCCACCTCATCCTCGTCATGACTGTCACTCGGATTTTCTTTGACTTTATCCTGTTGTGACACTTCCTCCGCCACCTTTCTGCTTCTCGCAATTTCCACTTCGTTCGCCTAAGAAAACGACGCAGCTTTATTACAATACTTTACAAGTTTATTACGTTTTGGATGTCCAATATGAATTTCGTACGAAATCAAATTTTCTCGACTAAATAACCCTAACCTGACCACAGATATTTTTGAGTTTCTACAATTATTACTCTAAGGCAATAAGACAGACGTTAATGAATTTACGACTTGAAAACTTTTTTACAACTTACTAATTTTTGTATGGTATCCGTTATCAGTGTCTTTACGAACACATAAGGTATACGATAATGGTTAGCGAGTTGATGAGCAATACGCGTCTTTCCTGCGGCTGGCGGCCCAAGAACGATTAATTTAATGGGAAGGAGATTACGCGCCATCTTGTATTCCTTAACTATAGCTGCCATGTTATTCTTGAATGGCGTTTCGTAATTCCAGCTGATATTCTGATTGATTATATAAGCCGGTTCGATACGCAAATTAATTGTCATCGCGTCGTAGTTACGCTGATTAACGTCAGGCAATAAAAAGGCCTCCTCTTGGACGATATGTTTGACTTTCCCGGTTGACAATGCTCTGGCGATTCTCTATAAAATAATAAATCAATATTATTTAGAAAATTGCCAAACGTCAAATTAGCCATAACTATTTCAACGTATTATTAATAATTAAGCACTTTGACAATCGTTCTTTGTGAAACAAGTTCCTGCTCCACAGCAACGATATATTTCAGAGATGGCCACTTCCGTATAAGCATATAGACAGTGCTGTAACAGAACGCGTTAATCAGGACTAATGATGAATAACGATTACGGCTCAATTTAGGCGCACGCTATACCGTGAATATAGACACAAATTAAGCTTTGTACATGATTACTGATTAAACGTAATCGCTCGGTATCCTCTTTCATTTAAGTGATAACTCAAAGTAAACACCTGCTTTCCAATTTGCACGTTACACTAAAAATATCAGTTTAACACTCTACCAGACCCAAACTCCAACAGACGATTAGAACAGCTCAGTCACTTACGTAACCAGATCGCGCACATGCAACAATGGGATCTTGTTTCGACCCTTGCCAAAAATTGGTAATTCGGTACTATTTTCCCAGGCCATTTTGAATAGATAATGAAGGATATCTTCCTCGTCGCCATAGGTAATGCCAGAGCATAGTACAACGGTTTTGAATTTGTCCTTCAGTGCAGGATTTTTGTTCGCAGCCAATATGTCTTTCTCGAGCTGAATATGCTCCTTGAAGTTAGGATGAGCCTTGCGTTTCCTATAATTCACTTCCGTGAATGGTAATTCAGGATCTTCCGGGTCCAAAGGTTTCGTCAAGCTCCAAGTCATCACGCTCGAAATCAGAATGAAGTAACGCACTTCTTCTTTACGCTTAAAAGCCTTTGGCGTATTCTCCGCTATTTTCTCCAACTCTTGGACAATAGCTGAAACCCAACAAAGAAGAAAGGCTCTCATCCACGTAAAACGACACCAAAGTTGTTTGTGTCCTCGAGTGGACGAAGGCGTCTACGAAAAATATTTGCTCTTCTTGAATTGATCCAAATAATTTAGACGTCACGTTACACTGCAGGCAAAGTCACGGACGGTTTTTCCCTAAATGATTAGATTCGCGACACGTCCAGGTACAATTGGCTCGCGCAACCCAGTGCTTAAAAATTCGCTCTTGGCCACGAAGAAAATTAAACGGATTACATTAGGCTGGCCAACGCGCCAAGATACGTGTCGGACTCTGCCATCTTGGCTGCGTGCCGAACTCGACAAGTCGTACCAACTGAATAACTCTCGACTCCATGAACTTGACTTCGAAGCAAGACTTCTGTGCTTTCACGTGATACCTGACCTAACCTTCGAAAGCCCATCGAGCCTCAACAATTTCATTATTGTCCAGGGTCACGTCGAAGATGATTATTCCACATTTCATTAATTCCTTTAGGTACGATTCACGATTACTGGGATGTCTAATTATCATCGTTACGTCCTCGAGTTGACGAGTCTGTGAAAAAGAAAATGAGCAAGTATTAATCCTGTTTTACATTCTATCCTAACTTAATCCTAATCAATTCAAGCTGGAGGCAGATGTGATATTCTGATCAGACTAAAACGTTTATGGTATTATATACCTCGCGATCCATGACCGTACCAATCACTTGAAAGTTCCTTGGGGATTCGTTGGAGCCCTTGGTGGGGATGTTGAATTTTTCATCCTCATCCTCAACCTCTTCCGTCTCCTCTTCGTCTGCATATTCAGCCTCGTCCAACCCGTCGCTCGACTTACCCTTGTCAAGGTACAGTTGTTCCGGCAAAAACTGTCAATTAAAGTTTAGGAAATTTTAGTCAAACTTTGGGTAATAAATCTATCGCACAATAGGATCGATATCGAGTGACTCGATTCAAGAACTTGCTCCGATACGGAGTTTACGAAATTTTATAAGTTGAACAAGCTCGTTATAGAATCATAACCTAGATTCTAATAAACTGTGAAGGTGATGCTACAAGCGTTATTATAATCATCAAGGTGTCAACCTGCTATGTAGTAATTGGACTCTAATTAAATGCTAGCGATACCATCCGTGAGACTTGACTGTGGGACTTACGTCTGCTATTTTCTTTCCATGGTAACTGTCCAGTTGATTTATAAAAATTCGCCATGGTACGAAATTTGATTCGTTTAACTGTGTTTCGTTCTCCGAAATAGTTAGTCTCCTAGTAGACGGTTCGGAATTGGCAGGACGACTGGAAGGACTTGGATTATCATCAGCATCTAATGTACTCGCTCTGGATACGTTTAATCGGCTGAGGGACATTTTGGGATCGAGGATTCGCAGCTGTCTGTATTGGCTCTGGTGTCATTGATCTATTTCATGTAACATGCGATGATGGGTGTATGGCAGCGCTCATTATTAAACTATCTTTGATGTGCGCTCGTTTGGTATCGTTATACAAATTGAAGATCATGGCCATGAAATAACGAGGATGAGCAGAGAGGCAGAGAGATAGAAAGAGGAAATGGAAGGAGAGAAAATAGCACTTTATGCCACAAAGGAGGAAAGTGAGTGATTTTCGCCGAGTGCGAGGCTTCTTGCCCGAGCGAAGCGAGATAACACGAGCACGAGGTGAAAATCCGCACTCCTCCCGTGTGTCATATACTAGTTTTTACCCGACTATTTATAAAATAACCATATTTTTATGCCTGCAACGGCACAACGCTACAATATATAGGTGTAGGTTCATATCTCATTTCTTTTGTTTAGTTTTTTCTTCCCGCAATTACTTTTCGCCCGCGTTGCAGGGATGGAATATGGTTATTTTATCGTAATCGGGTAAAAAATGTATTTTTTTCTCGCTTCGCTCGCGCAGCAATCCTCGCACTCGGCGAAAATCACGCACTTTCCTCTCTAGTGGCATAAAGTACTATTTCTGTATTATACGTGAATAATAATTTATATTGTAAGATTTTTTTTTCGAAAATCATCTTTATTCATAATATTAAGAATCTTTATGATAATTCTGTAGGGATGATACTTGACGTTTAATATACGGTTGGAAGAATTCACGTAAAAGTTATAAGAGTTTGGAACGAATTTGAAATTGCTTTTTCCCATTTAGTTTTATGTGTCTTATACTCTGGGGAGACAGAAAACATATTGGAATTTTGGTATTCCGTATTTGCACTCCATGGAGACAAAAGACTTTCGATTTACGATGGCTTTCGTTTGTTCATTTCTTATGAGGAAAAAAGTGTGCCGAAGAGGGTTATCAAATTTTGTGTAAAGGCAGAGAGGAAATCTGTGCTTCAATATGGCGCGTAAACCACCGTCGATAATTCTGTTTCCAACGCAACCGGAAAAGGTCAGGGACACGGAGAGAGGAACCCGGAAATCGAGGAAACGTAGTAAAAAGGGTGGCGAATCGATACTGGAACAATTCGACAAAATGGTGAACGCGAAACTTGAGGAACGTAGGTATGTTATACAGGATTTTGTATTTAAAATTTTGAATATTCATAAAGTCTACGCTCGAGCGTATAATCCTTTCGTATTCCAGTATTCGTAGTTCAAAAATAGGTTTTAGAAAGCAAATTATGATGAAGTATAGTTGTCAACAGGAACTTCTTCTTCTGCAGAGTAACGTATTTTTTTTTAATTATTTTATTACCTACTGCTTCATTGCAAATCCTAAGAAAACCCTAAATATTTTCCAACTTTGATTCCCAGAACAAAAAATCCCAAAAATGTATAAAGGCTCAAAAAACAAATTCGAAAAAAGTTCCTGTAGAATCCTTTAAATCATAAACTCAGACGTTTGAGGTACACAATTTAAAAAGCGTAAATCCAAAAAAAAGAAGCAAAATTTATTCCATCAACCGGTAGCAAAAAATATAATAAGTTACTGCCGCTATAGAGGTGTGTTTAAAAAAAAATATCTGGTCTGGAACCATAGGGTCCATGACGCAGCATCCAATGGTTCCAGCGACGACGAAGCCACTTCACCCGAGACTGGCGCACCAGGTACTCAGCGACCACTTCGATCAATCTCAAAAACCCTGGCGAGCAGTATGAGCAACATAGACGTAATGGAGCAAATGAACCTGAACCAAGACGATGAGCTTGCTGAAGCCGTCGAGAAGTTGATAAAAGCCGAGGAGACGGCACGTTTCACAGAGATGATCGTAGCTGCGGAAGCTGCGGTTGCAGCTGCTCCTCCGGAATTGGCCGAGGAAGCCGCCCTGGCAGTTGCGCAGGATTACCAGACTCAAACTGTTAGCGCTATCAAGGAAGAAATCCCTGGGGATACGGTGATAGAGATTGTGGGATATATCGGGATAAGACGACGTAAACGTGGTACCGGGATTTCTTGTGCTTGTTAACAATTTTATTCCAGCCATATTACGCCATTATTATTACATGATAAAAAATATAATACAGTACTTATAAAACGAAACATAAATTTCTTTTAATAAATTAATTATTCCAACGAAGGATAATTGAGGGTATAGACTGGAGTCTTGTACCAGTGGAATTCTGTTTACTTCATGCACGGAAAACCTGTATGGTTTTTTTGGTCATGTTAATATGTATGATAAAAGTGACTACGTATTCCTTAGCTACATGCATATGTATGTATCTATGATTTCTTTCTTTGCTCGAACCTAAGAATGCAATCGCGCCTTTCTCTCCGAACGTAGGACGTTCGAGTAATTCCTGACCAAGAAAGTAATTGTGTATGGGTTGTGCGGTGGGCTGAATTATCTTAAGTTACCTTCAACTACGTTCCATTGGCTTCGTTTGCATACCACTAGCGAGATTGCGTAACTATTCCGAAAGTCAACGAGGATTCGAGCAGGATGTTAACGTGAAACTATCTTCTGGATATCTCTTGACTCAGATGGGCGGAGGATGTTGGGTGTGAATTGAATAAGAAATTTAGAACTGGTTTTTATAAAATAGATTTCAATTTGATTTAAAAAGTTTTTAATTTTACTATTGGTCAGAATTCTATTTCTATCCTCGAATGAACAAAAACGCGGAAGGAAAAGAGGTAGGAGAATTTTAATATTCATATAACCGATTGCGAACGTGCCGGTGCACATTAAATTTAAATGGTGGCCTTGTAAAAAAAAACTATGATTATATTAAAATTAATGTTGAAAATGCAAATTGTAGAAGGACCAGAGCGTAAGTAGATTTATTGTTAATACGGAAAACCCAGAGTACCCTGATAAATAAATAAATACCGTCGCTATTAATAGTTTTTGTAAATTTTTCTCTTTTACAAACTTTATACTATTTTTTTCCTCCCTTTTTCTTGTCTTTTTTATTTTTGAGGCATTAAATGACCTTTGGCTATGACTGAAGTAATTTGTTCTTGAGATCAAAGAAAAGAGCGACAATCTCAATGAGAACTATCAAGAAAGTTGGTTCCTAATAAGAAACCAAGTCTTAATTAAGAAACTTTCTCAACTAGTTATTATACGGCACTAATATGATGAATTCGCAAAGTTCGAAATCACGTATAGTCATAAGAAATCACAACGTCACAGAAACAGATGCGTACAAGCAACTTCGCTTATGAAACGGCGGTATTTAGTTTATATTTTTTTAACTAAGCAAGAAGTTGTCCTAACAAAGTTCCGCAACTAATTGCACAATTACGTACATTAGCCTGCGAATATTTATATGCAAACTAATTTTGAAACGGATCTTCCCTATACACATTATGATCCTTATCACCGTAAGACTGAATTAGTAAGAACAGACGGTACAAGTTATCAGATATTTGTAAAGAACTTTGGGTATAACATGATTTGAAATCATATTATAACATGACAATTTGAAGGCCTTATTAATTCTCTCAACAATCACATACAGGGTTATTTGGGGCAAAGGTACCAGTCGAAGCTGGTCACATATAGATGATTTCTCCAATCACAGTAGTGTCATATTATGGAAAAAAAGAAAGTTAATATAATATTATTAACATTATGAGCTTCAAAATCTTTCAATTATTTATCAAGGTGTCATTGCGTCGATTAACGGAATTGCTGAATTGCGCCCAACTTCAGCTGATGCGTTTGCCGTTTAACCCTGTACGAAGAGCTTGCCAGTTATGGGCACTTAATGCCCAGTCCAGCCGTGAAATGTGCTTTGGAACGCGGACTGTCGACCAATGATATAACACCTCCAGAGGAATTCACATTGTGATACATATTTACGTTTCACGTTTGACAAGTGTGACTGGGCCCTTACTGGTCCACTGCATCTACCAGTAACGGTTGAGTACGGAGCCGCTTTTGTATGTTGTTAGGCTGTAATTAGTAAGTGCACATAAATATAATTTCAATTTAATTAAGAACAGCAGCAACTTCAAATCGAAATGAGCAAGCTGGAAATGACGTCGATCTATGAAACTTCAAGAATATATTTCTTTAATAGGAAATTTAGTCTTTGGATAAATTGTTTGTATCTTCTTATATATGTAGATGATTGGTACGAGATGCTCCATTAAGATGATAAATCTTCAACCATTTAGAAACTTATTATCATCATCTTTGCACGTACCACGAATATCGAATCTTTATAATCCCTACTTAACAATGAGTATAAAGTGAAAAATAATTTATTTCCCCATTTCTCATAACGACGCAGAACAGTTCTTAATCAATTTTCAGCAAGTGTACGACAATTAGGCGAATTCATTGTCCTGCGAATTAGTATACGACGAAGAATTTTCTCGAAAATGACCAGCTCTCGAGACTAACACATCCTTGCGACAGAAAACGTACTCAAACTTTTATGCTTCCCAAATGGAGCGCAGAGTAAATTGACTCCAAGTATAATTCCTGCTTACGTAAATATAACCTCCATTGCAAAGTCAGCGTCGTAACTCGAAATGAAATGCAAACAATGTGAAATTGTGGAAAACGGTACAGACGCAATTATACACTCTTCAAGATCAATTTTAAGATCTTAACGTTAAACAATTATACAATTATTCCGTATCAGGGCTAATATCAATCTAGACACCCGAAACATTTCTGCAATATCAATATTAATTAGTTCCTACCTGATAAACAGAAATTTAATCAAACCACCATTTGTGATTATCCATTGTTACATCGTCGTGTATTGTAACGATATTGAAATGAGCCCTTGATATAGCAAGGATGTTTAACAAAGGGAACGTACTTTAATATTCATGAATTATTAGAGACCATCAAGACATACCAGTCAGGGAGAGAACATAAATTATCGATGATCAACAATCATCTTCAAGTCATACATAGAGACTGTGCTCTGTAGTCGTTAACAATTGATGATAAAGAAGATCAATCGTATGTGTGAAAATCGTTCGACACTAACGCTTACTGGTGGCAACTGGACGAACTTGAAACTTTTCTCAGAATTTAAACGTGATCGGTGACCGTCCATAACTTATAGCGCAGCCTTATTCGTCTATACGATTTAAGTTCAGTAGAATGCAAGCACACAAGCTCCAACGAAAATTTCACATTACAGAAGAGTGGAGTGAGAGCTTTCCTTATCAGCTTCTCATAGGAACTGGCGGAGCACTAATGGCTCTTGTACTTCTTGCTGCTGTGAGTTTTCAATGCTCAGCTACCTGGAAATGGCTCATGGGCGTCGCAAGGCAAGAAAACGACGACGACGCCGACGGTGACCTTTCACAGCAGAATGCAATACGTATCAGTCATTCGTTGCCGGATCTTCAATCAGAGCCAATAACTCATGAGTACGTGCAAGAGCAAAAAGACAGTAAGAAGGTAAGGAAAAGTATTTCGGAGAATAGTCCTTAACGAGATACTTGAAAAAAATGCACAAATATGTATCTATTTTTAATTTCATCCGTTTACGCTTTGCAATATCAATTTCGCGTCCTCAGGTGCTAAGGCAGACGACGCTACCGATAGTTCCCATGAGACATCAGACCTTTCAGCGACAACTGTCACATCGTCTCGACTTGCCAAATATCAAGTTTAGTATCTGCAGTTTGGAGAATCGTAGCGATTCGAGTCTTGGTCTTATCAAGGTACGCAAAGATGAATACAATTGTTCTTGTTTAGTAGAACTTAAAGGGGAATTCAAGGAAGTTGTACAAACAAGAGCCATATCGGCTACTCCGCGACTTGGTAATAGGTTACCAAACTGTCATGACTATTATCTTATGTATATGTATATAATGAATATGTCTTTCAGCCGGAACTGTACAAAAAAGATCTTGTGCGACAGGGAAGTACTGAAAGTTCAAGTACCGTAGAAATGGAATATGCTGGAAAGTTACACTTCGCGCTTCGTTACGATAAGGAGATCGAGGGCCTCGTTGTTAAAGTAAGTTTAGCACGTAAAAGTCATCATCTTAATTATTATTACTGTTACCATTGTTATTCTTATATTCCTCCATACTGTTTAAATTCTTATACGATAAAATTGAATATACAGCTTTTAGCTTTTAGTCTCGGTTATAACACAGCTGTATATAAAGTATAGTTAGCTTATCACTGCTTAACAAAATATTCATCAATTTTAAAAATAACTTTCTCTATGGTATAACGCACGTTGATTATCAATTAACTTTACACGTGATGAAATTTGATTAAACACGTCGTTCTCGTTATATGACAATGTCGAATGGTTGAGTTAACTGCGACCGATATTTGCGAACTAGCCTCAATGGCGGCTTTAAAGCTATACCGTTTGAGATGCACGTCAAATGCAATATGAAATTGTATGAGCATGTGCGTCTATATAGCTCTATAGTATGTGCTATAATCACAACCTGTACCGATATAGTTCATAGGTCTATTCAAGGAATATATTATATGTTATTATACAAATGTCCTTCGTACAGATTCCAAAATTCAAATCTTAGTCACGATCTGTCTCTATTATTTCGTGGGGCTCAAACGGGATTGTGCGCTTTGCTAGAGATAATTTACGGGTACCGTGTAAAAGGGGTTTGGCGTACTTTCACCCTTCATTTCTATGGAACTTCAACCGTTCGTGAACTGTGACCGATTACACAATTTAACGAGACGTGTAATACGGTTGTTATACCGTCGGCAAAGTCTTCCAATTTCCTACTTTATTTCGGGAAAATTCAAGTCAATCTGGAATTGCGAATAATTGCTCAATTGAAATTTAAACACAGACTGTGATTACCTTCGAACGAGAGTATTTTACCTTGTGAACGCAGCATCGTGTGATTTTTTGATATATCAAAAACTCTATTATTTTGAATAATTTTCAATGGAGTAATTATTGCATGTAATATGTAACGACGTAATTTGTTGTTGCGATGTAACGTGAAACGTGCATTATGTATTATGTTAGGTAACAATGGGAAGCAGTTCAATGGCAACATCTGTTACATATTAATAACCATATAGGTGTATATAGGATTTGAATAGCAGTATGTATTGATTATTTGATTCCGATTATTATTGGCAAAGGGTAATGCTGTCGGTTGAAAAGTTAACGGGTTATTATTTGGTTACGTGTTGAGAGGCAATGGGATATTCATATTACTATATCCCTAGCGAATTTGTTTTGACTGAATTTTTTCAGATTTAAATTGATCACTTTTCGGTAACTGTCTTAATCCGCTGAATAATTTGTGACATTTTGGATGTTTAAAAATTTTTAATTCTAAAGTAAAGAAAAAGCACATCGATGACGTTATTATCGTCATTTCCTTTGAATATTTTTTCGAAGTCATATTAACAATGAATGAATAGGTTATTACCAAAATTATTCATTTTAAGTAAGAATTTTCAGAGTTTCCTAAAGCATGTATCCTCTATTGGTAGTTATGGTTTCTCTATCAAAATTTACCGGAAGCCAAGTTTCAGAAAAATTTTAGTAGCTTTTGGGTAAAAAAAGTTTACAAGTATATTTTGGTCATTTTGCTTTGCAAAACTGAATTCGCTAGGGATACCATAAATTAGTATGCACACTCGCGAATTTCATAAACCGTTCCACGAGGCTAATATAAATATTCTAATTAATATTTGATACGAGGATTCTAGTATGCATAAAATGGATTTTATGAAATGGAATTTATAGACAGCTGTAATAATCGGCATTTGCAAATTATTTGTTTTGTTAACAGGTACTAGAAGCTCGTGAATTGCCCATAAAGGATGTGACTGGTAGCAGCGATCCTTACGTTAAGGTTTATCTGTTGCCCGACAGAAAGAAGAAATTTCAAACGAAAGTGCATCGCAAGAATTTGAATCCAATTTTTAACGAAACTTTTATCTTCAGGTTAGTGTAAATCAATTTTTTCTTATTGAAGTTAATGCTGATAAATATAATATTATTTATAAAAGTAATAATACTATTTTAGTCATATGATCTATAATATTATATTTTTTGTGTATAAATTTCAGTGTACCGTACGACGATTTACGTGAACGTTACCTACAATTTTCGGTTTACGATTTTGATCGATTTTCTCGCCACGATCTGATTGGTCAGGTGGTTTTAAAAGGACTGCTGGATTGTACCGATCTGGAGCAAGAAATTGAATACACAATGGATATCCTCTGCGCGTTACAGGTGAGAAGTTATCAGAAAATTAAAAAAATGGGAATTATATTATTTTATATATATGCCATTTTTCATACTGAAAATTCAAAATATTTCTTTCAGGAAAAGGTGGATTTAGGTGAATTGATGTTATCCCTCTGCTATTTACCAACAGCAGGCCGTCTAACGTTAACAGTGATTAAGGCGAGAAATCTTAAAGCTATGGACATAACAGGCTCTTCTGGTAATATATAACTTCATTATAAATGCATAATCAGGCTGCGCGTTTTTGGCGAGATCTTTGAAATTTGGCATTAATTGACATCCGTAAATACCATAAGGTCTACTATAGTTACATTAAGATCCAAAGAGTAAATCCCCCTAATTCAATTACCTTATAACACGAGACGGTTTCACGCGTCATGCAAGATTAAACCATCCGGTACAGGTCTGTCGTTAACCGGTGCGAAGCTTTAATTAATCCCCCTAAATATCCCCGTCTATTTATTAACACTACTCTGCACCATAGAGTAACATTTTCATCCGATAGCTACCCACAGTAATCCTTCTACTGATAACGTTCATCTACAATCCCACAGATCCTTACGTGAAAGTCTACCTACTCTGCCAAGGTAAACGAATAAAGAAGAAGAAAACGACCGTCAAGAAAAATACATTGTGCCCCGTCTACAACGAAGCACTGGTATTCGACGTTCCCGCTGACAACGTCGAGGAAGTCAGCCTCATAGTGAAAGTGATTGACTATGACAGGTACCAGTGTAAAACAACGCTATTATTCCATTTCATTACACAGTGTATATTATAAGGTATTTATTAAGGTTAAAGCAAGAAAAAAATTGGCCGAGCCTTTCTTATCCTGAATGCCTCACGTAGCTCGTTTCGCGTTTCAAATCTTGGCCGATCTAGTTAAGATCGCTTTCACGTCTTTTAATTCTACACGTTGTATTCACACCAACCTTCTCTTCAGAATCGGATCGAACGAGCTCATGGGCTGCACTGCGATAGGCTCCAGTTTTATTGGTATCGGTCGAGATCACTGGCTGGAAATGCTGGACAATCCAAGGAAACCAGTGGCTCAGTGGTATCCACTTCTGGAGACCGTTGCTGGCCACATTCCAGCGGTCACCTCGGAACCACTTCCAGTGAGCCTCAGCTGCTTGAATAGCAGGTGAGTTACCGTTCTCTTGAACATTTTTTATAGGTTGAGGTAATTTTGAAAAATTGATTGTTCGTACGACGATGCATGACGAAGTGATCGATATTTACCTATAAGTTATGGCATGAGCTGATGATAGCCTGAGCAAATAGAAATTCTGAAGAATCGACGACAGTGGATATAATTGGTATTTTTTTATTTAGATTTTTCTTTACTTTCTCTTTTTATGCCTGAGAATGAAAGTTATGCACGATATCTTTCAATTTAGATGAAGGCAATACACCCGGTGCAGAGAATGCAGAAGCTCGCGAATTCTATTGGACGTTGACTAGGCGTACGTCCCCCTTCTGTCACTTTATGCACACTGCTTGACTGACTTAAGTACAACCTACGTCTTGAAGATCGACAGATTTTACATGGATCTGTGCTTTTGGAAACTCGTCGACAAGCGTAGAACGGTTAACGAGAGATGGCGGCACTGGATCGTTATGTGGTTATTCATGATGTCTCCTACGTTTTGCCACTGTACTGTGGGTGAGAATTAAATTTCAAAACGAAATGTTTGACTAGGTTTTTTTTGCAGGCTTTGAATATTACAGGGATCAACTGTAGCGAATTACTTTTCCTTCGGGTTTTATTTGATCGTTAACACTGAGATCAGGAATGATTATTTCAAGTGATCGAATATATTAGATTTTGGAAGATTACTCTTAAAGCTGTCGAAGAGCCTTAATATCTATATTGGATAATCTAATGAAAATGGTGAAACAATACCTTTGGGTATTTTGAATAATTAACAAAAGCACGTGTACTGATGTAGATCATAGATATATCATCAGTGTGATAGGCGTTGAATATCTATGAAAGCGTTTAACCATTACAGGTATATGTACTCTGGTCGATTGCAAATACGTATGAAAAAAAGAGGTTTCCTCATACGTAATATTAATTTTTCTTTTTATTTTATCGATTCAAAGACGTAGAGTAGCCAGCTGTATTACGATGTAGACTAAAGGTATACAATACTGAGTGTGAATTTCGATGTAAATTTTGTTCAGTGTATTATTAAAATTACAAATAAAATTATAATCGATGGAATTTATCAGTTTTGATGAAAGTTTCAACAGAGAAATAAATACAGAAAGTATATCAGAAATAATTTTCACACATTTTCTAAATCAATAGAAACTAGTGTGACGCTCTGTACAGGAAATAAAAAGATTCATCGGTCAATTAAAAAAT
Organism: Trachelus troglodyta; assembly: GCA_030142635.1. Classification (NCBI taxonomy): domain Eukaryota; kingdom Metazoa; phylum Arthropoda; class Insecta; order Hymenoptera; family Cephidae; genus Trachelus; species Trachelus troglodyta. The sequence goes on along the minus strand of JARQTJ010000862.1, from coordinate 289,297 downwards.
ATTTCATGGGAAAATTTTGATGAATTATTTATTTATAAAAGTTATTATCTACGACTGTATAGAATATATATGTTTGGAATCATACGAGTCGTACCAGAATCGAGAGGACAATAAATGAGGAAAAATCTTTGTTGAAGATATCGGTAGTGTTTATGAAGATGAGTTTTTTTCCACATATACGATTAAGGATGACGCAATAGACGATTTGGCGTTAACTGTTTCACGCTTGCTATCTGGAGTCCAACTTCTATGCAAATATTGTACTCACGAGATAAATGTAAATCAAGTCCTGAAAAAAAAGAAAAAAAAAGAAGATGGCTCTCTTTGTGATATAATATACGGAATATTAAAGGATAAGGTTGTACAGTGTGATTTCGACATTGTGCAACCGTTGCTGCTTAGTACACTTAAACGGAGGGAATTTTTCATTAAATATTTCTGTGAAAATCACGGTAATCACGGGACATCGTGGTATTTCATAACATATTACCCTACATATTTAAGAGCAATTCGCGAAAATATACTAAAAAGGAAGCATGGCATGTCAGCTTTTACTGAAGTGTACGGTCAAAATTTCGAAACTTGAAAATATTTAGTGTAAAACTATAGTTTTTACGTTGTCGAATTTAAAGTCAATTAAAGCAGCCGAAAGGTATAATTCAGGTAAATTTTGGTTTGTTGAACAGTCTTAATATGGTTCTGATGTTCTGATGCATCAGCTAATGCAATGTTCCTAAATAACAGTATGCGTTATCACTTCATCAGTTTTTGGTTATTTAAGTTAGATTTTTTAGTGTAAAAAAATATAAATATTTACATTGATTCGAGTAAATTTTACCATCGAACACAGTAAAAAATGCAAATAACAATATTTACCATGTTCACTTTAAAATTTACTTGTAACCACTGAAAATATCGTGCGTTATAACTATAAGCAATAAGTAATGAAATGGTAACGATGTCCCACGATTACTGGTTTCTACGGTAAATTTTATCGTGAATTTCACATGAAAAATTAATGAAAAATTCTCTCCCTATATACACGGTAAACTCAAAAATTCGATCTAAAGGAAGTTGATAATAATGTACGATATTATAAGTGATCTAGAGGATGAGAAAAAAAATGAATAGAGAAAAACCTAACAAGCAAGTTATATGTACAGAATATCTATACTAGCAATGTAATCTACGAAGTTGTTCGAGAGGGAAACAAATGCGAAAAGAGTGGGAAAAAATACATATTTGAATCGAAAGGATTTTCGAATCTAAGACATTGTATAAGAACAAGATTGGACAACGATGATTAAAAACGTGATTTCTCTGACCGAAAAGAAACACAAATAGTTTTGACGGTTGACGTAAAATTGATTAATTCTGTTAAATTTTAAAAATATTTGTGTAAAATATCCTAAATTCGAATTCACGTAATAACCTATGAGCTATTTTGGCTTTATAAGAATTTTAAGTTATAAAATGTGTGCGTATTTGATAATTGGAGAAAAATATTTCTAGAAAAATTACACGTTGTCCTATCGTGCATTTAGCGTGTGGATAATACGAATTTGAACTGTGAATTAATGACTTTCAATCTGCATTAATACATATTGTAATTTCACACTTGAAATTACTTTGCAATCAGTGCGATTGCATTTCATTATTAAATCCTGAAGTCGTAACGAAACGAGCTTCAACCAATGCGTAATTGATTGTTGGCGATGTTACTTGATGAAAAGTAAACTTAATTATTCCTGTAAGACTTTGATCGACTGTCCTTCAGGCTGACGATAAGCTGTTCCAAGTAGTTCCATGTAGAGACGAATACCTACTTGAAATTAGTAAAATCAAAAAGTCGTACCTTCGTTGTAACATTTTGTTTACTTGCTTCATAATTGGAGCAGGAATCGGATCTGCGTGATTAAATAGTTATATTATTAAATTATCCACAAGTTTAGAATATAATATTGGGCATCCGAGCAACTTTATGTTAGCTGATGAGTAAAAGTTTTCGGGCTGTAAAATGATGAATATTGAAAGAAAAATAAACTTCGCAAATTACTTTATCGAGACTTTTCAATTTCGCATATTAAAATTGTTTTCAGAATAAAGTCGTTCAAACTCGATTTATATAATCGTAAGTACTTAAACCATTTTGGGTAATTCTGTCGATTAGCCCCTTTTCCGAAAAAAGTCGATAGAATTTATTTTTCACCTCGATTGGCTTGTTGGCATGCCAAATAATGAAAATCAGTCGGGGGAGACAGAACTT
>JARQTJ010000862.1:159178-286931 GCA_030142635.1 Trachelus troglodyta | reverse complement strand
AAAATGCGGGTTCCTCCGACTGATTTTCATTATTTGGCATGCCAACAAGCCAATCGAGGTTAAAAATAAATTCTATCGACTTTTTTCGGAAAAGGGGCTAATCGACAGAATTACCCCATTTTGAAAAAAGCTGTTCGCATAGAGTATCATGTATTGGACGTATGTGTGATAGTGGTAATTAAGTTAGTGATAATAATTATTTTTCAATTGTGCAATTGCGATAGATGTAATAATATGTAAAAGTGACATTCCCGTTATTTTGATTGATAACCTTTTTTTGACTGTCTCGTGAAAAAGTAAAACTTTGGAAGAACTTCACTTAACTTTGTTATCCAAGCAAAAACTGATAATTCAATCGGTGTATATTTGTGAACAAAAATTGGAAAATTGCTACTTGAGAATAAATTGAAGTGTATGGAATAGAATACACATAAACAGTAATGGAGTAGGAAGACGCCTGTAGCAATTTAGCATTCGCATAGAAATTGTATAGATAAAATTGAATTATAAAAAAGAAAAGTAATTGAAGATATATAATAATCTTAGTGCCATTAGATTTAGTCCGATACATTATATTCTAAGTGTATGGCCAGTATGTTACATGAGCACGATATGCATAAGAGTTTCACATATCACTAATGCTCGATGGATGGATAAATATAAAAATGTCGGCGATTCGATCAGTATGATATACGTTAAGTTTCAATGCTCACCTTGCCGAAAGCCTGCTCCAATTAAAAAAATACAACAGTAGCAAGTAACTAATGGATTGAACTGCAGAAGTCTCAGTATCGATAATATATACTTTTCTAATAAATAAACATCTATTCTGTATTTGGGCATACAATGTCCCATTGTGATTGTGAAAGAAAATAAATCAATATTACATAACATGGTAATGGAATATGTCGTTGGATTATTTTGACATCACTAAAAACAAATTCTAATATCAAAATTGTTATCGTCAATTGATTGCAATTGAACGCCAATTGAAATTAATTGAATTATCTGTACAAAGATTGAAATATTTTTCGTTTATCTATTTTTCAAACAATTACAAATAAACGACAATTTTTAGTTGCAATTTGTACCTTTAATGGTAATTATATTCAATTCGTCAGGAGATTTTTAATGATTGCAATTAACTTGAAATTCAAATGTACTTTTCATTTATTTTACTACTTATTTTTACATTATTAATCTACCCTTATCCTAGGATACAATTTTCCCATTACGTTATGCCTATTCAAAATTTTTACGATAATTCTAAGTATAAAATAAGCAATAGAGCTTATGTTGTTAAATAGCAACGACTTAAGTACTTCTACCTAGTAGTACTTCGATAAAAGTGACGGGAACGTTAATTATTGATCATCTGAAAACTTGCTTTACACAAGTCCATGACTGCCATCTGTGGTAATATCTCGTGAATACTTTCAAACAAAATTACCGTAACTCTACGGATTCAAAATCGCCACGACGCATCGACATGCAAATTGCATTCGCAAAGTAATTCCACGTGCAAAAGTCCATCGCGGTTCTTGTTGATTTAAAATTAGGCCATTTTGAATTTCAGTTCCTCGACGTTATTTGCATGATTTTTTTTCAAAAAGTTTTCTCAGTTTCAGTTTTCTTTGGCAGTCGGAATCTTCACGAGAGATTCATACGACTTTGTAGTCCATTTTAATTTCATATAGTGACATAAAACACAATGACCAGTACACACGAGGGATAGGTAATATTTCAAAGAATATTCAATAATAATTCTTTCCGTGATGTCTCCTTCGTTTGATTTTCATAAGCTTATCTTGATTAATAATTTTAAAGGGATTCAATAATGACGCCAGTATTCCGATTTACGTTCGGTTAGGTTCGTGTCGCTTTCTGCTTTGAAATTTACAATGAGTTCCAGCGTCACTTTTATTTATGCAATCGAATCACCCAGCTGTCCTGCCCAAAAAATCAGACCAGTCTATTTATTATATCAAGTAAGCGCTTAAGTGTAGAGTAATATTATTTTTAGCACTTTATTTCCGTGTATTTTATTTTCCCATAATTTTATACGCTTATAAACATTAGATGTATCCGTTAGTGTAAACCTAGGTGTTACTCATAATGGGCAGATTTTCATTCGTGTTTTAACAAGTCGGATGAAACTTTACACAGTTTATTTTCGCGTTTATTGTAATTGCGGGTAAGTAAAGTTACTTCACACGTAAACATTAATGTGCTTACTCATCGAATATACAAATCTATGGTTTTCGTAATTGTATTGTTTATATTATAATTAAATTGTAGTAATAATATAGGCAAACTCTCGTAGCGTTGTACTTAGCGTTATTTAAAATAGTAGCATTACTTTATACTGAAGTTTTAAAGTTCGGACAGAAATTGATTTAACTTCTTTTATTTAGCAATATGGAGGGAATTCACTAACAACTTGCTTGAAAACGCAGCATTCACATCTATGAACAAATATAAAAACTCTGCCACGCATTCGCTGCTTGGCGCCAATTCAAAGTAGTGCGCATGCGCGCACGCGATTCCTATTACGTTTTGCGGATGACGTAATAAGTTCCGCTTTGCTCTTCAATTTTTTTTCTAAGTTTTTTTCATTTCTAACGAAGTCCATATCACCGTCATCCGCCTACATGAAGAATCACCTGATTGAATGCTTTTTCCAAAAAATTTAGTTTTTTTTGTCATTCTGGTCATTTTCTTCTTTATCTCGGCTCCTTATCGTTAACACTTTTTTTTTAATCATTACTGCGAAAATAAGATAACGGTACGGCGCATCTGTACAGCAAGTACACGGTAAGTACACACATTACACATATTAATAATGGGACAACTTTACATTTGCAAAGAAAAATTTCTGTGGGAGTAACAGGCACCGTTCTCGCACATTCTTAGTTGCAAATTTTCGTTTGCGCATTTATCCCTTTTTTTAAAGTTATCTCCTTCGATATCTTTATCATCTTGACATTCTTCACTCTCTTTTATACTTTCACTCGATTTCATTTTTTTGGGTTTTTTATCAGAAACAATGTTTCCATCGCGTGGACATCGGACATCATCAATGGTCACATTACGCATGCGCCCTTACTATCAATAGCCTCTTACATAATTCACACTGCACAATTTTCTAGGTTACGCGTATAAATTGATAAATAACATGCGCCAAGAAAACGATTTAATTCGAATAGCGGTGCACAATAATTGAGTTACATCGTGATTCGCAAGCTCAGATTTAAAAATGATGGCTCTATACAGTTACCCTATACGTAATAATGGTATATTTATGTAACTATGTCCGCAGCAATGTTAAACTGCGAATATGTTTTTTTTTAACATGATTCGCAGATCCTTGACTAGGTGCACCAATCTTGTGCGCGCAAGAGTGAAGAACGGTCAATTAATGGTTACAGCTGTGACTATTGATTTTTTTTATTTTCCCGTAATATCATTTATGCACTTTAATTCCTGGAATGCAGCCGCGCGAACGTCAATATAAATATCTAAGTTTGGTTTATGCCTTTTGTTGAAAATCGATTAACGTAGTAGTTACAAATTTACGCAACGCAGAGCTAGCAGCGTTTTACACAATACACAAAACAGTGCTAACTGTAACACATCATTGACACGTACTTATGGCTCCAAGTTTTTCCAATTTTTTTTTGTAATATCTTTTTTTGCCTATTCTAATTACTCGTACACGTGTTCACCGCACATTCGTTCATTCTTTTACATTCTTTCGTTCAATCAATTTTTTAAAAAAAAACCCAGCACGTAGATCAACAATTGCTATGAATAATTTCTACGGAGTTATTGATATTTGAAATACAATTGATTTCAAATTATACAAAAGTACCAATCATATAATACGTAACAAAAAAAAATAGAATTGATCAATTTCTTTACCGTCAATGATAAATCATCAATTATAACGCCGTACAAAATATTGATGCGAATTCAAATCCGTCTTGATTTTTATAACGAAACTTTAAACGCAATCGATTATTTATTTTTATTGACTTTCCGCTGCTATAATAAAATCATTTTCATTCATTATTGCACATTTATTCGCCATCACACTCTTGCGTCATTTGCAACCCCACTGAATATTTTTCTATAGACTCACAGAGAATCAACGATTAAATTCACGATGCCATCCTAATTGGTTTACTTAATTCTTTGTTTCATTATCCTTAGACTTACTTTTTTCTCACTCTTTCTTTCTCTCACTCTCTTTTCCCAGTTTCTCCGTCATTCTCACTCCGGGTGTCTTTCGCTCGCTAACATTTTTTTCATTTTTTCTTTTTTAATCCGATTATTATATCTCGCATGCGAAAATATTAAGAAATATCCTCACAAAGTTAAGCTGGACGGCTTTGATGAAATTAGGATCTTTTTAAAGGACGCGAAGTTTAAGGGCTGCGGGGACTTAGTGACGGGTGTATCAGAGAATTTTACAAAGTCGCGTGACAAGTGCCGGTTACGTAATGACGTCACCGGCCGTGATCAAAACTGAAGTCTACAATTAGTGTTCATAGTGAGAAATTGTAACGAGCGGTAAATACATATATATAATAATATAGTATGTATATATAGTAATTAATCGGCGCAGAAGTAGTGCAATACGGTAAACGCACGGTTATATTCACGAAGGTAATGATTAATGTATGTAATATTATACAACATAGAAGATTATCGTATTTACACAGAACACGCTAACACAAATATTCGCCAAACCCACGTTCGTCGATGAATAAAAATAAGTTACGCACAGTTTGGCATCTCTTTGCGACTTTTTGTTTTTGTCTCTTTTCTTTACGATTATCGTTTTTTTTTCAATTTCTTTGTCTTCCTCCTTCTCCTGGCCGTATCGTATCTCAATCCCAGTATCCCTCGTCTGTCTCAATTCTCGCTAATACCTCTCTTCCCCCTGTGCCTTAATCTTTATCGTCATCTTATTCCTCGTATGCAAATGCAAGCCTTTTAAAATTTGCAACGTAGATAGATCCAAGTCTCCATAATTGACTAGCGTTGTGTTTACTTGTTACATATTTAAGCCTGTACTTGCTACTAACGATACTGTTATTATTTTTATCTCCATTTTTCTTCCTTCTCTTTCATTTGCTTACTTCTCAGAAAAATTCGAAGACACCAAATCCCAGTGAGTCCAACGCTCGTTTATCGCTTAGCAATTTGTTTATGAATTTCAAAGCACATTGCGTCGGCATGCAACAAGCAAATACGACCGGACGCATTATTATTATTATTATTATGACAGTCGCCAAATGATGACTTATTGTTGTACGAGCGTGGCTCGTAATCTATTGTAATACCAGTATCGGGAGATCATGGCCGAATAATATACTCGCACCAGTTTTTATTAGGTTCTGCCTAATTTAAGTACTGTGCAAAATTCACGTCCTTGAGAATGTGAATTTTATAGTTTTTTGTTTGCCCTTGCAAAATCACGCACACAATCACATATACACACTCTCATTTCCAATTTCCGGTATAACTCGACATAACTTTGACAATTATTTAGTAATTGAGTACCATAAATGCCCATAAAATTCATCCTAATTAACACGTAATGGCGACGGTGTATTCGAACCGACATTACCGACCGACGATACAATCGGCACGAGATCTTCGGCAACGATCGGTTACACGAATATTTTTTATTTCTTTTATTATATAACGATCTCGTAACGGTAATTCATCGGCTCTCGTTTGGGGAAAGACTGTATTCTCTTGAGGCTCTTCCAGGATGTTCCGGTTCGGTTTATTGTTCTTTCACCTGGATCTCGGGGGGATGATCCTGGAGTGCCTGATGCATTACCGGACGAGACGATAGTCGTAGGTTCAATAGCGCTGTTGAAATTCGTGATGCCATCGGTTAAAGTCAATATGGAATATTACCATGGAACCATTGGCTAATCCAGCAAGGAGAAACCTGAAATACCGAACGCCAAATGATTCGGTTATCATGAATTCATGATGCACGGTGTAACAGGGAAAATGACTTTACCGACAGTTTAGATGAAAAAATAATGCATTCTCGATAATCATCGATCAGCCAAGGCTGCGTTTACTTACTTTTGATCGTGAGATAACGCCAGAGAGCGCACGCTGCTCTCACACGCAGGGAATGCATAAAGCAAGGCCAAATTGAATGTTCGCCAGACCTCGACTATTCCTTTGTCTCCGCCTGTCATCAAGTACTCGCCGTCTCTGCTCAAGAGCAAGCACTGTAGAAAAAAGAATAAAAATTATCATCACAATTAAGAAAAATCTATTATTTCTACTCCAATTTCAAATGCATCGGTGAACTCACTTGAAGATTATCATTGTGAGACTCGTGACGTAAGCGTTTTCCATTTATAGTAAATGCAGCGATGTGACCGCGTTCGTAATTAACTACGATCACTCCTTCTCGAGACATGGCAATATTTTCCGGCGATGAGAATCCACTGGGTGCTTCGAGAGATCTCAGCAAGTCACCGAAAGTCGTGTGGACCAAAACTGGACCGTCTAAAATCAATAATTTGTGAATGAAACTTTAATTTTTATATATACAAAAAATTACAGGTTAAAATAGGGTATGAAAGTAATCACGTACAGTAAGAACCGGAAACGACGAGTCCAAGTTCAGCAGAAATGACAACTGTGGTAACTGGTTGCTCGTGACCTGTAAGAGTCGCACGAGGTGCTGGTGCTTCACCTTCACCGACGATGGTCTGGGTCCTCGCGTTCCAGTGCCACAGTAGGACTGTGCAATCCGCACTTCCGGAAGCGATATAGCAATCGGAAGTGATATTGCATTCACTTCGTGATAAGCATGTTACAACTCCGTAGTGGCCAAAGACGATCTGTACTATTTTTGCTGTGAGATTTAAGAAGAGTTTAATTATTATTGTATAAAAAAATAAAAATAGAAGTAGGATTAAATTGGGAATTCTTAACACATCTTTTTTTATAAATTGACCGATGTTCTCTACCAACGGAAATAAACTTTTCTGAGAAATATTAAAATAAAATATGTAAGAATAATTCAATGGTTTAAGTGCACGCTACGTGCCATAAGTATTCGAAAAGAAATACAACGCTGTAGGACAAACGTATTTTTTTTAGATTTCTATACCCATGTAATTTACATGTGTGGCATTATTACTGGCGCCTCGTAAATTTTCAGGACACTTCCGGCACAAAATATACGATGGCACCACGGACTTCAAGCCACCTACTACCACATACTGTGCTTCAAAAGATATATTAACTGTACATTAATTATTTAAGAAAACAATTGTCCCCTTATACCTGTTCCTGTATTATCTTTACCTTGTCTCTCAAAAAAAGGAAATATTTCTAAAGGTTCACCTGTTTCCGTTGAGAACACCCGGAAACTGTTGTCCCAGAATCCGCAAGCTACCAGGAAACGACTGTCCACTGTAGTGACAAAGCAGTTGCTGCGAATTTTCAATTTCTGACTGAAATTGTCACCTAAATGTCTGCGCAGTGTTGGATTCGAGCTGTTGGCTGTTTGAGCTATCACAAAAAATTGTATTGATAAGGGATATAAATTAAACATACAAAACTGTCATTGCTATACAGATTACATCGAGATGCTTACATAGTACAGGATCCATTGACAGTGGCTGATTGACAGACTGTGTCTGAGGTGTGTCTGCATAGCTGGGCGATTGTACTGATGCTAAAATGTTAATGACAGCAACAATTAATTGTATGAATATTATAATTAGAAAAGTCTCTATTATTCTACTAAAAGCTTACCCGCATAATTGGTATTCCATCGATTGACAGCAAATTGCTGACCAGTGGTGACAGTGACAACCGAAGGCAATGGTAGTTGGGGATAAGTATTGGCCGAAATATGACAAATTGGTGAATTCGATGGGAACTTAATCGTCATGCACACGTCATCGGGAATGCTTGAGAACATCATTGGAGACTGCATAAAAAATAGTGCAAAATTAAAAATTACATTTCATCTTTAAATTACACACCACGCGTTTACCAAGATAATTGAGATATATTTTTCTCATTGAACTTTACCAGATGCATTGCCGAGCTTCTTGGAGGATGAGGCTCCATCAGAAGTTGTGAAGGTGTCTGCCCGAAATTGCGTATTTGATTTTCAATTGCTTCCTTCATCACAGGATCCGTAATCGAATCCAATTCTACGCTTCCTTCGTAAGTAAGATAATAGAAGACGTTCGTAGCTCGTACAGCTTCCGGACCTGTGGTATGAGGAATAAGAAATTTTTTTTATTTTCTAAATTCGCATAATTCCTATTTATAATTATAGTCTCAAATTTTTCAGATGAATTTTCTTCCGATATCTTTGCCACGCTATTCCCGTCGCAGCACTGTAAACGTGTTACGTATTACGCACGAGACGCATTGTCGCGCCTTCACACACGTGCCTAATTGGTCGGGACTCGGGTCGAAAGGAAGCTAACTAAAAACTAATTCCTTCCATACGCGCACGAGTCCTTCTATCCCTCGTGCGAGCTGCATCTTCGTAGAAGCGCCGGATATAGAGGCGCCACCGCCAATTACTATCAGTGAGAATTTAATGCAATCTGACTTATGTGTACCGACACCAGCCAGCCACGACTCACCAACGTTGAGCTGCGACGCGATTTATTATCCGCAAGTTCAATGTTAATCTACTTCCTGTCGTGAAGTATCGTTAACCAAATTTCATAAGTGAAGACCAAAATTTACCTCTTTGTTTATAACCGAAGATCAGGTCGATCCATTGATGTAACTGACAGGAGACAAATTCAGACTCCAGAGCCTGTAACAGAGATTATATTCTTTTTAATTAAACAACATCTTAACAAATTAAATTATTGATTTGAATCTTAATTAATAATTTTTTTTTACCATTCTATTGATTCGTATAAATTCTTCAGGAGACGATGCCCACGGTGGTAGCTCTACGTCACCTACGGCGCTGCCATCTTCTTGCCTACCTAAGCGGTAGCGGTTGGTGTTCACCAACATTTCCGGCAGGAAGAAGAATTCTGGGATGAGTTCCTGTTGGCGACAGAACGATATATTCCAGTAGGCCAGCTATAAATTCTCACCGTAGGAGTAGACTATTTGTTCCAGAGTCAGAACTAAGTGGATGCACCATACGCGTGCTATATAAATCCCTTTTGACCCTGTTCCATACTTATTATTAGCGTGACAAACCTTCACGTCCGAAGTGTCGCGCTGACAATTCTTCCAGGAAAGTGCCAAGGAGGAAAAGAGTCTGTTCGGATGATCGAACTTGCCACCCTGAAGCGCCAGGAACATCGTGGTCATAGGTTCCTGCAATAAGGAATCGATCGAATGATTTTCAAAGTGTCTAAAAAAAATAGACTCCGTAACAGCTGATCTTCATTCACGTATCGGTCGGTACGAATGGACCGAATTTACGTGCTTTCGTCGAGGATCGCTACTCGAGGGACCATACCCAGAAAAGCGCATAAAGGGCGGCGCATCCTCAAGTGGCCCACTTAGCGACACTTTATAGTATACACTTTGTCCGCGTTCCTCGGGTCACAAAGCGCTTTCATCGCTAGTCAGTCAAGCGTCTATAGCAGACAGACTGACGAATGTTCGCAAGTGGCCACCCGTGCTGCCATCTTGACGTCAAAGTGTGCCACCCGAAACGTCAGCCTCTTAACGTTCCTCGGGGAGTCCCTTTTGGGTTATTTACGTTTCCAAAGTTCCGTAATCATTTATACATACGTAGTAGCCATTACCGAGAGTCACTTCAGGCCCTTTTAAAAGGCTCGACAAGGCCCAATTTGATGAATTGTATCCGCCGTGTAAGTCAAGCGGTGCGTTTTCAATTTACTTCGACGAAAATTTTAAAGCGGCGACAGAAGCGCCACGAGACGGATATATATATAACAGTGTCGTTCGTCGGGAACGTCGAAACGCCCCCGAATTAGTGTAAACGCGTCTGTAAACTGTATCGTTGAAATTTACGGGCTGTAAATGGCGCGGCTACTTAACAAAAGACTCGAGAAGTATGTAGCGCCGGTTGACTGTCACCGAACTCGAGATAAACCAACCAACTACGAAGTGCCACTGGCATCGTTTTAAACGATAATGGCCGAGATGCTAAAGATAGTCGAAGCGTCATTTGGAAAGCGTCCTGCGGTTTTCACCAGTTTTCATGTTCCCACGTTAGAAAGCGTTCGGAAAGCTATAACAAACTATACTCTATATACATATATTTATACACTCACCACGCGAATCAGCCAATTCAAAACGAACGCAGCAGTGGAGTAATGAGTCCCATAATGGAATGGCGGAATGCTGTCATGTTCCCAGCTCTGAAAACGTTCTTCGAAATACGCCCTTCGACTCGGATTAAGAGCGCCTATTGGCTGAAAGATGAATAAAAAAAAATTTTGAAACTTTATAGAACCTGATTTTACACATAAAATATAACCAAGCTGACCACCCGTACCTTGGACAGGTCTCTGTAATTGCTTGGCAGACTAAGATCGAGTTCCTTGGTCTCGTAGTTGGTAAGTACCCAAGGGAACACCGGATACTGATTCAAGTCGTTGTAAGTACGTCCTGAAACAAAGGGTGAGTCATTGTGCTTTATTTTTTTCAACTTGCTCAGTACGTGCGATCGATCTTTATTCCTTTTGCGTAAAGCCGTAATGGCGGCGCGGGACTCTTTGAAAATCATGCCACTCAATCTTTATCGTATCGAGATCCAAGGCCTCGTTGGGACTTGCGTGGCGGAAACGGCTCGGACTAGAAACCAGAGACGAACCTCTAGAGCTCATTAATAACTCGGGGATGCTTTTCAATTAGGAAAGTAAAATACTAAGCGTGCAATCCATCACGTGGCGGGCAGCTGAGACATAGATAGGCAGGAAGAAACGTAACGGTTTACATTGCTTTACGTGTACTGTCATTACCAAGTCATTTTCGTGCACGAGTATCAAACAGTAATAAAGTATATTTACCACGTATGGTAATTGACTTTTTCTAGTGACTAATCTTGGTAAGATAAAAAATCAAAAGAGCAAAAATTTGTTTCAAACTTTTGAAACAATTTTCGATTTTTTTTGTAATGTTCAAAATGAAGTTTCACACGGAGGAAACGACAATTTCGGACAAAAATAGTTGCACGTGTGTTTTAATCTATCGTAATTAAATGCGCGCAGTTGCCTAATTTAACGTGGATTTATTAAAAGGAATCTCGATCCTTTCACGCAATATTTATCAGAGGCATAAACGTTCCATAAACCTGATCGTTGGACATGTTTATATCGATGCTGGAAACCTTCCGTGAATACCATAGGGAATAAAGGCAACAAGAAACAGCGTCTCTTGGTACCTTGTACGTACAAGTAACGTCGGTAACTTATATGCGTATATCTGAAATTGCGTAAAATGCGTATCGTATTGTCGTTGCACGATATTACATACGTATAATAAAATCGTATCATTTAGTCAAAGAAATTGTCCAACTGACACCATGGTAAATACGCGTGTCTCCCGTTAGTTCACGCATGTCATACATGCCACGGACCACCCGGTATAAGGTCTCACGCAGTTTCATGCAACGACACCAGACTGCATATATCGCCTATAGCTGGAATAATCGATAACCTCATGTTTTACGAAAAAAAAAAATTAAAAAACCCCATGTTTAATGAAAATAAATTTTTTTTAAACCACAAATAGTCATATTAAGTTATAGCGAAATTAGAAACGTAAGAAGTCACGCATGAAAACACATAAAAGAAACGGAAATGAACGAGGATAAAATGTATTTTGAAAATATCCAATTTCACATATATATTATAATCCTTGATATCGAGTATCCGTGTAGTTCGAAAGTATCTAATGGTGGAGGAGAAACGTCAGACTAATATCGGTATATATACTTAAGAACTATTTTACTTTTTAATATTTTTTCGATAATAAAATTGACGATAAATATGCTCTCTTGGTGCGATCGACTTTCAAGATGGCTGAATGTATTGAACTTTGCATCGTCCCTGAGGAAACCGTAAAGATTTAAAAGTCGTGAACAACGCCGATGCTACGCAGAATCTCAGTACGGTAAACATATGTATATACACACATACATATAAATTCATTCTATTTTTACGAAAGTGCGTTCAGACTCAATGGGGCGCGGTACTCCGTTTAGTACGCACATAACTCAGGCCGTGACGCCTAATCGCTCCTGAAATTGTCACTCCGAGGTCTCACTTTCATTCCCGCTCCACGGAATCCCATCCAAGATACATTAGTGACGGCAACCTCTCTGAAGAATTCTTTCATCTAATTTCTCCACCCTTCGCTAATTAAAGCCTATCCCACCCTCCGAGAAAAGTAAATTAATAATAACCCCGAGTGACAAGAAAATGAATGAAATAAATAAAAATTATTTTTGGAAACGTAAAATACCGAATATAAAAATAAATTTAAAAAAAAAACAAGAAAATTGCGTCCTAAAAATGATCGAAAACAATTGTTGTAATAGTTCCATATTTTTGTTTCAAAATCGTTATCACAGTTCCGACCGGAACCCGTATGTGAAATCGATAGTCGATGAAACGACGTCGGCGCGCACAAGAACAATGCGCCGTAAATCATGACGATGCAGGACGCATGGCGGTAAATAACGGTAAGACTGCGTTATGCATCAAAGTGATTATTAATGGGAGCGTCGGCGTGAGTGAATGCTCAGAGACCGCGGCCCGACAGCGGAATGTCCGCGACACATGCACCACCTCTCTATATCCTCTGCGTCATGATATTCCCGTAACGCTGTACCACCAGAAACCCCCTGCCCCCCTCTTTCCATTCTGTAAGCCGTGAACTGTACGCTACTTTATACTGTGAACCCCCTTCGCACCGGGAACCCCCGTGCCCCTATAACCCGTGCGTTATAATAAGTACAGGCAAGCATAAAAAAGACAGGGTCATTCTTAACCAGCAGGGTTAACCAAAGTGGGATCATAGACCGTCGTTGATTTGAGACGGCACAGAGGGCTGAGGTGGAGGTGGGAGGTCTGCCAATAAATAATTTAAACAAATGAAATTAATTTTTAATTAGTATGGGAATAAATATTTTTTATAGTTTAGTTTTTATTGAGGAATGAAAACACTGACGAGATACCTATACGATTTGTATGGGTTGTATGTAATTTATTTATTTTTTTCATCGATAAAGATCGGCGCGTCAATTAAAGAATTCGAATTATCGATCTAATTGATTTCGAGGACCGACACTAAATTAGTTGGACTTTCAGTGCGTTATAAGGTAAAATCCCACGCGAGAGCTTCGGGAGGGTTCTAAACACTGTGTCGTGTAGCTATGGGTATATATGAAGCATAGCTGCCAGATGAATACGAGGGTGAATACAAGTAAACGCAAATCCGTGTTTGTTCGTAGATAGTTTATCGATATATCATTCGGTCCCGAACAATAATTCACTGGCTCGTAGGACCTTAGAGATACGATCAGAGACGAATGCAAAGACCTGTTGGCAGCTGCATCGAAGACGAGGTGGAAACGGGTATATATCGAGAAGACAGTATAGATGAGTAACAAGGAACTAGGCAATACGTACAGAATCTATAGTATACCGGTACCTATGCTATAACAGTAAAAAATGAAAAAAAAAATAGTGTGAAAAGTTGACCATACGATAAATAGCGACATCGCTCACGCCTGCTTCTACGTAGGTTCGATGTATGACCTCTGTCGGTAAAACAGGGAACTGCCGGTACCGTATATCCAGTATAAAAGCGACATGCTGGCTATCATATTTACATCGGATTTACTGTCATTATTTTTAATAAACCGATACCGGACAAATAAACACAGTGCCGATGTATGCGCGATCGCAGCAGGCACGACGACCGGACCGGTTCGTTCGCTTCGCCGTCCTCAGAAGTCCCGGATAAGTCGTGCGAGGGACGTTGGAGTTGGGTTGGTTGGGTTTGGTTTGCGTGCAGGACTTGGCGGCCGGCACGGTTTGCCCGTGGGCTATTTATTTGCCCAATTAATATATAACGCTCGTAAATACTGCAAACCCGTAGGGGGACGCGGCAGTACGAAACTTTAATAATTACATGTCCACGATCATCTGTGTCATTAAGTAGAAGAGTCCTGGTGGTTTTGAGTCTCGCCCGACGCTATAGAACGTTCTTAATTATATCGAAAATTGTGATGAATACGAAAACGACTCCTTGTGCTACTCAGTTATTGTGGTATGTATAATGATCGGTATGTTATTTCTTGTTTGGTTGGGTTTTTAGCGAAGAAAGGGAAAACCCGATATTAAAGTCGGGAGAAACAAAGAAACGTGTGATTCCCTTGGGGGATGATTTGCCCCTGGGAGAGGATTACCCGGGACCAGTCATGGGGCTAGGGATTACTCGTGTGGGGTGGAAACGGAACAGAGGCCTGATTGAGAGCATCCCTAATGCGCTGCGACAGACTCCATCCGCCCGTGTGCAGCCCTAAAAAGCCCGGTTTCTCTATAATGTTTTCCTGAAGCAGCCGCCGCACGCTCGAACGGAGAATCGACCGATCTCTAACCCTTGCTATTGTTTCCTGACCGATATAGATACAGTATTGGGTATTACGTTGAATATAGTATGAAATTGTTATACTCGATTCAGAATTACTCGGTCGTGTATTGGTAATGGACTTGTCCTTTACGAGGAGTCAGATACGCGGAGGACGAAGCGAAAAAATTTGTTGAAATTTTTTGATAAATTAATTTGGGGATGAAAGCGATGTATCCAAAATGTGAATTTATGGAAATTACTTAAGTTTGATTTTCAAGGGGTTACAATTATTTAACAAGAGTGATTTTTATATAGGAATTTTTTTTATTTTAAATGATAACGAAGGTCTCTACTTACCGGCTATTGTATTCAGGAACATGAGGTACTCGAAGTTCGAGATTTCACGTCGCTGCCACTTTTGCGTCATGTTTGAACTTCGCATCAATTGACGCGGGGACATCATCGATGCTCTTCTGCAAGTTCAACAAGATTTAATTTTGCATTAATTATTTTGAAAGGGATTAATCAGTTTTGATATTTGACATGAACCTATCGATTTTCGAACTTTACATAAAATTGTCAACAATGTTCACCAGCTGTGTCAGCCCTCGGGAATCTTTAAGTTATAGGTCTTTTTTTTCTCTGCAGTGTCGTCCGCTTATCTTGGAATGGCGGCCCGTATCTCTTTCTCCAAGAAAGCCCTTTCCCGTTGTTAAAAAAATTATCTTTTCAAGATCGTGGTCCTTTGAACGACTCAGGACTATCCGACAATTATCTATGCATTTTCTGATGCCACGATGCATTATTTTATTTCAAATTTTTTATTTTTTCGCGCCATTCAAATACACTTATCCAACCAATAATAGCACTGTGTCCAATTGCAATTTCTATGAGTTTTATAAATAAACAGTGGAACTTTGCTAAAACAACGTAAAGTGCATAAACACAGTCCAAGCTTTGATATGCAATTACGACGACAGTTACCCTTCAATTCGTAAAAGCTATTATATTAAGATACACGAGCGCTCTGAGTTAGCGCCGTAAATCTCAAGTGGACTTTATGAACTCGGAGATCTCTGATTTAGGATTTATACGGGAGGCTTTTAATGACCGTGTTGTGAAAAGAAAAGGGTCCAGCGATGACGACCGGACGCATAAATACCCTGGCCGAAATATAGAGCCGCGAAGTGTATCGCGTAAGCGGTGAATTGCACGCGAAAAATTGTTTCTTCTTTTCGAACGTTTATAAAACGAGAAACAATAAGTGAAAAAAACTGTCATCCCCCAACGTCCTTACGATCGACTATTTTTAAGGGTTGAAATTTCGGTGTATCCTACTAAAATAAAATAACAAGGTAGATTGCGAATCTGCAATAAATTCAATCACGCGATATCATAAAAAAACAGATCTCGAAAAATACAGAGTATAAGGGATTTAAAAAATAAGGGTAGAAAAAAATCAAAGAAACATGCGAATTCCCTCAGGATCATATAAGCAACCAACTGGATGTGCCGTCCCGGGGAATTACTTTTATCCCCCAGGAATCTCTCTCGAATCAGACGTCCAGCTTGGCCGTATATTTATGGACGTCGTATCTCTCGCCGGGTTCGAAGAGAGGAACGTTTAATGGATGGTCCAAAGCGCGGAGACGCGAACCTCTGTTCTCGCCGCTCGAGGAGAATGGAATACCTATGGACCGTCTCTTTCTGCCTGGTTAGGATCAGGAGACGGCTGCGAGATGATACAAGAGCAGAGCGGATAGCAGGACGCACCGGAAAGGGACAAAGAAATGGTGGAATGCGTCGAGCGTGTTTGTTTGGCTCTCGGGGGAAGTCAGGATTGTCGAGAAACTCTTCTCGTCTGAGCTACGAGCAAAATCGCGACGCGAAATCTCAGGCGAATCGCTCGGCCAAGTCTGGTGTGGCCTCCGTTCCGAGCCGAGAGCCATCCTGAGCCATCCTGCGACCACATCGAGGAGACGACCGGGACTTACCTAGTCTGGGGAATCCCGTATTTGATGCCAACGCCGACGCGCGGCAGTGCCTTGATCACCTTTTTCACCGTCGCCTGGTCCGGGAACGCGAACAGGATGGAGGCTGTGAAGAAAAAAGCGTTAAAAGTGCTGTATTATATTAGTGACTCGAATTTCGAGAACAGATGGCGCTCGGGTGTCTCGGACTGCGCTACGTTGATGGAATACATAAGTATAATAAAAATTAGAAAATGCTAATTTAGATAGCTGCAAATTTTTTTATCCGATGGTACATTTAAAATGGAGAATTTTACTTGGGGACGTGTACGTATGCGACCAGGCTCGAAATTAATTTTGAAATTGTTATTCGGCGGGGAAAATTTTTTTTACATTTAACCATCCTAAGGTCGACCTGAAAGACGACTGTGTAACGTCAACGAGAGTTATAAAGTAACTCAGCCCCGTTTTATATTATTCGAGATTTATCGCACGGAGACGCGAGCCAACGGTGCGCGTCTCGTTCTCTAACGAACGCGCATTTCCAGTGATTTTTTAATAAACGACGAGGGATGCACGGGGTGGCATTCCACTGGTAACGTTTCACGACGCATCGAAACTCAGGATCAGATAAGCATCTGAGGACGTTGAGAATTTATCGGGCGGTCCATGGAATCAGTGGGATGGCGATCCACTGCAGGTATAAGTACACCGTCCCTATTTGTTATTCGAACCAGAGTCCCGGCAAGTCTGTTCTGATTTCAATTCGAAAGGACAATTTACACGAGACGATTAACCGATAGTTAAGCTGTGGTCCACACAAAAATAAAACTGAAAATTCTATATATCTGTAATATATTTTTTTTAATTTCATATATCGATATACAACATTTTTATTGTCGGCCTCTGATACTTGCGAATTGTCAAGATAAAGAAAGTCAATCGAGCAGGTGGAGTTCGGACGGAATAATAAATTGACTCGAGAAAAAGACACGCCGTAATGTGGACCTGATATTTATTAGGTAAAAACCATCATGGACGCACACCTCACCGCGAGCTCCGAATTCCGCGGCTGGTTCGGGATTAGATCACGTCGTGTGAAATAATGCAGAATGTCTCAGGCAAGAAACGAAATGCTACGTCCAATCGAAACAAAACGCTAAACACCAGAGCGAACTAGCGATGCTTACTTCTGCTGGCGAGGAAGATCTCGATGGCGACATTCTGCAATAAATATCGCCTGGAGAATATGGCTCGCACTTCGGAGAAGTACCACTTGCCGTGAAGATGATCGCAGTACTTGAGTACCTGAAAGCAAATTAAAAAAATGATTAAGATTATTAATTTTCATAGCAATTGATCATTACGCCAAGATCGACGACGCGTTACGTGAGTCATAGATATTTTTTTTAATTAGAAAAATCTAATAATTTCACATCAAGTATACATTCTTGACTTCGTCCCAAATACTCGAAGATCGATCAATCAAAACAATCATCAACAGATAGGCATACCAACCAGGTATCGAATCAATTATAATCATCATATCCACTAACGATCTTCATCCATGAATATTTCTGTCATGTCGAACATCCACGAGAGTCTATACCTATACGTTTTAATAATTCACGAACAAAGCCGAGGATCACCGAAGATAGCCGATTTAAGTATATGGAATAAACATTATATGATACCCATTATAATGGCGATACTCTTTATTATCATATTGATAATTTTATCAGGCTGATTATCGATGTACTTTTTCTCTGGAAGATGATGGCTTCTGTTCGAAAATTCTTATCGATAATCGAAATGGCGACTTCGTCCGGATTCTAAATAAAGGACGAAGGTATCGTTATAGGAAGACTCGGCAGTGAACATGTAATGAAGACGTATCTACCATATAGGAATCCTCCAAGGAAACGTATGTGCACATGTCACGTGGTGCCTTTATAATTGAGAAATAATGTTGACTGTCACCCGTGGAAAGTTGTCGGAAAGGTAATCCAGCCTTGGATCCAGGAGGCCGAAGTGACTCCGCGATGAACATCTCTCGAACATCTTGCATGATAAGTCCTCGAGAGCCTGCGATCGGCTCAGCTTCGGATATATGTAAGGTAGATGCAGTCAAGTGTGATGTGATATAGTGAGCACACAGTGCCGGTTTCAAGATGGCCGTCAATGTGGGAGGAGCCTCCTCCTGGGAGTCCAGAATCGATCCCAGGACTTTGCGGACGGACTTGCGCGCTCGAACTACTGCGGCGTCGCGACGCGTTTCTGGACTTGGGGAGACACCCCTATCTTAATTTACTGACTAGCCGCTAACAAGGCTTTCAATTTTTGGATCTCTTTTAACGAGGATATATTAAAGTTTTATAAATTACGTTACGCACGGGAGATATGTAATTAGGTTATGGATAGAATTATACTGGTATATGTATATACATATGTATTTTTATAAGGATTTTATCACTTGCAGCTTGTACGTTAAATTAATTTATGAATTATTCAAATAAAGATATTTTAACAATGATATGGAGAGGAAATATATTTTTGTGTGGATGATACTATTTTTTTTATTTATAACGTTGTAATAGCGTACGCTTATTGTAAATAATGAAGTTACTTCGAAGAGATTTTTTAGAAAAATAAATAACGATTGGAGAAAAAAGTAAATAAAATCTAATTCAGTGCGATACCATGTATATGGATACTTCGTAATAGAAACTGTGTACAGAGATTTCATTGCTTACGACCTGTCAAAGAAGCACATCGAACACGTGGACCAAGTATAGTTATAACTTATAAGGATTGTGAATCTGATGATAATTATACATATTATCTTAATTCATAGAAAAAATTAAATGGTACATAATACTGTGAAGCCTGTATCATGAATTACGTTATTCAACAAAGTGATTACATTTATCTCATAATTATGTACAGAATAAATAAATGTAAGTATTAAAAAAAATTAATATCTCGTGTACACGAGATACCATGTAATTTACTGTTAACGTAGAAATAATGAACTTCAATAAAACCGAAAGGTCAGTAATTCGAGAGACAGAAAATGTCGAGAGTAATAATAATTTCATAATTTTCCCAAGAAACGTCAGTATCGCGCTCATTATCTCCTATAACGAAGTGACAACAATTGACAGCGACAAGTCACTGACAGGTCGACTTACAAATGAGAAAACGCTTAATCGAGAATATATAATCCAGCAGCAATGTCACTCGAGTAGTCGAAGATAAGCACATGGTGTAAAATACACAGTACCATACAAACCCATGAAAGCCCAATTATCAGTACAGTAAACCGCTTCGATCCCATGGGGAATAGCACGAGGAGGAAGTCCTAACAATGAAAATAATAATAATAGTTACATACAGGGTAAAAATATTCGCATAGACAACCCAATAATCTCGTATTACGTCTAAACGCCGTAATCCCGAATTATTGTTGATTTCCCAAAAAAAAGAAAAAGTATCCATAAAAGAAAGAAATCTGTAGAAAAAAAAGTAAATTCACGAAAATTTAGACAAAAGGATTAAGCAAAGTTCGTGGGAAAGGCGCTGGTCCGTAAAACGTAGCATCCCCATAGAAAGGAGAAGCCACCCCTCGAGATCTCGCGCATGCCTACTGTGCCCTGAAAATACTGCGGTAGCCAGATAAGGGCTGGAATCGTGCGGTAGAATCCATTATCAAAGTACCTATGACCACGCAGTAAGATACGTCACGTATCAGTCACCAAAAAAAGTCCATGAACCAGAGATAAACCGTCAGTATACAACAATAACAATCACCCGAAATCTAATTCGATTTCCGGGGTGACAACGGGGGAAAAAAATCTTAAAAATCCAATTGTTTTAAAGTCACGGAAAATTTACTTAACGATGAAAATTAGCCGTGTCGTTGAATTATAGAAAAAACGTTCAAGGCGTCTAGACGTTCCTCGAGTAGGCGCCCGGACGTCAGACCTAATGCGCAGAGACCAGCCCGTCTTCGTAACATCGTCTGCGACGTCCTGAGTAATTTCTATCAAGGCAAATGCATCTTTCCACGTATCAACGGAATCAACAAAGATCAGCTGCTCGAGCAAAGAGCACGTTTAAATGGTGAAGCAGCCAATGCGAAACCTATGGGAATCATACATGTACACATATGAATCAGGATATGTGGACAGATCCTCGTCATACAGCGTCAAGTGGTACACGATTAGTAACACCCTCCCTCCCCTCCCCCCATCCTCCCAATACAGTAGGGACTCATCTCTGCTAGAAAACAGTTTCAACTCGGCACGGGGGTGTGCAACAATGGGCGACATGATGTAACAACATGTGTCGCGTTCACAAGGGCCCCTTGCTGGCTGGCTGACTGGTGTTGCTGGGTATCCTATCTACAATGATGTACCTATTCCTACCATATATGTATAGCAAGGAACAGAATGGGGAACCACTTAGCAGCCCCGCTGCTCGTATTCTGGTATACAGCAAACAGATTAAGTGTCGAACAATGAAGGTGGGTCCTAGTGGGCACTTGGGTCCCTAACTGAATAAGAGACTCGAGTGTTTATCTAGAGTGCGAAAATGCACACTTATTACGTACGTAAGTTAATCATAGCTACGCTATAGAATCTACGTATTTATCGAGATACAAGATTGCCACGGTGAATTGTTTCTTGCGCAACAAACTTGACTGCTTTGAGATCGATAAAAAGATTGACCGTCCACAATGAAGTAAGACAGGTCCTTTAGGTCGCAAAGAGACCCGGGTCAAAGTTTCAAATATCAAGCGGATCACTGATTGATCACTTCACACGGTCCGTATGAGACCCCACATGAACTTGGGATTTTTATCTAAGGTACCAAAAGGAACGTGTACATATAAAAAAAATAATTTTTTTGCACAAAAAAATTGGGATACATTCCGATTGTAACGGCGCCGATTCCTCCCTAGAATTTTGTCGATCGATCCGAACTCTGGCTGAATAACGAACTGTAGGAACGTGAGGGACGTTTTAGAGAGCATCGTCAGTCAGGACACGCATGGTTTATGTTATTTGAAATGGTCGGAGCGATATCGATGGTTACTTCTGTAAAGCTACACGTATATAGAAACACGTCACAATTGTCACTACGTAAGTTGGTTAGATCTGAAAGATTTAAGTCGCGTAACGCGAACCACGTGTTCACATTTACTCGAGTGAAGTATCTATCTGTCTTTACTGCTAGGTATCCTGTATACATGTATATATGTATATACTGGATGAGTTAGTAACGCCACTAGAGTCTCGGTCCTTTGCCACGGTACCTGGCAATGAGTTATGCGATTCACGTGCGCGTTCTCATACCTTTATTACCGCATCTCACACGAGATAACGCATTGCGGCTTCGGACGTACAAAAGAAACGGACGCGAAGAAAGGGAGACGCATCGGCGTCTCCCGGTGCTTTGCTAAATCTGCCGCTCTTTCGCCGACACAAAGGGATTCTCGTTGTATACGTCAAAGCCACGTGGGCTTGTTTTCATGTAAAGTTTATAATAAATAATGTATCCCGCATATGGCCGTACAGCGTGAGGATGCGCCTTGTCGATGTCTCTTGGCGAAGTAAATACGTGGGGGTAGCTGTATTGTAGGTAGTAGCTGTACGTACGTTTGGCTATTGTTTCTACTTAATGGAGTACCTATTTACGAGACAACGTCACGACATGGGAAAGTTCAGGTGTTGTATATTGACGTCTCGTTACGCGACTACCAAACGTATTTCTGTTTCAGGTACCAAGTATGTAAATCTTACGTAGGAAGATGGGACGACGTCGCATGTCTCGTTTAATACATCGTAAATACAAGAAAAGCATTCTCGTTTAATTAACCCGTACCTACTGTTTCCTATTTGATCATAAAACATAAAATAACGCGACCGGTTTCCGGCGGCAGATGCTAGGGGACCGGGTGTCACTGACACGGAGACTCTTTTCCTGAGCCACGTAGTAAAGTTACTAGGCTCCAAATAGTACTAGGATTAAAGCTAGTTCATAGGTCACGATGATCCTGATGTATGACGTGTATTAGTCTACTGCGCTTTTGCAGACACAATCAAGTAAACAATATCGTAATAATCGATAGTAATAATCAATAAAACAATCAAGTACGATTAGGATTATTGAAAAAAAAATTTGTTCAATCTTGATAACGTTTCAGTTCAGTAAGGAAATTATGATAAAAATTTATAAGTCGATAATGCACAGAGGAAACATTTTTAACGAAAATTCATCTCCTAAATAAGAAATACAGGACGAGTACTGTTTGGGATTGAAGATCCTCAGCAGTCGCGACACGAATAATGCAAATTAAGTCAAACGCCTACTGACTATCTTTCGATCTGAATGTGTTCTCTTCAGAGTATTAAATTCCAAAATAAAGATATTTTTTAAAAATAGCTTTAAAGTATCACTTCTATCCTCCAACCTAGGTCCGATAATTTGATCCTTCAATTTTTGACATACGAGCAGACCTAAAACTAAAATAAATTCTACAATGGTATCGCTTGGAGTTTGCAGTCTGTGCTTTTCTATACAAATTGTCAGCACAAAATAGGTAACACACTATTTCGACTATAGCATATAGGAGCCGCCGTCTTTGCCGGCTGCCAGAGCTCAGCGACTGAGCCCAGGATTATTTGGGATTATGCGAGGAGATGTTCATTCGAGCTGATTTACAAGGCCGACTCGTCTCGTCTCTCAGTTCTCGGGTGACCGCCCTGGTAGCATTTCGTGTCGTAGCGAAGCCGAGGGGTTGCACAATGAAGACATAAGTTCTATTGAAAAAATCTCAACAGGCCTCCAAGGGTACCCGAACCAAATAGCTACGCACCTGTACCACATAGGAGTACTTAGTATGAAGTGGTTTCCCAAGTGAGCAAAATAACGTTTGTTAAACAACAATTGACCAAGGCTGCTCTTTTACACTCGACGTCACCAGAGACCTAAACAATGTTTCGTACTAAAATCCAAAAGCCATTTCAAAATTTTTGTTCCGAAAAAAAATGCCGCTATACAAAAAAACATATATAAAAGTAACATGAACTTGTTATGTTTCGAACTGTCCGATGAAATATATCAGTTTTCTGTATTTATTTAATATTTATGTAATACCGGGGGAACCAATTCCGCCAAACGATTATGGTCCCCGAGTGTACAAATAATTCGTCGTATAAACGAATTAAGTCAAAACGGCATGATGAAAGACACATTTACTCCCGCAGGATACACCAGTACAGTAATACTAGGGTGATGTAGCAGAACGTTTGACCCCAGGATTGGGGTACAGAGCTGGCTGGTACGCGTGCTCGGCTCATGAATCAAGTCGCATTAGAGAGGAAAGACCGGGGCTGTTACGTAGCAGCCATACCAATCTACTCTCGGGGAACCGTGAAGTAGATTGGATTTCTGAGCTTTATTCAATTATCCGTGAACGAGAGAGTATCCCGCAGCATCCCTTCTGGATTCTTAGCCGTCGTTACCCAGTACCTTGGATTAGATTTTGCAACACGAAACCAAGTGCCCTTCGATGTTTATCTTAAAAATATTTCAAGATTAAGTAATTAATTATTAATCCTGCTGTATTAATTATTACGATAAATCAATATATATACTGTGTATTCCATCCCAATTAGGACATCTGAAGTTGCCGCGATCGAAAACGAATAATAATAATCGCATCTGCCGATCGAATTATCCTTCTGTACGGTAAGTAGTTTTAACTCGTTTTTCGATCGCGGCAACTTCACGTGTCCTACTTGGGATGGGACATACAGTATATGCGGATCTGTATAAATAAATTTTGTGGAATTTGTTTTTAATAAAATTAATAAAATAAGGGGAGGGGTAACTTATATTAATTTATATTCCTAAGGTATCTTTGAGTGATTGGTGTGACAGGTAGTATGCTTAAGTATAACGTGTATTGTTATGTGGCTTGGATATGAATATGTGTACA
The DNA here is from genome assembly GCA_030142635.1 of Trachelus troglodyta. Classification (NCBI taxonomy): domain Eukaryota; kingdom Metazoa; phylum Arthropoda; class Insecta; order Hymenoptera; family Cephidae; genus Trachelus; species Trachelus troglodyta. The sequence goes on along the minus strand of JARQTJ010000862.1, from coordinate 262,361 downwards.
TACATGTGTGGAAAGAAAAAAAATTAGGAATAAAAACGAACGTTTGTTAAGATGAACATATGCAGCATCAGCCCGTATAAATTTTACTGTTTCTTATGCCAATGTCGAATATTCAAATGACTTTTAGACCAGAGTTATCGGCGTGGACGTCGTGCGTCGCATAAGTATACGATCTTTGAATTCAACGTCCATTCACACGATGTGCTTCGTAATAATAGACGTCGCCTCGTCTGCCACGTTCGTAGACCTGATTTACAACGAGCGAAATGAATCTTGTATTGTTTTCGATTTGTATACGAGACTCTCAAATCATTCGGATGAATCGATTTCATCATGTACAGTGACGTTCAAAAATTGTCGAGCATTACGATTTTTCTTACGGTTTAAGTTAAAATGCTTTACGGTTTTTTTTCTTGTAAAGTAAAACGAAAAATTATATATAGATATATATAGTCGAGTCACGAATGCAATGTATTTTTCTTTTGACAGATATAAAACACATTGTCTTCTATACACACGTGGCTTTGTATACAATTTTTGTTTGACATCTGTCAAAAAAAGGTGTACTATTAGACTCACTATAGACTTATATATGTATATATATTTATATATACCACTATGAGCTCTGTGTGTCGGAATTAAATATATACGGATTTTTTTCTCGAAATTTTGGAATTTCTAATGGAAATGGATCGAACGGAGGATCCGATTAGAAAATCTAAATGGCTTCGTTCAAAGCGTATAAAGTAAGAGGAAAGTGTTAATTCTCGATCACGAAGACGAGGATGCTGTTCCAGGAACGTAACGGGTCCATTCTTTATCGTTGTCACTCATTGTAATCGATTTATTTACATTATAGTTCGATTTTTGGAAGAGACCAGAGCATCCAAGAAGCGGCATTCTTTCACAGTTCGATAAGAAGTACCCTTGTGGTCGAGTTTTCTTGAACGGATCTATAGGAGCAATTTAACGCTCGACTCCACCGTAGTAACCGTTGAGATTCCTTTAAAGTCGTATGTATGTACCATCCCCGTGGTGTTGCGCTCATTGTGTGGGCACCTTAAAAACTCGTGGGTACTTAAAAAATATAACGAAGCGAAACGAGTCCGAGAAGCCCTTATATATTATATATTTTATAATTATATTCTACAATGAGAATGTGGCAAAATAATTATTCAAAACTAAGTTCCAAATTTCTTGAGTTTTTTTTTTATAAAATATTAATTGGTATTTAGCTAACTATATAAATATTATGAAATATAATTCGATTATAGAAATAAAGCTTTTTCTCATTATTTTTCTTGATTTTATTATTCTATGACTTATGCATATATTAAATTTTGATATACCCAATATGGAATTTTTGGGATATTTCTTCATATTTTCAAATTGATTAAAAAAAAAGATTTTTTATTACAATATTCCTTCCAAGTTCGTATACCTGTACTGATCTGAGTTACATTCCTAAAAAAGCTCAACAAGCCCTTCATTAAAATTCTTTCGACTGACAATCACCTATTCGCAAGAATTCGCTGAAAGATAACATTTCATTCGATTAGACCTAAGCCGAAAAAGGTAAATTGCATTGATACCGGTGAGAGGTATAAGAAAGATTTCCCACGTGTTCCTCGGGGTGACGTGACACTGGAAGGTTTCGTCGGCGGTTGACAGTTCCGAATTCCGTAACGCGCAGCCGCCTCGTGTTCGTTAGCACGAGTGCGACAGAGACAAAGTGAAGAAATACCAAGGAATAGAGAAAAAAAGAATAGTACAGTCGGAAGGAAGAGAGGATGACGAACGTAGGCCCGAGCCTAACGATAGACAAGGAGGGAGAAATCCGCGGTGCGATGGAGGGAGAATGAACAGGTAAGGTGGGGGTGGCTAAGAGGCCAATGGGCGTGGCAAAAGCGCGCAAACTCCACGTGACCAAGGCGTTGGGGGCGTGACCGCGAAAGACGCTCAGAAGCAGAAGGGCCGCCGAGGGAGAAGGTGCTAAAGGTGGTGAATGTGATACAGGAGGCTGTCTGCCTGGCACTGGCCGCAGGACGGCGTGTTCGCAGATAGAGAGCGCACCGGAGGCTCGTCTGCTGGTCGAGCGTCAACTGCTGCGAGTTCAGTGTCGCACGGGTTGGCCATAGCGGCCGAGTACGTCTATTTCTCTCGTTCGCCGTGAGAACGAGGACCGATGATTGTGTCACTGGCCGATGATCACGCCGGACTCTTTCGTGGCGGCTGAGTTACGTCAAGCGGGGAAGAACAATGAGGCAGCTGCGAACGCGATAAGTAGACCCAAAGAGAGCCGAAAGGGTGAAGAGGATGCTGTCGCCCCAGGATATGATGACCTCGCAGTCGAAGATGATCTACCAGATCAACAAGTACTACGCGGAGCGTGTTCAGGCCAGGATGGGCCAAGTGCAGAAGACCATACGGGAGGTCTGCAAAGTCGTGCAGGATGTACTCAAGGAGGTCGAGGTCCAGGAGCCGCGGTTCATATCATCGCTGACTGAGTGCAACGGTCGCTACGAAGGTCTCGAGGTCATCTCGCCGGGGGAGTTCGAGGTCGTGCTCTATCTAAATCAAATGGGCGTCTTCAACTTCGTCGACGACGGCACGTTGCCTGGATGCGCCGTCCTCAAGTTGAGCGACGGGCGCAAGAGGTCCATGTCACTCTGGGTAGAGTTCATCACGGCCTCGGGTTATCTGTCCGCCCGGAAGATCCGCTCCAGGTTCCAGACCCTGGTGGCTCAAGCCTGCGACAAGTGCGCATATCGCGACTCGGTCAAGATGATCGCCGACACCACCGAGGTCAAGCTCAGGATACGCGAGCGCTACGTGGTGCAGATCACACCGGCGTTCAAGTGCTCCGGTGTTTGGCCCAGGTCCGCTGCACACTGGCCTATCCCCCACATTCCCTGGCCTCATCCGAACCTGGTCGCTGAGGTCAAGACCGAAGGCTTCGACCTGCTCTCGAAGGAGAGCGTCGCTCTTCAGGGCAAGCAATCCGCGATGGAAGGCGACGCCTGGGTCCTCTCGTTCACGGAGGCTGAAACCAGGTTGCTCCAGGGTGGCTGCAGGAGACGCTGTCTCAGCATCCTCAAAACTCTACGAGACAGACACCTGGACCTACCTGGGAATCCTGTCAGCAGCTATCACATGAAGACTCTTCTTCTTTACGAGTGCGAGAAGCATCCCTTGGAGGCAGAGTGGGAGGACGCCTGCCTGGGTAACCGTATCAATGGGATATTCTTGCAGCTCATATCTTGTCTTCAGTGTCGTCGCTGTCCCCACTACTTTCTACCCAATCTGGACCTCTTCAAAGGGAAGACAACCGGCGGCTTGGAAAATGCTGCTAAGCAAGTCTGGAGGCTGACTAGGGAATTGCTTACCAACAGTCGGGCCCTTGAAAAACTCTAGTGACTTTTTGGTTCTAATGATCTCTCGCTCGATGATGATCATCCTCTTGTTATCATCCTCCTCGTATTCCTTCCTACTGACTGGATCAGCCGACACGCACGCTTATCGCATAAAGCTTCTGCTTCTATAATATATTGTCACGGGACTGTCAGTGCCTAATTCATCTAGTTACATTCTACGTATTTCCCTAGTTCTTTTCTTTTTTTCTAGGTATTACTTCTCTCTAACGCCACCTGACTCCCATTCTGGTATGTTATCTAGGATATCTTTTATCTCCCTAGCGCTACTCTGGTCCCTCTGCTTTTCCTACCCGTTGATCGATGTGGAGCAAATGTGATTTTTTTATTATTGTCATTGATATTAATATTTATAACTCGCCTGGCAAAGCGACTCTCTTCAATGTAGTCTAACTACGTATTGTTAAATTGTACATAATTTTCTCTATTATTTAAATGATATTTATTTTATAACTAAACGTTTCTACTCGAAGTAGATTTAGAACTGTAAATAATAAATGCATTTATTTGAATTTACGCTATACCCTATATATACACACACTTCATTACTTACCCGTTCCATTTATCCTTTTAAATAAATAAATTGAATAAATATTAAGATGAAATCCGGTTCCTAACGATTATTACCAGAGGCCTGCAAGTCGCACAATAATTTTCAAATGTATTATAAATTCTGAAAATTTTGAAAAAAATTCATAATTTTTTTTAAGTGTTATCCATTTTTACGTGAACAATTTTTAATGTCAGTTGAACGCGTATAAAGAATTTCACAAGAAAATTTGTCACTTTACGTATAAAGTTATCTGCACCGTACTATGGGTACACCTGCTATAGAATTACTAATAACTTTTCGCTATTAGTTTCACTGTCTTCGTATTTCGGAAGTTAAGATACCGAGTCAATAAAATTAGGAACGACTATACTATATAATTATTGCCTACGAATGTGGACGATTATCCTATTCCTACATTCTATTGACATTTTGGGGTCTTTAAACACAGGCGTAATTATAGATACGGTCATCGCATTGACTACTGAGAATTATCACGAGGCGAGTAAAACTACCTGCTTTTATTTTAGTATCGGTTTGACATTTTTTTTTTTTTCGTCGACCATCAACTTGCATTTCCCTATCTTCTACATGGCATTTGTTACGGAAGCGAATAACCATAGCCATGCAGGTACACCGAGCGGCGACAACCGGTTTTCAATTCTCAGCCGAAAATATTTGCCCGTTAATTAAAACTTCTCAATTAGACGTTCAATTTTGAGCAGGTAACACGACTCTCATGAAATTTATTTTTTTACGTCTCCTGGTGTTTCGTATTTTCATAAATGTATTCGTTGAAAAAAAAAAAAGAAAAAGATACGTGGAATCAGAATATTCGTATATTATGCAAATTTGAAAACGAAGGGGATATACTGAACGTAGACTTGTGTCACATTGTAGCACGTGATAAGATAGCATAGTCTCGTGCATTATACTTTTAAATATATGATATATATTCAATATTCATATTTCGATGGGAAAAAATAGTATTTCTATGTCGATCGAACCCGTTCCGCATTTTCTTCGACAATACTGATTTTTTCAAAATTTATGAAAAACTTATGTACTTTCATTCCCTGCTATTCGTATTCGTACAAATATATTCGATGTTGCAGAAAACAGTAGGTGAAAGCAAAATTTGCATATATTATACAAATTTGAAAATAAAAAAGATAACGATTATTTGTGTCCCATTGTAGGAAACGATAAGATACAGCTTAACCTCGTGCGTTAAATATCTAAATATGTAATATTTAGACGGTAAGAATTATTATATATTAAAAAAGAAGTTATATTTCTATATCCATCGATCAATTCCGTATATTATTGACGGTCTGATTGAATAAGTAAAAATTCGAATTCCCCCAATCGAATATGCATTAAAAGAGGTTTCTTGTTCGTCCCAAGTAAAATCGCGAGGGCCATATTATCCACGGTTCGTACACACGCCCAATAAGAATAATAAGAAAAAAATGCCAGTATTCCTCAAGAAAGCGGGAAACGATTCATCTCCGTGCACGTGTGTTGAGTAAAAGAAAAAAAAATAGCCCATCCAAGTCAAATGGTGCTGGAAAGATATCTATTCACCCCTGAGCACACGTGGAGGAAGGCAGGGCGAAAATTTCGAAATAAATAAAGGGGGATTTCGATCGGACCCTCGCAAGGAGAGATTCCTGCATAATTCATAGACAGGACTTTTACGATGGTCGCTACGTTGTACCAAGAAGGTATACGAGGGTCTCGTAACACATACGAGTCGGCGCGTACTTCTGGCACCGTAGGGGCTGGACCACGATCGATTCGAAAGGAGGTGTTACCAGAAGGCGTATAGAGAGCGGCGCGTGCGCAGCGTCCATTGGCTGCCGAGGAAAGTCGGTGGGGTTTGGTTGGTTAACTGGGGGCGAGCAGTGAAAAGTAGGGGAAAGTAAGTAGTGGGGGGCCAGACCAGCCGAAGTACGTAAGGCTCACCTGCCTCGGCATCGGAGGGTGGGTGGCGCTGAGGTGGCCGGCACAGTCTGCATTCTGCTCCAGCGTCGAGACGCTCGTTTACCGTCTTCTTCTCCTCTCGCGTTCGTGTCTCTCGTAGTTCGCGGTCATTCGTCGCGTCTCCCTACGACGCCTACGCCGGTCCTACCACGGTTATCGTCAGGCTATCGCCAAACGAAAAAATCGGTTCGTTATCTACGTGGCCGGTATTGCCCTGCAACTTTACGTCAACGTCTTCCTCCTTCCTTTCCCGACTGTCAAGGAGTCAGCCTTGTGTCCTCGGCGAACCGGAAGCTTCACCAGGAGGACTCGATCGCACTTCCGTGCCAATTGGCACGGATCGATGAGACTTGGGTGAATCTGATCAGATCCGGATCACTCGCGACTCAAAGTGTCTTTGGATACTCCGTCGTAGGGAGTATCGAGATATACGAAGGAGATCATTGAGAAGGATGCGGTGATTGAAGAATCCTCGGAAAGTAAGCCCTTCGGAGAGGGCGCGAGGACATGCTACTACCACCGGATATGCTAGCCGCTCAGTCCAAGATGGTCTATCAGATCAATAAGTACTTCGGAGAGCGAGTGATGGGCCGCAAGACACAAGTGTCGAAGACGATCCAGGAAGTATGTCGCGTGGTACAGGATGTCCTCAAGGAGGTCGAGGTCCAGGAGCCACGCTTCATATCCTCGCTGACGGATTACAATGGCAGATTCGACGGCCTCGACGTCATCTCGCCGACCGAATTTGAGATCGTCATCTACCTCAATCAGATGGGCGTGCTCAATTTCGTCGACGACGGCACGCTGCCAGGATGCGCCGTCCTGAAGTTGAGCGACGGGCGCAAGAGGTCCATGTCACTCTGGGTAGAGTTCATCACGGCCTCGGGTTATCTGTCCGCCCGGAAGATCCGCTCCAGGTTCCAGACCCTGGTGGCTCAAGCCTGCGACAAGTGCGCATATCGCGACTCGGTCAAGATGATCGCCGACACCACCGAGGTCAAGCTCAGGATACGCGAACGATACGTGGTGCAGATCACACCGGCGTTCAAGTGCGCCGGTCTCTGGCCCAGGTCCGCTTCGCACTGGCCTATCCCCCACATTCCCTGGCCTCATCCGAACATCGTCGCCGAGGTCAAGGCCGAAGGCTTCGACATGCTCTCCAAGGAGTGCATCGGTCTCCAGGGCAAGCAATCCGCGATGGAGGGCGACGCCTGGGCACTCTCCTTCATCGATGCTGAAAATCGTCTCCTCCAGGGTGCCAGCAGGAGACGATGCCTGAGCATCCTCAAAACTCTACGCGACAGACATCTGGATCTACCTGGGAACCCGGTCACCAGCTACCACATGAAGACCCTCCTGCTCTACGAATGCGAGAAGCATCCTCACGAGACCGAGTGGGACGAGATGTGTCTCGGTGATCGTATCAACGGGATATTTCTTCAGCTTATATCCTGTCTGCAGTGCCGCAGGTGTCCGCACTACTTCCTACCGAATCTTGACCTCTTCAAGAACAAGACGCCCAGCGCCTTGGAGAACGCTGCCAAGCAGGTCTGGAGACTGACCCGTGAACTACTCACCAATAGCCGTGCCCTGGAGAAGCTCTAGTGTGACTGTATTACGGGACTGGCAAGAATGAAGAAGCAAGACAAAGAGAAAAGAATAGAAAAGAAAGGGACCTCTATGGATAACTATATTGTGAATGTGTGATCGTGCGACGACTCATCCCTCAAATTAGTGCCATAAATCGAGTTCGGTTCGACCGTCTGACATATTTCTTTTTCCTGATTCTCGGTCTCTCTGTCTCACTCTCTCTTTCTCTATTTCTTACTCGATCTTTCGTTCCTCTCTTTTCACGAAGCTATTCTTTTTTTTTTACGACTGCCCTAAAATCTCTATTGAACGATCGATCGTTAAAGAGGTTCTCGCGAACGCAACACCATGGCTGTACGTTCACTTTAGGTACCTACCTTGTATATTATTAATAATAGAAATATTACGTTTCTTGTATCCTACGAACACCGTGACCGCTTTTGTAAATACACCTAAAGATATTTATTGAACTGTAACGATATGAGAAATACAATACTATTTATACGAAAAGAATGGAAATTAAGGAGTTAATTATTATCATATCGATTCAGCATGCATCTTACGTCACGCCATGCCTTTCGATCCTTTGGAAATCCGATAACGAAAAAACTAGAACGCGAGAGACGCCATGAAATTTCATCGACCCAAATAATGCGTCGTTTAAGTATCGTGCTATTAAATCGTTCCGCTCGCTGGCTGGGCCACTACGTCGCGACGCTTCGAAATTCGTTGTCGTCGGTCGCGAGCCGAGAATCGTAAATTTTCTAATCCACCGGGTATAATTTGTTTCCGTTTCTTTACCGGGTCTTCGCTTCGAGTCGTAAAGGCTCGTTTAAATGATAACGTTAAAGGTATATATATGTACTGCAGCACTTTCACTGTCATTGAGAATTAGATACTTTTCATTATCTATAAGATGACCTTAACGTCTCGATTCATTTGGTCACTGATAAGAAGCTATTATCAAATCTCTTTCACACGTAATTTCAGCTTCTTTATTGGAAACGAAATTTTATTGCGAAACCGTCTGAATATCGTATGACGATACGAGCGACCGTTGAAAATACGCCTATGAGTAAACCACGCTTGATATGCATTCTTATACCGATTGTCGCTACAGTCTGATCCAGTAATTATTTTAGAAATCCTAAAACCTTTTCTCCACGTTTCCACGAACGGAACTCGTTAGTCATCGAGGAGCATCCAATAATCGTCTTTTCAATTTTCCCAAGCAAAAAAGTATATCTATATACACGCTTTTAATCAACGCCGTACAAGTGTCTTATATATAAATAACTATGCACTTAACGATCGAATCCCAACGATATATGACCAATTGCATTATCGTACGGTAGTGCAATGCGATATTGCGCTTAAGGATGTGCGTAGATTGCACCGTGCGATAAGACGAATAAATCGACATGATTGATTTTCAACGTCGAATGAAAACGAGTCCTCGAGAAAGTTAAATAAAGTTAATCGATTATAGGCGATAATTACCACGCTGAATTTCACATTGAAATAAACATGAGCTAACGCTTGGATTGACATACGTTTAATAAATGAGTAAATAGCTCGTTAGCAGCGCCATCTACAACCAGTCATAATAAGAGAATTGATTGAGCCGTGGCAGCAGCCAGTCTTATACTTTGATTACCAATGGACTATAGCTAAAAGCGTCGAGTCGATTCCTCACGCGTCGTCAACTACTGCAGTCTACAGAGACATATTCAAAGCTGATCGTTTCGAGCGGAGGTTTGTCACGCAGCCAATAAGACACGCCGAGTTAAGTAACTGTGCTTGGTAGTTCCAGTATTTCCCGCGTGGCGACAGGGAACGAGCACGCGACTGGCATCGGCTCAAGAACAATAACTAATAACCCCGTTAAACGTGCGTGCATCGAGTGCTTGAAAATGTACTTGAAATATCTAGAGACCGTAGTGGCCGACGGGTAGTTCGTATGTATAGAAATATCTCGAAGTGAACGAAAAATTGCCGGAAGCGTCGAAGCGTTTTGATAAATTGTCATGGCGGCCATATTACTAAACGTGCCGTAGAATTAATTTAATCGAGGAACGAAACGGGGAACGTGCTAGGCTCGAAGCGTGTCTCGTAACCAATGCTGCCCGAGCTGACTGCTGGCTAACGTAACGTAAGGTAACATAACCTGTAAGAGCTACCTCTCTAATGACACGTTCGCGTTTCGTTGAAAGTACCTGGCGTGCAGATTACAAGTGGCTACAGTCACTCTTGACTTTCTTGCACGCGTTAGAAAAGGACCTTCACGATAAACTAGAGGGCCTTAAGTCTTGTTTCTATAGTGGCTGGGTGTACTACCGGAGGATTTTGGTCTTAGAGGTAGGTATAGTATGTGAATGAGGTTCAATGAACACATCTGGGTTGTCTGGCGGGATGACTTTGCAACGTGTTTGGCTTACGAAATATATCAACTGCGGATAGTATGCATTGGACGTAATACGCTACTATGTAAACTAGCTTTATTTCTGTTATAGGCATCTTGGCGTATTGTATTGCTTCTGATGATTTTTTTTTCGTTTTTTTTTTATTGGCACGACTATCTTGGCGTTTGGATTAAGTCAATGAGACTTAACACACGTGTCAGGTGGATGGGTGTCGTTTTCACACGAAAAGGAGATTTTACGTTGTTCCCGTTAAATTTCCTAGGATATATCGAACGAGCGTGTGGACTGTAGTGTGATACATACTTGGTACGAGTGTAATAGCCGCGATATTTAAATTGTGACTTTGAAAAATTTATTTTAACTGTTTCTAAACTACTCGTGTAACTTATCCACGGTTATATATAGTATCGCGAATATAGATCGGGTCGAAAGATTGTGCGATTTTGAAATTGAGATTTCTTTAAAAATATAAATTAAAGATGCACGCGACGTCGTTCGTGTATATACAGCTTTCGATATTTCCGTCATGCAAAGTCAAACTTGGATCACGTTGTTTGAATTCGCGAAAGATACCGCCGCGTCACCTCTTTCTTGCAACTTTGCATTAAACGCCCATGATTTATTGTTCCCGGTGACCTCTAAATTTTGTGCGCGAGCCAAGGGGAGTCGTTGACTCAAATTCGCAAATAAAAATGCAAACGACTGAGTCATTTCTAATATATTCGCCAATTCTACGGTTTTTCAGGTTCACGAAACCGACACGACAACTGACACGTTCGTTGCTCCTGGCTGGATCCGTTTTTTGCAATTAGTCATTATCAATGCACGCACGCATTACTCAAACCGCCGAGGAAGGTAACTGCAATCTGCACTCGGTAGCAAATTTTCATTATCTCCCGTATTCCCAGGCAGTTCATTACCGATTAGCACTTTCTCACGCAATAACAGTCACTACCGCGAGAGCTTGTGCGAAAAGTAATAGGACTCTTTCACGATTCTAAGACATCCAGTATAATAATTATCTATAGAAATATTAGCAATGATAATACGTAGTTAAAAAAAATTACGACAATCACTGTGCAATAATTTAGCACGTACGTCACATCAAAAGCGGCGGCGCGACGCTATCTACTCAAAGTTCGCATGGACTCGCGAAAAATTTATTTAAATATTCGCGCGCTCCGTTGGGGTTCCGTGTGTACCACGCTAGTAATTTACGTCCCGAGCACAGCTAACGAAGCACCTACGAGTATTTAACGAGAATTAATAACGCAGTACTGTGCTACATTATCCTCTTATTCGCCAGATCCACCTTAACGAGCCGAGTTTCTTAATTAACTTTCCTTCAGATCCTGCACATCCAGTCCTGATCCAACCGCAGAGATAATTGAACGTCGTCAAGACACCGGAAATGGAAATTCCACTTTTTCGCCTAGAATCGCAATCCCATCGAAGAATCAGAATCTGCCTGTATCAGGCACAAGCCAAACTCAGAGTAAACAATTCAGTCGAACCAGGAACAAGAGGAGACTATAAAAAGAGTGCAGAGTCCAGAAACAATATAGCGTTTTGTATGGAATCCTGGAATCGCATTAAGGGAGCCAAAATGTTGGCGAATGAAATGGGAGCCTGGCCCCTTAAACGAGAAGCCGCTAACAAGACAAAAATTTATGCCCGAGCAAAATCTCGTGAAACAGGTAGAATACTTAGGAAGGAAGATCCAAGTGGGATCGTTGCTCAGGTAGATGTACACAAGAGCGACAGAGGTCAGCCGGGTACGTCTATTCGTCTCGAAAAAGAATTCAGGCTTGAGTAATGCACATTATTCGTACCGTTCGGTATCTGTGAGAGCACGGTACATTAAGATAGGTGCACCAGGAGGCAAGATCGACAATGGACCGTGAACGCGAGAAAATCGTCGGTGGTTATGCGCGATACGAAAGGCGAATGCAGTAGAGACCAGTCTAGGTATGTAAATGATGGGACCAGTTCTTTTTTAACGACGATCTTATGGCCCATAAGATTCCTTTATCTGCACATCGTCCGGCCCCTTATGGACATCGGGGTCGTTTCCAGTTTGGCGGCGCTATAGATTACACTCGCGAAACAAAGAAGGAATCCACGAAAACAAACATTGTAATTGGCAGAAACTGTGTAGGTAGAGAAAGGAGCCTGTCCGACGATGGGGCCTGGGCCGTCGGGTCCCCGCGATCTCGACCAGGGCCCGGTCGACTCTCGCTATAAAACGTTCAGATAAAGCCGCGATGTTTATGCGGGAAGGGAGGGGGGAGGAGTGCCACGCTCGTGTAGAAGAGATACCTGGGTCCCGAGCAAAATAAAGACAAAAGCAGAGGGGTGGGGACCGTCCGAGAGGGTACGGACGTAGAGGTGGGTCTTATGTAGAGAGGAAGAGTGGAACGAAGAGTGCAACCGGGCAGGAATGCACGAGAGGTAACGTTGAGTCGTTTGGGCCTCTTTTCTGGGCCCCTTATCTACACCGCGAGTTCTCATTAGACTCTACCTAGGCTGTCAGCTTCAGGAACGTGCACATCCACCGATATCTATCCCACGTATGCCGATTCTCTTAACGATCCCGAATACGTCTCTGGACTAATTATGATCCCATACTGCCATTTGGGCCTGCTGGGCCCCAACCACGAGATTCAACGTGCTCGCTTCTTTTTCATCGAGATTAGCACCGCGTCTCGTTCGATCTTTGCCCGCCACGTCAGACTCGCTGTGTCTCTTAATTTTATTGGTCGTAGGACGGGGTGCGGAGGGGGAGAAAAATTTGAGAAAAAAAAATACAAGGAACCACCACCGTACGAGTAACGCGATACTCGTATCCCTTTTATTTCTTTGTGTACCGACGCGTTCCTGGTAAAACTCGAGAACGACCGTCTCGAGAAGACAGGAGACGGTTTCATAAAAATAACACGCATTTAATTCACCCTCGCGCATGTCCCACGTATCCACCCCGAGCATGAATTGCGAGGATTGACATGCGTAAAGAAAAAATTAAGCGAAAATGAAAAAAAATATCGCGTGATCCGTTCAGTCATTTTTCTCGGCGCTAAACGAGGGTAGCCACGCCAATTCCTCTTGAGGTGAATTCTTAGCAGAAATAAAGAGCGGGAAATTTGAACTCACCGTTCCCATTCAATTTTTCAATAACCACCGTAACTGATCCCATGTGCCTTTTGCCCAATATACATCCCCTCCCTCGCTCTGTTACTACTTACCGTCTTCTTGCGGAACCATTACAGCTTTATGAGCAAAACCACTTAGTGTATCGCTTCACTGCGGACCCGGGCTTATTGCATGCTGATATGAAACATTGATGAGGACGGCAGGGTCCTAGCACTGCCAACACAGCCTGTACACTGCTATACGGCACTGCCAAACACGCGATGCACGTGGGTTCTAAGGCGCAAGGGGTACCCCAGCTGTGGCGCAGATCATCCTTCGATAACCCTACGTCAAACTTTGACCCTCGCTACCGTGGAAACGCAAAGACCCCAGGAAAATCACTTGATTGCACGTTATGCGTTTATATACGTAAACGTATGTGCCTTGGCGGTTTTTAACCAGTATACCTGTATACATTTAATTAACCCTGGGTCAATAATATCAATAGCTAATTCAGCGATTACTGCCAGACACAGACCACTGATCATATCGTGTCGTTCAAAATTGATCGCTGTGACTTCATATAGAAAAAAGCACGGCGCTGCTCATGAACTATTTTACTATCTGACGTGTCGTCGAGTCCCAGACTGGTCCGTCGCGGACATTGAAAATCTCTAATCTGTCGATCGTCTCTCACGACGTATAATTAGGATAGGCTTTATCGCTTTAGGAAATAAATATTGATCACCCTCGTGGCGCCGACGGTGGTTGGAACTTGACTATGGATAAGGGAGATAACGGTTGCCGCGTAGAATCTAGGAATATTAAGGGTGTCATGGACATCCGGTGATCTGGTTAGCGTCCTGCTGAGACTAGCTTGTCTTTCTGTGAATGTACACGCGGTCCTGTAACAGCGACCCTGGCGGCACTCTTTGTATCTAAGAGCAGTTCTCAGCCACTCTCGGTCGTTCTTCTTTCGAAAAACGGTATCCACTATACTCCCGTCTCGCTATACGCTCTCGAGATATATTCGAGCAAATGTGTTGAAATACGCCCTACTAAATTAGCCCGACGTCTACGAAGTCTTATATACATGGAAGAAGCCGACTGCAGGAGTCGAGATTTTTTATCGAGTTTTTTTGACTACTGAAATCTTTTTTTTTTAATAATGCCCGGATGTCAATAGTTTTAGATACAAACGAATAGAAATTTTTTGACAGACGTATATGTTCGTTGCTGAATGTCTGCTTTGAATTTTTGTCGAGCTGGATTAGTCGAATTAAATGAAATACTGGGGTATTTTGTTATGCTAGGCTATTTCAATACGGTACTATATTTGCTTATGCGTATTTAGATCTATGTGGCAGCTTTTGATTTTAGGTTGGAAGATGCTGTGAACTTTTTATCAGAGTGTATTGTGAACATCGTGCCTTGAACTTTCGAATTGTTTTTTTTTTACTAGATAATTACGTAAGCTACTGCTATTAGTATCCTGGGATCGTGACGTTTCGGTAGAAGAGGATAAGGCTAGGGTGAAGCTCTTTTAAATTGATACAAACGACCGGTACCTTCGCGCCACTCAATTCGATAAAACGTCCAGGGAGAAAAATTGTATGGTATATCGGAGGGGAGTAAGAGATCTCGTACCATATACTGTACTCCAGACACTGTACGGACGTTACTTAAGAAAATGATGGTCCACCATTTTTTAAGACGGCTGACGTTACGATAATAAATAAAGACACCCGTTAGATTTTAAATAACAATACGACCACCCAGTTCGCATGCGATTTCATCAATTTAATTTACACTTGATTTTTCTCCCAAAAAATATACAACGAAAATACACTGTGGCACAATGAAAATTTGTATCTCTCTGACCCCCAACGCTGCTAAAAAAAGCCCTCGTGAGGGCTGGAAAGACCAAATTGCGTAACCCCTTTCTAACAGCCACCCCCTTATAAACGTATTACAGGGAAGTACCAAAGGACGGGTTAAGTGCACGTTAAATACAATTCGTAAGGGTGAAGGCAACCTGAAATGAACCTTTAATGGTGACCCCTTGAAAGTACAAGGGGGTCATCGAAGAGCGATAAATAAACCCAAGTACATAGGTTATACGAGGCACCCACTACCTTTAGAGTGCCTTCAATTTGCTCCGAGCTCCAGCATCGTTAACGCGTATACCTGCTTCCTGTTGAGATTAAGTACTTCATCAGCTGCTACCAATCACAACCATGCTAATCGTAAGATCCAAGTACTTTTAAGAACGGATTACAAATTTTTATAAAGATTTCATCCCGGCGAGTGAAGATGGCAAAAATGGTACAGGCGTCGACGTCGCCAGCATCCAAATCCAAATTTGATTAGTACTTTGGTAGGTACTAGGCAGGGGTAGGAGGACAGAGTACAGACTCCACAGTGGCACCCTCGCTTCACAGAGATTTATGTCTCGGCCTGCAAGAGATGAGTGCGCTGTTCGGTAACGGAAGGGGAGGACGCAGAAGAAGCAGCAGAGGAAGAGAATAGCAGCGGCGGCAGTTCATCCAGTGATTCCCGAGGGAGCAACCAAACTTGTGGGAACCCCGACAAGAGGATGGCGAAACGCAACAAACATCGCTCTATTTTTGGAAGCGTGATGCTTATATAGGTATATAGTGAAGAAGAGGGTAGGGGAGGGCTAAGGGAGAATTTTTGGATTGCAGTAAGAGGGGAATGAAATCGAGGAACCAAGCTCCAGGATGGATGCATCCTTTTTCTTAAATTATCGTTCCCATCGTCCACATACGATTTTCACATTCCTTCTTTTTTTCTTTTCTTTAAAGAGCACCGCTGCGCCATCTACCTCCCGGACTTGATAATTTTTTAAAACTTTTTTTTCACGTCCTACCAAAAACTCACGACCTCTTCACTTTGTACTTACCTATGTATATCGCGTGTTTACGCTCGTAACTTCAAAGACAACGCCCCTGCGGAGTTTATTTTATAGACTCGACAAATGTAAAAAAAAGCGACGCGATCCCAGTTTCTTTTTTTTTTACTCTATGGTGTCTATATACGTATCTGCGTACGCATATTCCATGGCGTACGTAATGTCTTTCGTTTACACGCGATAGTCCTAATGTTTTGCCATTAGGCACGAGACTTTATGAGAGTGGTGTCTACTTACCGGGAACTGGGGGAGCGAGTGACGTATCAGGTATATGTAGGTACGAAATTAATTTCAGACTGAATAACAGCTACTCACCTGTAAGAAAAAACAAAATTTTTTACAAGTTTGTACGATTTTCAAGTTCACGTTATGTAATTGTTAATGATTTATTAGCATATGATTTACCATAGTCGGTCCACGAGTTCTATGTGCTTTTTTGACAGATCGAAAATGTGTTAATGAGTCTCTGGCATGTCACTATATAAAATATTCATTACAAAGTATGCACACGCATGGTTTTATATTAAAGATATTTTATTTCTTTATTTTAGCATATATTTACGTTATTGTATGAAAAACCACGTGTGATCTGCTAAGCAGCGCATTGCTTGCGAACTGTCAAAAAAGCACATTGAACTCGTGAACCGACTATGCACGCGGTTTCCTATCTTGTGGTGCATATATTTTATGTTTGTCGAGTCGCTTTACACCATTCTATTCATACGCCAAATTATACCGTGTGTTCGTAAATTATTAAGGTTCCTTCACCCGAGACTGGAATAATATTCAGCACGTGGTCGCTCAAGCTGGAATAGGTCGATCAATTTCTTCCAAGTAAGATCGCTGCTTACGCATGCTTTAATTCAAATTAGTTTTACGTATGGGCCACATGGTCATTTTGATATTCCGCGATCGTTTACCGACGTCTCGTGACGAGTCGAATACAGAACGGTTCACCAAAGTTCATACGAGGTCAAATTTTTACGAGTAAGATTTAAGCATCTTCTGATAGATCCAATACGTAATTTCATCGGATGCAATGTAATTCTGTTAAATAGTCTCGTTCAGCACTTATTTATAGGCGTGATAAAAAAGCGCGGGAAGGAGGTTTAAATTTGAAAATTTAACTGCGTTTTTTCCGTTCTGGCTATAGAGTTACGCAAGGTTGATACAAGGGGTATGTAAATAGTCTATGGAGTGCGCGTTAAATCTACTGTACTATAGCACGTATGTCTCTTATAGACGCTAATGTCGCGACCCGAGATGAGGAAACGTTAGACGGCTATTCTCGGAAAAAGGTTTTTCAGCCGTGTATCGCGGCGCATCAACAAGCTGCCAACAATTAATCCATAGGAGCAGGACCGAAATGGGGGTAACTCTATACCTGGGGGCCCCCGAGTCGAAAAGCACTGTACGAGAGCCAGCCTGATCTCGTATCATATTTCGTGTTATTCAAATGCCAACAATGCCATTAAAGGATTTCTCTGGTAATCCTTTCCCTGCGCGTTTCTTGTTGCTGCTGCTGTTCCATGGCTTGGCGAACAGTGCCGAATGGCACAAAGAGACTGGATATATATATATACATATATACCAGAACAGAAAAAAAACCTCACGCACAATGCGTATACAAACTGGCCTATCTAAAACCTTTGTTCTTGCCGATCGGCAGGATTACCAAGACCTATCCAGCTACCATTTTTTCGCGATCTGCTTCAACTTCCGGTACATTTCTATGAACGTGATATATATGACCTTCAATTTCCGGTTGGTGCACTTTTACCAGAGATACCAACGCGTAAAGATTTTTTGGACATTCAATTCATAGATATGTTCTATACACAGCATATAATTTTTTTTATCTATTATTTGTAGACTCCTGGACGGTGGTTCAATTTCGAAATTCTAGTTTAAGATTCGTCACGTGTTTCGGTTTCGTTAAAGAGGCGAAGGGACGAGAATGGAAATTTTTATGCTGCAGCAGTTTGTCCAACGATCAGAAGGAATAACGCGCGCCGACATTTGCTTTTAGTGTCGGTTCATTGCGGCCGCATTTCTGGAATGGATAGAAAACCGAGATCAGATGGGGATGAAGTCATCAGTACTAGAGTGAAAGCAGCCCCAGCCCATCCGCTCGCTTGGAAACAATCACATTATATTTTGTACATCAACTTGTATCCGCACCCCACGTACAACGTATAACCCAGCGCTCCCCCTTTCATCGGGGTGCGCACTAATGTAATGTAATGATTCCTTATTTATTTAAGCCGAGGACTAATGAATGACACTGGTCCTTTACGGTAATTAAGTCACTGCCCGAGCAGTGGCTGCCGAAATATCACTGATCATTGTCAAATTATAGGATTTCGTAAATAAATTATTATTCGAGTAAGACTGCAATAAAAATAGGTAAAAAAGTTTTTTTTTGCAGTAAACCATTTTTTTTAGATTTTTCATAATTACGTAATTGCGATTGATATTTGGGCACTTTGGAATACGCTTTAAGGGGTGATTCGAATTATCGTTATTTCATGTTAGATTTGGTCGAGTTTCTTGATACGAGAAAAGGTCAGTGGACATGCAAAGATATCTGGTGCCAAGTTGTTCGTTCGATTTGTAATAACTTCCAGCCGAGGGGACAGGTCAGGGGTCATTAAGTTTCGTATTATAAATGCATTAAGTAATCCAGGAGGCAGATGAGTCAGGAGTGCGGGAATCGTGGGCAGGAGCTGGATTCTGGAGGGCGGCAGGTGGCGTCAATTTTACGGACCGGCGGCTGTGACGGATGTAACGAGACGTAGTCCCTGGGTCCTATTCGAGTCCTGCAGGAGAGTAGTCGTCACACGTGGTCGCTTCACTGCGCACGATGTCATGGCTTGTTTTATGGGAAACAGGGGATGAACCCTTGGGCTCTATGATCGAAAATCTTTTTCTGGATTAAGAAGCTTACGTTAAATAATGATGCTGGGTAATAAAAATGGTGTCTTATTCAGACTCAAGGAATATTTTTAAAAATTGTCAAAAATACCTATATCACCGCATATTAATAATTACGTTAATCAAACTAAAAATTATTAAATATAAGACAAAGCTGGTCTTACTACCCCTAATAATAAGAGAGCCTATTACGTTAAAGAGAATTGGACCCAGTACAAAAATATATGTACCCTGTGGGCAAGACGTCAAAAACTTTATGGGTCATTTTTTTAAGGTTTTTGAGGATACGTAAGCAGATCCAGAAAAGGGGTAAAATATTGATTGAGAAAGAAATACGTGAGTTTATTATGGCTGAAATAAGGAAGCTGGTCTGAATGATATTAGGGTGGATTTGCAAGTCTTATCATCAGGGCTGGATGAGATTGTTTTATTTTGGTGCATAGGAAGTATGGATGGCGCGCGTGGCTCATTAAGACTAATGAGTAATGAGCCGATGATTAGAGGAGGCGGACCGGAGGCGTGGCGCCACCTTGATCTTGCCGACGAAGAAAAAACCTAACCACTCCACCTCCTCATCCTTCTCACCCCCTACCACCGCCTCTTCTCTTTTTTAACCACCATATTCTTTATTCCGGTTCCTCTTTCTGTACGTCACTTTTCGCTCACTCTTGACAACTCTGGTCCTACACGTTACGTATAAGAATCGCGAAATTTTAAATATAGAATTTTACTTCGGATCATTTTATCAATTAGGAATTAAGAAATTTCATCAAAGATCAATATTTTGAAAATTACATTTTTATTCCAATACAATCGCAGTACAGTTTTTCGGGGTGTTATAGGACAAGTACTCGGAGCCAGTTTGACGTGAATGAATCACGTTGATAAGAAAGTAGATCGAAAGGAGTCCCGAAGAAATCGGCAAAGATAAAAGGCATCGAGTTTGCTTAAGGTTTCGAGCCTGAGGCGTCGTGGCGGTGTTAAGGCGCTCACGTCAATTCCGCTGCGGCTCTTCTGATGCGGCGAGTTTTTGATTAGATCGTTAAGCTTGCTAATGCACCCATAAACCCTCTAATTTAACGAAGGTCGACGAAATATCCTCAAGTCTGCCGAATAGCTTTATTTTTCTCAGCCTCGCAACGTCGCGTCTTCGTACCGCGAGAAGAAACGGAGTCAGGATGACCAACCAAGAATTCCAGATCCTGGTGAAGCTTTTCCGTAGTTTCCACAGGAACGAAGAAGCAACTACCAGCAATCCGACCCAGGTATTCGGAGGATGAACTCTCCTTGGTAATATTTGGACACGACGACAATAACGCGTAACAATATAGACGAAAAAGAGCCTAGGCTCGACTCGGGTGAAGTCGGTTCCCTTCGGCTGAACTCGACTTTCGAATATCACGAGGCACAGCCATTTGGTGTCCCGTGGTCTGGTGTCAACGTTTGACTTTACGAGGGAGCTGGCAGCTTCGAGAATGGAAGAAAGGCTGAAGAGTGCAGGGGTCCGGCGATGCACAATGGCCTCCCGCCGCGGCGAGACCAGCCCCTTTGACTCCTGGATGAGTTAATGTTATCCGCCTCGATCCTTGTATATAGTTGCGTTTCTATTAAATCGACGTCAATCATGCGATCTGTAAAAGATTTATGTGCGCCATTGGATGTGTACCAGGGTGGGCCGACGAAGACACGATATTTTATAATGGTAAAGTATGCGCACTTGCAATTCGCTAAATTCGACCTTTTACTTTCTACAAGAGAAATTCTTCGAGACGTAACTAAAAAAAATAGACAAAGTAAAACAGCCGCTGGATTAATCAAATCCATTATGGTACTCTCATATTGATATTATCAGCTTTGGATCCATTCCTGGCATACAAGCTGCAGTGGGGAATTTTGGAAGAAAGAAGGGATAGGGGGTGGGATGGGAGAGGGGATGAAAAGAAAAGAAAAGGTAATGGGTCTGGTAAAGATCAGTGTACTGGAAAACGAGAGATTTCGGTCACCCTAACCCTTTCCTCCTGATGTCATCCAGTAGTGGTGACCTGGCACAGCGTGCGTATATTTGCTGTAAAAATGCCATGCGGCTCTCATAGGCTAAGGTACCGTTTCCAAGAGAGTAACCTGATCCTGTTATTCGCGCGACAGAACCCTTAAGCTTCGAGAGGATAACTTTTTACTCGCGCTGTTTTTCCACGGAGTATAATATGCGTGAAGAAGATAGAGGAGCCAGATAAGTTGAAACCCTTGGCTGAACAGAGTTGAACCAGGTATTGGGCCATATAGGCCTACGAGAAGAAGTAGGGCCCGAGGATGTTAAGGCGCGAGTAACCGAGCAACCTCAGGACCCGGAGGGATCGAATGGAAGGTCTGCCAGGTGACGGCGGCGCCTCGACGCACATCCATCTTCGTGGAGGAGCATCGTGCGTCCATCCCTCTACTGGGTCCCTCTGGCCTCCGAAGCCCTTCGGGCCCACTGAAATTCCCCCCGACCATCCCTCTCGAGGTCCGTCCCTCGTAGGACCCAAAACAAACTGAAACGCGCGTCCAGCCAGCCAACCCAAAGGAAGTCTACTTGGTTATTTATTAGAGGGACTCGTTAAGCCATCTTATCCTCGGCTCTTTTCGTTCATCTTCGTTCTTCGTTCGTCATTCCACGTTCCACGTTTCTCCGTTCCCTCTGCTCGGGTCTCCAGGTTAAGGAAGAGCTGTCACACCCGCGTTATCTACCAGACCGCATTGTTTTAATCTCAGAACGTCTCTGCTCTCCCACCAAACCCTGCATCCTCTTGACCATAGAATACACAGCCTCCGACCTCCTCCCCTTCAGTTTCTTCAGCTCCCCCAAGATCCTCCTCATCATTTTCATCCAGCCAGTCCTGCTCGTCGCGACCTACGCGAGATAGCATCGTCAAGGAGTGATCCTGTGACCAACTAGAAGACGGTCCAGGAGCAAGATCATCGGTAGCAAGAGAGATGCGCACTGCCGATGTCTACCTTGGAGATTGATTACGTCGCCATTCGGGAATTAAACTATACTACGTTCCTACTTTCAATTCACCGACAACCTCGGAACCATCCTAGCTTAATTCTACGTCATATAAAGATTATATATAGAGAATGACAGATTTTTATACAACCCATCCGCAAAATGTCCCACGTGGTATCGCTAACCATACGTCACGCACAGTTAGAGCCCTTTTGGACATTTATCTAGACTATTAACCTTTGATTATTTGTTTTTAGGTTACGTTCACCACAAAGGCTGCAAAGCGCAAGGAGGATGGGTATAATGGGCAATATCGAAACGAAACGGACAGCTGTGACTTCTTAACCCGAAAGTTCTTCTTGTATCGTAGCGCGTTACCCGTGTAATATACAGCTTACTGTATATCACAACGGGGCGCAGCATGTGGACGTTTATGGGCGTAGCTGAAGGCGTCTTTTGTAGGACAACGCGGTTACAATGTCAGGTGTCGCCGAAGCTTTTTTTCGTAGCTATATCCTGAGAGTCTTCCTTTTTTATCTTTCACCTTTTACCTTCCGTGATCTAAGCTAGGATGGTTCCCTCCCCTCCCAGCCCCTCTTTCTCTCGACCCCCTTTACCCCACGTATACCTTATAACCGCCCACTCAACAAATCAAGCGAACTTTTTAATTGCCTGACATCTTTACAGCTCCTATAAAACAATGAATAAGGCAGGTTTCGAATGAGGAGATATGTAGATACGCGAGAGGGATATGGGACGTATCCACGAACTGGCTTGAACGGATGGATGAAGGAACGAGAGAATGAAGGAATGAGCGGACGGACAGACGGATGGGTGAGTAAGGGCCGTATATCATGTTTACGGCGTCCCCGGCTGTTCCTGCGGCTATGTTTGCCAGTGACTCGTGACAGGGTCCGCATGTGTGCTCCCCACGCGTGACTACGTCACTGACTTCTTTCCATGATTTCTCAAAAAATTCAATTCATCTAGGAAATTATACTTGCGTTTATTATCAAGCTTTTTTTTTGGAATTGTGTAACTGCGGGTTGTTCGGGCAGATGATAAAAAAAGTGAGACAAAACGGGTAATTTCATTTGCCAGGTAGTTTTAAATCCCCAAAAAAGTGTAATCAGGACTAACGATCTTACCGTTCTTTTGGATATAGTCTATCTTAGTTTTGTTTCTCTAGCGATGACTCAATTGGACTTAAAATTTTTGTGCTATAAAAACCATGAGAAAATATCCACGAAAAATTCCTGGAACGTATTAATGTCCATGGTTTTATTGATACGTTTGTCAATTTTATTCTACATGCCTGACGTACCTTAGGTTTATTTTGAGTACTGCGTTAGGTACGGTAGACGTAGCAATGGAAAGAGGGAAAAGATCGAAAAGCGTAGGAGGCAGCAGGAACGAGGTAAAAAGGATGTAAAAGAATCATCGATGGACCTCAAGCGCGACCTCAGGAGGCGCCAGTGATAGTCCTGGGAGATAGTCCTCAGCAGTCTCTCTCCGTTCGGTTGGTATATATGGTTGCGGCGTCTGAGGCCGCGGGGGGCGCCGGCGCCAGCGCGTAAAGTCCCTGCGTTATGGCCACCATTCTCCTTCGCCGACCACTGCCCTCCTCGCCGAATCCCTAACATAGCCTCGGCAGCTTCCCTCCTCCTACTCACTCTACCCCTCGTCCCAAGTCTTTCCGGCTTCCCATCCAGGACCATCTCCCTCCCCGACCCCATCATCTGGTAAACCCACCATGAAACCACCATAGCCTTTGTTTTAAAGCATCCCAACGATCTCGACCGTGATAAATGGTCCCTCCGGGAACGACCTGATCGCTAACTTATATTCACTGTCGGTGACACGTTCTTCAACAATCGACCGGTTCTGATCTTGCTCATAGAATTTTCCCAGCCGATCTTTCGCTCAGAAAACGGAAGTTACCAGAAGACCCATCATGGCGCCATCTAACAGTCAGCGTGAGAATTCGTGAAAACCAATAAGACTTGTCCCGTGATAAATCATAAATATTGCATTTCTGACCTGACTCAATACTTTGTTCAACAGTCGCGTTGAGTTCAGGTTAGAAACTGTCATGGCAACACGTATCCATAAGTAACTGTGATACCTGGTGGGTTAACCTAGTTTAACTGTCGTATGTGGGAATAGTTTATAGGTTAGAAATTGCTATTTGCCTCCAGCAATCGAAAGATCGCACGATCGTTATTCATCGAGTCATTGATGGTTCTTCTGCTTGTTATTATATATGCTCTCTTTATCTTTCTCTGCCATATTCAGTAAGACGACACGTATGTACTTACGTGTTTAGATAAATGCCTATACCGGGAGCAAAGATCTTCTGGATATGGGAATGGGTCATTCAGGATTATCAGGATCGGTTCTTTAGATTTTCCTCGACCATCTC
This sequence comes from Trachelus troglodyta, assembly GCA_030142635.1. Classification (NCBI taxonomy): domain Eukaryota; kingdom Metazoa; phylum Arthropoda; class Insecta; order Hymenoptera; family Cephidae; genus Trachelus; species Trachelus troglodyta. The sequence goes on along the minus strand of JARQTJ010000862.1, from coordinate 237,978 downwards.
AACCGGTCAATATATCTATACCTGGATCGGTCGGGGGTAACGTGTGTGTATCGTTTATAGGCTTGGCCTCATGCGTGTGGGTAGGTATAATTGAATGTTTTGTATAATTAACCTGCGCCATAACTCAACGTACGTCGCGCCTCCAGCCGCGGGCTGACCCCCTCCCTCCCCTTTCTTACCACACATGCTAGTACGTTCCGATACATAGGAAATACGAACACGTATATACATCAGCAATTTATTATTATTATCGAGTCTTATACGAAACGGAGCCATCATTAGGTAAAATCTTAAGTATGTACACGGATTGGTTGTAAAGAAGAAAAAATTATTCCTACAAAAGTCCAAATTTATTTTTTCATAATTATCGATCACCAAGTAATCAGAAAAATAATCTCTAATGATTTCTTCGTATTCATCCTTATCTACGAATTATTATTATCGTCGTTAATGACCATTGGTAGAATAAGATTGCGGTTTGTTTTTCTGTCTTTGGGAAAGTCACAAGTTACTTGGTAGCAAGATCAAAGAAACGCCGATCATTTTCACTGGCTGTGAGATGCCAAACGTCATCGTCGGGAATGCGTGTCACGATCGTGAATCCATATATGATGGCACTCATTTGGGTTTGAGTAAAAGATCGTGAACGTGACTTTTATGGATTTTCGATCGAACGGGGAAAATATGGGATTGAAAAATTGACTTGGAATGGTAAAGGATAAACGGGGAGTTTTCGACGTTCAGCGAGTTAACCGGCGATCCTGAAACCGGTAACCAGGGCCGGTTTCAGGCTGGTTGGCGTTTGCGTTGCGTGCGGCGGCGCGAGCGTGTAAGCGGAGTTGAAAAGTGCATCTCCTCCCACTAATTCAAAAGACTGGCTAACAACCGGATAATCATTCCCGTGAGGGCATTTGGGAGGTTACTCCCCCCCCTTGCCCCATTTCCTTTTTTTCTTCCCCTCTCTCTCTTTTCTATTCTTTGCCTTGCTTCCTCTCTCGCCTGAAAACCTAAAACAAAACTAAGCACCGATCGCACGCCCCTGCACTAAACCTAACGCCGAACTTCCCAAACCACTTACCACACGTTCTCACTTGCTACCGGACACAATCTCCACTTATTCCTCTGCGTTTCAAGAGGCCACCTGCTACACCCTTACGTTCCGGGACATAAATAATATTTTGACGTAATAGTAATATGTTACATAATAATAATAAAAGGTCTAGAGTAGGTTTGGAAAAAAATTTTTAAGTCCGTATCTGCATTATAGTTGGTTGCTAATTAAAAATTATTTTTTTTACGGTAGTGGATTAAAGATGAGTATAGGGAATTGTTGTGGAAATAAAGCTTTTTTAAAATTCATATAAAAATATATTTAATTATTTATTTGTCTCGAGGTACGTTGGCAGTGGGTTTAAATATATTTTTAAGGTAAATCAAGACGCGTTCCATGGATCATGGATCATTTGGATCTTTTGGAAGAATGAAGTTGAGCTTTGTCCGAGTTAACTCTAGAGTATGTATTTATTGTAGATTGTCTAAGTGGCTATTTAAATAGCTATATTTCAGTGTGTGGCAGTAAGGCCAACAACCTGTCAGGAGATCATACCCTTGTCAAAATAATCGCTAAATTATGGGATGCGTATAGTTTTAACTACTAGCGCACCCCCGGGTCAGCAACATTCCCGTTTCTTGGGCTATCTTCATGGCTCATCTTCTTTTTCCTGGTACCTGCGTCTTCTGCTGGTACAACCTGGTCCAAGGGACTCAAGAAGGATACCTAATACGTACCGTTAGGAATCCTTTGGATTTCGAGGATATATCGTAGATACCGATTAATTCGACGTGATTAATGACGAATAAATATTCCCCCCTCCCCACTTCCTTCGGATTCTCCAAAAGTCTATATAAGAATTTAATGATTACCAGATAACGAGAGGAATCAACTAAGCAGCTCGGGCTCATAAATTTCCTAAAATATTCCAAAAATTTATCCTCGTTAAAGGATAAATCTTCAAACAACCTATTAAGACTGATTAATCATTTTTGATAAAAATTCATGATTATTGATCTTCTTCGCTGTTTTGGTAAATTACCATACATCGTCTTTGTAGTTGCGTCGCGACGCTCCGAAGCCAAGAGGACGTGCTCTACGGGACGCCGGTTACGTTCACCTCGTTGATCCGAGGTCTGATTTCCTGCTAAACCGGATTCCACATTTTTTATTTATTATTAGTTCAAGCAACTCCTCTGTGCACTCGCCTTTCTTGTTTTGAGAATAGAACAATTTTAGTGGCGATCATAGAAATCAAGACTTTACGTCTCGTTTGACTTAGATGTCTGATTGTTTGCGAGTTAAAATAATAATAACAATACGCCAACGATAAAGCTTTAATTAATTAAAAGGTTTGTATTTACAAAAATTTATATAAAAAACTCCAAAATTTTACAAATTATGTAAAACCAAGCCTAATGATCCGACCACCTGACAGTGTTTGTTAAAAATTGAAAGATTAAAAAAAAACAACAAAAATATATATTACATCACGCATGTATTCCGCATTCGCAGAATTTCCATATCATCAAAATCGATTATGCGTTTCATGCCTATACCTACAATATATAATATAATAACAAAAATGTATCCATAACTACACCCTATGTAAATAGGAATAGCCATATGTTTCTTAACACTAATTTATACATGTGACTGTACGTGTTTTCTGAACTAGTTTCGTGTCCTAATAAACAAACTAATAATAAACACTTCGTTAACGACCCTATAAAAAAATCATCCGGTAATCGTACCACGTGACTACCATGTTCCACTTGAGAACAACTTTTTTTTATTAAGCGAGACGATACTTTGTTCCAGTTGAAAAGTCAGATCGTGCCAGATGGACAGACAGTCAGTTCCTTTCTACTCACTGCCGTAAAACAACCGTAAAAACGGCAACCGTTTAGCTAAGGGAATTTCGTGCTCTTGTTATGGTCGGAACAACGATCGGTTCGAATCGAAGCGTCACGCATGATGACGATTAACGATTTCATTCAAATGAAGTAAAAGAACGACCGGTACCGTCGATCTCGTTTTCCATTCGAACGTCGATGACGTAAGCTGGGATATGTAAATCAGAGACTCATTTCTACATAGGTACGCCAAACTGGTGTCTCTGATACCCACGCATGTGCGATATAGGGAAAGGAGCGTGCACGTATAACATGCGAATACAGTACGTTATCGACGTGTGATTTGTACAATCTGAAGATTGGTCTTTAATTCATGTTAATTAATGCGTCGGGAAGCCTACTTAGCAATTCTTAAAAACCTACAACATGGTCGAGACCTATTAGCCGCCTGCGATTATAAATGACAAAAGAACCATACTGTGATATGATTTTTCGATTATTTTTTAAATCGAATCGATTCGCCTGACACCTGATGTGCCCAGGTCAATAGCTACCGGTCGCCTACGGAGGACCGAATCTTAATAGAATTCCTTGGATCAGTGCCCAACCTGACCTAAGTAAAATTTCATTTGGCAAAGACAGAATGAATATTAAAAAAAGAATCGTTAAACTTGCCGCAATGATATAACCGCTCGTGCTTCCCAGCCAGATGGCATGCGCGCAGATGCCGCTAACGGTACCAGGTTTGATTACGGCCCTGACGCCGTAAAGTTTGCCTAACGCGATCTAATCAAACCCAAGCTAATCGTCAAAGTGGAGAACGAACGTGGCGAAAAGGATACCATAAGAAGTAGCTAGCTCGTTAATCGTTTCTTCCGAAAAATCATCAAGAGTAACAAGGACGCAGACAAAAGTGAATACGTGAGCAAAACTCCACACAGCGATGAAAAGTAGAGCGAAGAGGAGTGACGCCGGTGGGGCAAGAGGAGTCATAATAAATATCAGGTAAGAAAAGATCGGGGCGCTACTTATGCCGTCAGCGATAATGACGGGGTGCAGCTTGGGCTGTTTGCTTAGCGAGCAGATTAGTGAATGAATCCACAGGTGGGCGCCATCCGTCACACAAGCCGGATCGGATCGTACCGGGACTTCAGCTCCGCCTATTACCTATCTTATAGCTCTTCCCCATACACCTTGGTTCCACACTTGCGACGATCGGACTATATCCTTAGCTTGCTCCAAGCTACCCAACTTCCTTTTCCAACCTACCTACCTACCTACCTGCAGCTGCTGACAGCAAGCAGCGACATCCCACGGGACAGTTGCCTATACGTTCATCCAATCTATCATCACCTAACCAATCCCACCTATAATCACTAGATCAGAGCCTGAAATTCTGGATCCTTCCGATCCCCACGATCAGCCACTCCATACCCAGAGCGTACACTTTCGCAACATCAACCTGGTCAACCTGGTCCCGATCCTGGATTGGATACCGAGTCCTGGTGAACGTGTGCCTTGGCACGTTTCGTCGGGAAGATACCTCCGAGGTACCGATATGATGGAGTGCCAGGTAGATTGGCGGACCACCGGAGTAATGTTCGCGCTAATAGCAGTGATCAGGACTGCCTCGTTCGGAGTGAAACCCGCCCGCTCTTACCGGTCTGCCTTGTTTCCTCTTTGCCCTTCTATTCTGCCCTGCCCACGGATTGATGGATGTTTACCAAACTACCCAACCTCCCTGGAACGACGACCCGATAGACACCCTTGGGCGATGCGCTACCATGGTCTGATCATTGCATACCGAGGATTCGCTACTAATCATTTTTACGTAAGAACTGTGCCAGCACGCGGCGCACACGACACTTTGGATTCCTAACTGAGATTCCACTTGGGTTGGATATTAATACTGTGACAAAACAAGGAATCGACGAGGGAGAGCGGCTGTGAGAGTTGTACGTTTACTCGGATAATTCCTATGCGAAAGACTCAACTAAGGCGTAATCCGCGACGAATACTTTAGCTGATAAGAATTCACCAATGACAATTTGCACGTTCGGGAACAGTAGAGGTGAAAAAAAAATCTTGGTTATTTATCGCTTGTTACTTGGCAACGCTATAAGATCACTGATAGGAATAGCATGGCTAATGTGTGTATGTATATATATATATGCTAGTGACCGTAGGAAATATGGTTGAATCTTAAACGCCCTGTGTTTAAAGCCGCTTGCTGACTTCGAACTGCCTGTACTTCGGACGGAGTAATTATAGTTCCATTATTATAACGTCACCGGCAATACATCACGTCCATATCATAAATATGCATTACAAACGAGAAGGCTCGTGTACGTTCATCCCCCACTGTTATACATCTTGCATTTTTTTTCCCTTAATTCCTTCACTTCACTTTCATGAGACTATTTACCCTACACGAGCCAGTGATCCCTGGTAACCTCGCGTTTTGGTTGAGCAGCCGTCATACCGTTTACTTGATCTCATAGTTTTTCTTACGTAACAGCGTAAAAAGTACCGTGAGATCAATTGCACGGTGCGAGTTTTTTTATTAGGTTCTTCATATCCCTACTCACACTTGTATATTCTCGGAAGTGACACAGGGGTGTAATTTCACTATAGTGTCTCGTGATATAGGAAAAAAGATGCGTCCAATGACACTGCGTGTATGTTAATTAACGTCTTCTTTAGCTTGATGAGTACAGAATGAAGGAATGAATGGCGGGCCACCTATCCCGTCGATCCAAGTAAATATCCCGTGGGGATGCGCAGCGTGATACCCTTGATACACCTATGCCACATACGTAGGCAGAAGGGATTTCTCGGGCGCCAGCAGGTTTTGGGGAGGAAAAAAGGTAAAAGAAGAAAGGAGAAGGTTGGAGAAAAAATAATAAAGAGAAAAAAAAGATATTAAAGAATATAAGAGAAATACGCAGTCTAGCTGATACGCAGCCATCTGACATTTAATGTTCTCCAAGGCACGGCCTTCCAAAACTTTAATTAGTGGATATTTCGTGGTGCATTCATCAAGACTGTGCGCTAAGAAGAACCGGCCCGTTGCGCAGGCGTACGTGAACGTGGTTAAAGTGGGTGTAAGACACGGTCCGACGAGCTGGAAATGTACCCACTCGTTTGTTAATGAGTCAAGCATTCTAGAAGCGCACGAGAATTTACGTGCACGAGGCTGGCGATTCGCGGACGCGATTGCAGGAACGACCGCTATAGCCGTGGCGGCGCTAGTAGCGCTTCGCGGGAAGTTCAAAGGGACTTTATGATCATTAATAAGAGACGCAGCGAATGATCAGATAACTTCTAAAGAATTTTTAAAGAGCGATAACGTGCTTATAGAAATTTTTTGCATCTTTCTGTGATACCCATTATCACGTATCGCGAGAATTTACCATTGTGGTAAAGGCAAGGAGTAAATCAGGAAGATAATTGGCGGAATCGTAGCAACTTTTCAAGGAGTGGTTATGTAAACGGAGAGAAAGGTAGGATTGACTGAGACTATATAGGGAAAGAGAGAGAGAGGAGAGCTTAAAGCAATGAAAGTAAGAGAGAAAAACGATTTGCCGTTTCGTTAGAGGGTAAGACAAAACCAGTATTCGGATCCCGGTACCGGTCATTATTTGTTTTAGATATTAATGCTTTCCTCTGACTATCAATAATTCACTGGACGTAATCGCATAGTATCCGCCGTCTATGTACGGCGGAGAGGAGGCCCGTGTAAACGATAAATCACGATAAATACGTTTGCCTGGGCCATTATAAAAGGAAAGGGGGATGCGCGATCGACGTACTGCGCCATGAGCCAAAGAGAAGGGCCCCGATGCATTCTCTCCCCGGGGCCACTTTTATGCATCGTCCCGCGTACATATTACGATCGCTTAAGTCCTCGCTCGACTATCGAGTGATCCATCGCTAGGAATTCTACGAACCTGTCCTGACCCAACGATATTTTCGACTAATGAACCACCAGCTTCGGGCTGGTAACCTTCGAGCACGCGCATCTGTTCAGATTGCACAAAATCCTTGCCAGAGAAGTGCATCGAGGATGCACTTATGCACGGTGCACTCTGGAGCATTAACGGGTTGGGTTAGTAATTAATAGTCATATGGAATGAAATTTGTATTATATTTAAAAAAAATTGCCAAATTCAACCTATGAATGCGAGTTGATGAGATCAGAATGTACGTTTCCTCCAGGGTGGGTTTTATCGTTTGGATGGAACCTAGTGCAATAGTAGGTGAGGTGAGAGAAGAGAAGATGAAGAGAGGATGGTTCAGGGAGAAGAGGAGAGGACGAGCGTAGAGAAGGAAGGAGGTAAAAGTAGGTAGGTAGATACTGGGCCCCACGGGGGGCTCATAATTGCCGACCCTGAAGATCAGTCGGCCCCATGGGGCCCACCTCTGTTTGTTTTATTCCCTAGTTATACAAACGCAAGATCTACGACCGATATATGATAATCGTCTCCCTAGTTCCTCCCATTCCTCCTACATCGTGGGTTACGACTCTCTGACCCTCAGCATCCTTAAGCTCATCTCTCTGTATCGTAGTACACTCTGAGATCTCTTTCCTCGTCTTCTTCAATGGCGAACCCTGGCCAGGATATACGTATACTAGGGGTATTATAGATATTGATAGACAACGACGCTTCTAAACTGACCACGGCATTACCGAAACAACCGAACTCTCGTCGGCTTGTCTTCTGGAAGCTTTCGCCACGTCTCATCACTTATGGATCGCATTTATTCAAATTCTATGCTCGGCTTGCGTGATTAATATTCCTCGTTATGGCCAGCTACCGCCGTCTCCCCGGTCACACGTTCATCACGCTCGTGCAACCGGATAAGATAAATAAGCCCGTTCGGTTTATTCAACTGGCGCCGCCCAATCTATTTCAGAATATTAAATTATTTCTATATTTTTTCAAATTTTTTTATATTGATTTTATGAAATAATAAAGGAAATTGTTTCAAATTAAAGGGATGATTGGTCATATTTAATTTAGAAATAATTTTTTTTTCTCCGCCAAAAGTTACTCAAATCACAAATATCTTAACGTTCATCGGTATTTTGCAAATAGGTAGGACCCTATTTTATGGGTATCACGTGGAATGGCACATTTTGGAAAGATTGAACGTTTGATATTATCGAGATTTTCTTTTTTTACATTGGCAAAGAGTATCTTTGAAACTAAAATAAAACACAAAAAACAAGCCGAGCTCTTAGCGGTAAGTAACGTTATCTTTTCTGGGAACGAGTGACCGTATTTCAGGAAGATAACTTTACGAAGGCAACAGGTCGCTCCAAATGCATCTAATAGACCGTATCTAAATGAGTTGAAAATGAGGTGGGGCAATTAGTTATCGAGATTACTGAAGGAGAGCACGCCGAGTGAAACGATGCGAGAGAAATGTTGAGAAAATAAGAGAAGATCGATTCATATTATCAAGGGGTGGGAAGGTTAAAACGAAAAAAAATAGAATTTCACTCTTGCTGATATCAGCATGAAGTGGCTGATTCGTTAACGTATTATCATGTTGGTGACACATTCTCATTAATTTTTTTTTTATATAATTAAGGTTCTCCAATCGTACCGTTTTCGAGAGTCTCGTGTCTATTACTACTACCGGACAATCTTACAGCATCAACGGACCAATACGAATTCCTGATAAAAGGACAACGCATTTTTGATATTTGTCTTTATCATCGTGTAAGCGACTTCTATCGTTAAAGCTTTCAGGTAATAAACAGTGAAATTATAAGACAATTATAAATGACAATTGCCACAGAGTCCAGGTAATTACAAGCATCCGTTAAATGCTGACATATCAGAAGATAATCCAAGGTTGTATATCTCTTGAAAATTGATTACTTTAATTGAAATGAAAAAAATTGTAATTTAAAAAATTTATGTTAAAAAATTCTAAACTCACCTCAGCGTCGACCTTCTTGAACTCCTCGTCGTCCTCGTCGACCTCGAAGTAGAGTTCAGTTGATGTCACAGAGATGATACCAGGCGCGACGATACCAGGAGCGATCAGCTTTCCCTTTGTACTAATATTTACAGGACCTGGAACAGTCGTTATGCACCATATAATAAAAATTTTACAAAAACAATAAATAATACCCTCTATTAGTATATCAATAAAAGAAACTCATACCAGTAAGATCAATGTCGAGATCCCTGTCATCGGAGAGTAACTCGCTGTCATCCATAAGATCAGCCGACTGGAGCTGCTGTTGATGTGCCCGAGAAGCGGCCAGATGAGCATGGAATTCTTCACGTGCTTGAAGAATTGCATCCTCAGGTGCACCGTGTTCAAGCGCTGCCTTTAAGGTAGCTTCAGGATGACTGGAACCCAGGGGATTGTGCACGAAACGTTTCCGTCTACGAGCATCATCCTCCCACGCATCCAGCTTCCAATATTCTGCCAATCTGAAGAATCATCAACAATTTTACAAATGTCTAATACAGTGAGGATTCGCGATCAAAAAGACAAAAAGGACTTACTTGGCAGCCATTGGATCCATGTAACCCCATGCTCCATGTTTGTTCGACAGTATATTTCGTACTTTCTCCAAAAGTCTACTAGCAATCACGTTGTCGCGCCTGCGCGCAGCTGTTATCAGATGATCACACATGCGCTCCTCTTCGCGACGGTCAAGCAACGTTTGTGCACATTGTGACTGAAAGACAAAATAGTTGGGTTAGGATACAGACTTTGTTACGTATTACACAGACTTATGTATTATGGAGATGATTTAACGATAGGACCCCATGGGGTGCGTGGTGGATCGACAGTGTTGGCACTAGGGATTGAACAGGTTGATGCGTTATCAGTGGTTCTCATGACGTGTGCTAGGTGTCGCGAGTATTTTGATGGTTTATGGATGTGGATTGGACAAGTAAGCGTCGAATCAAATAATAATTCTATTCCATAGCTCAGTGTGCGTTTAATCGGTACTAGGAAGACTGTGGTATCAAAGGGTGAAAATGCACGACAACAATAAAACCAGGAAGGTATAAAAGTGATCGAGCAATTTACAGTCGTATTGACTTGGCAGCTATTCGAAAGTCGTAAAACCACCTAAGAGCATCAAGTGTGCTATCGCGCGATGAATGTAAAGTGAACGCATATAAGCACCTCGAAGTCTGCATGCTTGAGAACATCATCGGCACGCATCCTGTTTAGAATGAACTCAGCCTCGTTCGCCACTCGCACTATGTGGTCCTTCATTGCGTGCGACAGCAATCTGAAAAGTTAAATATGAATTTGGAATGGTTTTTATAAATTTTGACGGTAGACCTTTCGAGCTATCGTTTCTCGGTGTACTAACCTTCCCTCATTGATCAATTCGATGAATGCCAGTCCTGCATGCTTTTGCAAGGAATTTTGCCACTCCTGGGAACACAGGAGCATCACCAGCTCCACTACGGAAGTGCTGTTCTTGAAGGTCGTCAAACCTGTAGTATCGATAAGACAAAAATTGTTATATTCAGAATGGAGGATTTAGTGACTTATGACTCGATGATAAAAATAGAGTGTATTTAAATATGGCAGGACCATCATTCGCGACGTTCATTGAATTTTAAATTTCTGGATAGTGTGCAGCTTCTTCTCGACGCGAGTCGTATACTAATCGACCATCGTTATCCGATGTATTCTCCACTGTTAACTAAAATTAAACTCAAGCCAAGCTTGGTCTTTAAGTGGCTATATGAAATACGACGTGCAGCGAACATTAACTTGTAATTTCTCCAATAACTTCTTTGCTGAATATGCTTATATGTCAGACAGAAAATTATTTGTCGATTAGTTAATCGATTCCCACGTTCATCACCGCTTCAAGAATTGCGTGATTCAAAAGAAATGTCGATACGTCGATACGAGAGAAGTTAATTTTTTTTTATATTTCTACACGCAACAAGTAATAGACGACAGATTCATTTATACGTATGGCACGTACCTTTACCTTCCATGAGTAATTCCTGTCCGTGTGAACCAACAAGTGTCTTCGATAAGAATGGCGCAAAGTCCACCATAATTTCTCGAAGCAGAGGACACACAGAACCCAATGCCATTTCCAGTTTTTGAGTTAAAGACGCTTCGCGCGATGGCGTTGGCACCGGAAGATGATCAACGAGTCCTTTAATGGGAAGATCATCAGGTCGTGGTGACGCAGCCGTTACGACTAGCCTTTCCGGTACTCTTACTACAGATATTTCCGCGGGCGGTTTTTCTCCGCGTTCTGAATTACCAAGTATTTCTTGATCCAAAACATTTCCTTCGTTATCGGGAGTTTCACCTATGAAAATAATTGTTTGTTCAATTTTGTCTGTTGCTTCTTTTTGTTGTGCCCAACTACGATATGTCAAATATTCATTTTTTTAAAGATTTATTAATTTTACCATGCGTATGAGCGATATTGTGAATATTTCGAGGATCCTCGCGAGGATTCGTTACAGGAACGGTGTCGCCATCTTCATTTAGATTCACGTCAGTCCAAGCTTCCTCGGACGAGTTTAATTTGTTCTCGTTGTCTGTGGTGACCTCGGATGGACTGGGGTCAGCAGTGATATTGCTCTGATGGACTGTTTCCTCGCTGGAGTCATTACTCTGGAGAAAATAGGAAATAGGAACTTTTCATAGGTAAATTGAAAGAGAACTTGATTTCTATTGTTTCTCTTCGTTTTGTTTTTACGAGTTTCCAGCGTTTTGCACCGACAAGTGGAAAATTCTTTAGAATTGAATTGGCCAGTGCTAATTTTATGAGCAGATCATTCTTAAGTGCAATCGTAAGCATACATCAATTTCAGCGAAAAAATTAACAATTTTGAAAAAAAAATTGTGGAAATATTTTGTTCTGTATCTAATTGTATACTATTTCATACGTTGTGTTTACACGGAATTTTTTTAACTATGATTATGTTAATAAATACATTTGAACAAGACACGTCACAAGTCACAGATATAAATATTACAGGTTCACTTGTAAGTTCAACTATTACTACCATTCTACGATTAAAATATATTAATTACCAGTAATTGGTAATTTATATTCTGTCTTACACACAACTTCTACATCAAAACTCATATTGCCGTATTATACTCGAGTATAATAATATCTCGTATGCTATAGAATAAATAATCGTAACGAGTAACATGCAATTAATAGTACACGACTAATAAGCAACCTTTTAAAAATAACCACGAAACGAGTTCTTGACATTCACGCCAATTTTAATGAAGAAAATCTCTCTAAACACCTCGTAACTTTGAAATTTAATATATATATATATAATAAATATTTCATAACACAAAATTTTACAATTTCACTATTTGCATACTAGGAGTTTATGACTTAGGCGCGAGAAGTATTACTTTTTAAATGTTAGTGGAATTAATCAGTTTTTTTTTGGCGAGTGAATGGAGGAGGTGGTGCCCTCTGGCGGCGTGAAACGGTACCACGTTGTACTAGTTATTTATGCTGAGCATCGGTTTCCATCGTGTCAAAAGTGAATTAATTTTCAGTGAAATTTTATCTGAACGATTGATTCTTGTGACCGCAGTCTCATCAAGATTTACCTGTTGATTTCGTGGCAGTGGTTCAGGCCTCGTAGACGAGCCAAGCGCAGGTTCTGATGAGGTGTAACCCTCGACAATGGTCCGTGGTCGAGGTGCACCACTATGACCTCCCTTCAGAACCCGTAGTTAGTACGCATAGCAATGCAAGCAAAGTAAGTTAACGGTGAGACAGAGAATAGAATCTGGCATGCTCATAGTCATATGGCTACATTCAAATTCATATAAAATAAGTAAGAAAGTGTTGGCAGTTAAACGTTTTACCAGAGTGAAAACATCACGTAGACGTTATATGCTGATTGGATTTTGGGGATAGAAATGATTTGATTGATCGTCACGTATCAGGTGAGTACTTTGAACTGAAAATTATTACTGATAAGGAATTGCTGTTTGTTTTTGATAAATATATGAGCAGTATAGTGGATGCGATGCTGAAGGTATACATATTTTTAAGGTTCGTAGCGGGAAATTTAAAGAATTGACTTTAATACGTAATTACGTTTGATTTTACAGTTGATGTACCAAATAAAAGTGCTGTTAATGAGACAAAACATGCGGTACAAATATATGTTGCTACTTTAATGCATACTCTTTTTACATACTCGTACCAGAAATTACGATATGACACATTCAAATTTCGTGTGCGTTCATGTTTGTAATATATTTATATGATTCTGATGTGACATTAATTGATTAATTATAAAGTTCGGATATAGGCTGATATGTAATTAAAAGATTGTTTGTTGCATGTTTTGTTTACATTATTACTATATCAAGCTGTTCACGGTAGTATATTATATAATTATATATTTCAAAGACAATAATAAAATTTTCCAGTCGTTGCCAATATGTCGATTGTTTATGTAAATTTGTATGAATTGATTTTTCTTTTTTTCATTGTTATTTGAATATATTGCTTCTATGATATTTTCGGAACATTAATAATTTTTAGTATAAAAGTTGGAATAAAAAAACGCGAAAAATGCCTGAATAGAAGTAAAAAAGAAGCCTATTAAAGATACAATTCTCAATGTGATTTAGCCAAATGGTCAAAGATTTATGCAGCTGTCATCAAAAGTCGTGTTAGGAAAAGATAAAATATATAAAACCATAAACTGTCTACCTAAAGATAAATGTCGCAACCACACTTAAAACTTGCCGAATAAAAAAGGAAAACCAAACGCAACATGCGATCTCAAGTAAATTCTTTGTAACTAAATTCCATAAATGCCAAATTCATAACACACGTTGGCAAATATAATTTTCTTTCGAGAAATACGTTTAACCCCAAATAAATTTACTAACGAACGTTTTAATAAACATACTAAATTTATAATAAACCACAAAATCTTTACTTGAGATTTTTTCTCCTTCTATCAAATTTTGCAAAAACTCAGATCGATGCGATTATATAAATTTCATAGCAGAACAACAAAAGTATTTAGTTAGATAATTTTTAATTGAACCTGATCGATCGGGGCGAACTTACCTTCGTCGAAGGGGGACCAGATGACGTGACGTCATGATCCGCCAAAATAGAAGAATTATTCTCGTCGACAATTATAACTTCGTATTCCCCATCGTCCTGTGAACCAGGCTGATTCATGATACCCCCACTCCCTGAAAAAATAGATTAAAAACTTTATGAAATTGTTTGACTGTTTCGACGATCCGTTACCGGAATGCCGATTTTTACCAAAATGTTCATGCGATCCACGTTTCATATTCAAGCTGAAGGGTTCGAAGCAAAACGTTCACGTTGCGCAAAGCGTCATGTTCCTTATATATTCTATTAAATAAACGCTCTTTGCAACTTTTCTTGTAGCTCATTGAAATTTTAGAAGATACATTGTGGATAAGGATTTACTAGTTTCAAAATCCGTGCTTCGTGTTTATAATTATAGATTGAACAGTACGAATTTGAAAAAATTAGCAACGTTTGACAGACTTAATAAAAAATAATTTAGGATATACTTGAAACATTGTAAATATAGTACAGACAAGTGACTAAACTAAAACAAGTATTAGATATAAATTGTTTAATTTGTTTAGTTACTAACAATGACTATTAGTTGTGAGTATAGTTGATTTTTATACTATACAATGATGTTTAATAGTTCTTTTTGGAGATAATTATTCTTATGATTGTATACTTTATAGTCGTACACTGATATACTATAGGCGTGTAAGGGGACATATATCAGACTCATGCATGTGCTTCGTGTACAAAATTAGCGAAATAAATTTCTGTATAGCAAACAGTATTCGTAAAAAAAATCATATTGATTTGCAATAATATTTTCACGAATATTTTTCGACGTAACGCTTCATGTGGGATATAGCGTATTTTGCATGTGTCATTTTTCAAGATAAATGGAATAAGTTAATTATTAATTAAGGAAACTCAGTAAGCTTGAAGTTATTGTTAATAAAATTTGGACCACGAATTTATTTGTTATTATACGAAATTAGTGAAATTGTTTTGCGTTTCTGCATGCATAGTGATATCATGCACAAAAGTAACTGATAAAAAAATAAATGTCACTAAATTGATTTATTCGTAATTAAGAGTTGATAATTTGCCTATCTGAATGATACCGATTTATATGACATTCAACATTTCTACAACTTTGTTATTTTATCTGAACTAATTCTCCAATTTATTTATCCAAAAGCGGCATGCATTTTTAGAAACCCTCAAAAAAATAGATTACAAACTAATCCAGACCCGATTCTTCGTAAGCAAAGAGATTGCTATTTGACATTATGATACCTCTTGACATTCTTAAAAACTAATGATTTAATAAAAATAATTTTTCATTTTACGATCAATAATTACAAAAAATCTGTACACTATTTCCCTACTAAAATACGCAAACGTCAAATACAAAAGCCTTTAAAAATGTCCTGCCCACGAACAACAACATTATTTCAAAAGCGTTAATAACAAAAGTAGATAAAGATCAGCTAATAAAAAAGTAATTTTTTAAACATTTTTGTGAAAAACAAATATGTACTTTTTCAATCGAGATCGCGTGAGATCACGCAACCCCTCCAAAAGAAGAGTCGCGCGAGACTCCAATAAGAAACATGCGAATAACAGGTGCTACGGCAAGTAAATTGAACGAATCAAGTGGGGAGCAAATAAAATTAATTACGATCATTCCAATCACAATTAGCAATAAATTTAATTCGTACGAGCATTCTCCTTGTGGAATCTGTTCGAGCAATTACCTTGCAGACCGACACCAGAATTTCTATGATAGAGATTTCGGGGCTGATCGATATGCTTTTGAAGCGTATGATGATGGTTGTTGTTATTGTGATGATGATAATGATGGTGACGATGGTAGTTATAATTATTCGAGTGATGGTTATAATGGTTGCTGTGGTGATTCGGGACATAATAGCTGGAGGGAGGCTGGCGATTAGAGTGCCTGGCAGCCGGTAGCGGGTGCTGGTGGTGGTGCTGGCTGATGTGGTAGTTGGCATTGGCATTGGCATTGGCATTGGCGTTAGGGTGAGACCCCGGGAGGAACTGAGGGTACACGTGGTGAGACCACTGTGGGAACAGAGGCCGCCCTCCTCCACCACCACTCCCATCTCCTGAGGAACCACATTTTTTTCTACATTTACCACACATTTAACACACATTAGCCACACGCCTATCGCGACCTCATTGACCTTTATACTTCTGACATTATGCCAATCACGACTGTCCTAGACTTCATCTTGGTCCTCGCCATCTTCATTTAATGCTCTAACATGCTCTAACACATTGATCTTAGATATACTCTTAGATCACTGGTACAATCAGTGACGCAAGAGTATATGATATTTATCTTAAAGAATGAAAACATTTTTTAAAATTTTTGGTGGCTCTTGGTGCTTCTTGATTTCAAAAGTATATGAAGTGCTGAATATTTTTTTAGTGTGAAATAGAAAACGTTTAATTCATAATTTTTTTTTATGCACAGTGGCCAAGATTTACCAGGTGAAGTAAAGTATGGACTTTTTTTTTGTTTTTCTTTTACGTATTTTATATTACTGTCTGTTGGCATTGGTTAAACATTTCTTGTTTTCTAGACACTGTCGATGGGTGGAAATAAAGTGTTTGATGGAATCAAGTGGAACGACAGAGAATATAAGAAATAATGTTAACTCAGATTACGCAGACAATGAGGTGTTGAGAGCAATGAATGGGGTAAACATAATAAGCCAGCGAATTGTAATTTTCTAAAATGTCAAGATTTGTTTGAACGTCAATTCTTCTTGTGTTTCAGTGAAGCTTAAAATTTATTCAAAATACGTGGTAACTTATTTCGATTGTATCTTTACATATGTAAATTCATGGTATGCATTGGTAATTTATAGAAATTGAGTTTGAGGTTTCAATGACTAAAAATAGTCATGTTTTAATTTTAAAGAAATTTATATATGTCAGTGTGCTAATCATGCTGATCACGTCATTAAAATTTCTAGTTGAAGATACAGGAGTTCACCTGGACGTATTCGAATACCATTTCTTTTTTTTCATATATGATGTCGCAATGATATAATGACAAAGTTTTTCTATAATGTTAAAATAAAAAGTGCAAGAAACACATTCGACAAACATCAAAACTCTCACTGTCAGATACAGATAAAAAGTTCATCTCTACACCAGTGCAACCACGCATGCTTACACTACCAAATGAAGTCAGGTGCTGTTTCTTGGTGGCATTTTTACCATTACTGGTGCAATAATGTTTTACAGCGTCTACTGTCATCTAGAATCATCACGCACGCTACAGCCAATTGCCGTTTGAATTTAATTTGCATTGTATGGAAGAAAATTAATATAAGTAAGTACGGTGTAATTCTTTTCTTTAAAAATTTGTATTCATAATCATAGACATCATAGTGGTTATCAGATCTGTATATTAGTTTCACTATGAATTAATTGTGTTAACAATTATATCTGTATGTATATCCAGAATCTGTATACAAAACTTAAAACAATGTATTATATACTATGTGCCATAGGTGTTTGAATCATTTGATCAATTGTATTTCATTATTTTCAGAACAAAATTGTTCGTAAGTCTAATGGTTGATACTTGTTTTGTATTTGTACACAAGTTATCAATAACGTTAGTTATTAATTGTAATGTAATCCGTACTTACAAATATCGACTAATGCTTACTTCTTTTCTGCAGTGCTTGCATTGGTGAAACATTGTAAGCATCATGCGTTCAGAGTAATGGTAATCATGCTCTAATTGTATCTTATTGTTAATTAAGAAGTCGAAACAAACAGGCCCGACCATTCAAAACATTGTGTTTCGATGGAAAGGATACGAGTAGGGGACACACTTATCTGACACGTAAGAGTTTTGAGAAAATATACAAATTGAATAATTGTGTTGGAGTAAATAATCGAATTATCAGCATTGCCATTGTTGAACTTTGAGTTCAGATATCGTAATGGGTATATGCGATAAACTCAAAAAGAATATCGAAACGAAATATGATGTAACAACGTCGCCTTGTACACTCAAAATATTTTCCCCTCTTTTCAATCCTCATGATAATATGGAGGATGTAAAAAAAAAGTGGGAATAAAATGAGTAACTTGCCATAATTATTATTTTGCATATACATACTTCGTAAAAGTATGTAAAAATAATTAATAGCTTAATAAATAATTTTCTTAATATTATCAGGATCAGCAGTCAATCGTACGTTTGTTTTTTAGATTCCGTTTGCGTCATAAATGAATATCACGAAGAAAATTTACAAGGTCTTCATTCACTCTTATGAGATTATTGATGATGACTCAATAATTGAACCTCAAGAAGAATTTTATTTCCCAGGTTCTTCTTTTAATAGTTTCAACATATAAAAGAGTCCCCTGAATGTCGAACTGATACCACGGACAGACTGTGATAATGATTTGCAAGTTTTTGGAAATTGTTGCCTTAGTCAGAATTTTATTAATATTCTTTCTAAAAAATTTACCTGATGGGCTCCCAGATCTTATGTGTGATCCATTGGTTTGAACTGCTTGAACAGGACTTGGTGGTCGCTGCGAAATAGGTGGCTCTAGGATATCCCGATATTTTGAGACCATTAGTACAGAGATGAAGTAAACTATAGCCAGGGACAGAAACTGGGCCTGCTTGGTTTCTTCCTGAAAGAGAAAAATCAGTAATTTATAAAATCTTGCATTAAATTTTCATTCAGTCATTCTTAGACAAATCATACTTACAACATCTCTGTATATAACAGCTCTAAGTCGGTTGACATCCATGTCCTGCAGTAACTTTTCAGGATCCTTAACTGGACTTAATTGATTTGCCAGATTGTCCACGATATTCTGTGGATGAAACATATTTTAATTTTTAGTGCATATGATATTTTTGAAATACAATCATTGCAATACAAATTTATATAAGGATTAGATGCAATGTTCAAAGTTAGATGTTATGAAAACTAATTTCTACAATTGAATTCAAATAATTCACTCTATTTTCAAATATCAATTTCATATATTAAAATTGACATACCTTGGGCGATGTTTGTGCTCCACGTATCAGAGATTGTATATGCTGTGATTTATTACTAGAACCAATCTGTCGACCTAACATGCTGTAGGGTCTGCCCCGTTCTTTACACTCTAAGCAGTTTCTAACGGCACATGTACAGACCTAAACAAGCGTTATATTAGGTAGTTATAATAACAAAATGGACTTTTTACTTGATTTATGACAAAAGGTCAATGCCGCAGTGGATTTATATATATCGAAAATAATTGAATCGACTAGCATATACTTATTTCTTTACATACTGTGACAGAAAATATGATAAATAGGAATATAAAATAATTATTATCAATATCGTACTTATCCACTGCTACATCAATTACACTTTTATCATAGAACTATTCTAGACCTAGTCTATCTGTGAAAAATTGATTGAACGATCATCTACAGATTTACTTATGCATACCGCAATTTTGTATATAAGAGGAGTGTCAGTTAAAAAAATGTCGAAATTTACGTTTAGAAATTTTGAAATGACATGACTATGTGTGAAACTGACGTGAATCTCTCAACTAAATCGATTTTAAATCTCGACGATAGTAATCAAAACTTAGTATCAAGTTCATTCTTCTTCTAAAATATACTGTATTCGTTTAATTAAACTTCTTACTATAGTTTCACATGCATCCAGTAATTCTAAATTCATTTCGAATAATGCTTTAAACCTGACATCAAACTGAGATCTTATGAAACAAAATTTAGGATACTTTTGCGATTTGAAATGCGAAGTTAAATTCGCTCTAGAAGATGCGAAGACTTTAGACGCTCTATTAAAATAAGCACTAAATAAATTTATTCTATGTATGTCCTCAAATAAGAACTGACTCATATCTCTATCTATCCGAGCGATGTCATTTATGGCTCATTTCTATTTTATGCTTTGAAAAGAAAAGAAGAAAAAGAGAATCCATACCATAAAGAACATGAGTGACGGTTTTGTTCTCCGTATATTTTTGCGGCTTTAATGTTAGCACGAATGCACTGATTTATGAAATAAATGGTGATATCAGAGTAAAAAAGAACACTAACAGTTTATTGGCATCGTTGCAGCCATATTGATGGTCATACCGTATCGTATCGCATCGTAAAACAGACAATCGAGCAAGAATACAAACCAGACGCAAGCATTGCCGTAAAATCCCACCGCTAGACATATTCTTCTCAGCCTCAAGCTCGCCAAAGTTTAAAGAGCTTGCGAATATAAGTACGTCTGCCATGTTGACTAGTCTTTGTAAGAAAGAAACTGCCACTTCGATTGGCATACCCTGAGTAGGTTCGATCACGTCCAGTTCACTCTATATACATAAAATATCAATTTTATAGACTGATAATTTTATTAGAATCAATGATAATCATATCAGTGGAGAGGTCCAGAAGATTTTCTTACATTTGGCGAAGTGGCTGAAGCTAACAATGGTAGAAGTCCACCACAGGCTATTATGAGATTGTCGGCTAATTGAGAAATCAAGTGAACAGTGTTCACTACGAATATTGCGTTCTCACTGCTGTTCACAAAGTCCAGTACGGATTTTGTAGTGTGACTGTAAGAAATTATTGAACAAAATCGCATAAGTTTTTAGATCAGATATTATGGAGAATTTTTAATACTTGTATACTTCGTACCTTCTCCATACTTGAATGTCTGTTTCCAAGGAAAATAGAACATCAGAAAGTAGTCTTTGATGTATGTAAGACCATTTGAATTCTGGTATCCTGAAGGGTGGCCTGGTAGGTCCTGGACTGAACATGGGTCTCGTGGAAGGATTACCTTGCTTCGTTCTTTTTGACTCTGTCGATAGAAATATTAGTTGAATGATGCATAACGGGCGAGATAAATAATAATAAAAGAATGAAAAAGATCAATAGCTCACCAAAATGATTGGGATCCACTTGCGTGGAGGTTGAGGCACTCCTTGGTCGTTTCTGGGGTGACGACGTTTTACGTAAGGGAACCGGCAGTGAAGGAGGTTCGTCACCACTGCCTTCTGCGACGCTTTCCGATGATACAATCGGTAGACTGGATCTGCGACGGGAATCCGCGTGATCTGGAGCTAAGTCATTCACTATCGGATTGGCTCTTGCACCCACATTAGAACTAACGATTTGAGGCACACCATCGGGTAAACTTTGAGTTGCATCACAGACCGTAGATATTGTTGGAATTTGCTGCTTAGGATTTGGCACTTGCGTCACATTATCTACAGAACTTTGAACATCGCTATTATTACAAACACTATCTTCTATTTCTACCTTGTCCGTTCTCACTGGAACGTCTGATTTATCACTTACGCTAGTAGAAATATTGGACGGCTCCCCTGAATGTTTTTCATTTACCTTCTCATCGTTACCATTAATAACAGCACTTTTTTCCTCTGTTAAAGAGTCCGCAGCGCATTCGCCGCTGTTTAACGTCGCGCTACCCACCACCTCCGATTCGAGTTCATCGACCTTCTCTATCTCTACTTCTACCATCTTCGAGCCATCGATATCCGAGCTTTCTTCTATTACGCTAGTTGAGCAATTGACACTTTTTACACATTCCTCCGCTGCGGTTTCTTCGGTTTCTTCGCTCTTAGCGTCGGCCATCTTCTCATCCGGTATTTCAACTTTGCTCTCGCTCGTTTCTTTCTCTTCTGTTAATTTCTCCACTTCCTCTACTTTCTCTGTTTCGGTTTCCTTGCTCTCGCTCGAGCCCTCGTGATTCTCCGTGGGTGTCAAATAAGCTTCTGATGTGTCGCTGTCAATTACATCTTTGTCGTTGTCAAGGTGAAGCTTTTCGATCTCATTCGATGATTTATTTTTTATTATATCGTCGGATGAAGTTGCTTCTTCTTTGTCCTTTTCATTCGTTTCCTCTTCGTTTTTTTCCTCTTCTTTTTCTTTCTTCTCCATCGTTTCCTCCTCTTCTTCGTTAGAGCTAGTCACTTCTACGTTTGGATCGGAATTAGAAGTCTTGTCAGTAGTATCCACAGTGGTCGTGTTGGTATCAGTGGTAGTCGTAGTCGTGTCAATAGCATCGACAATGACAGCGCCGTCAAAAGCTTCATCATCGTCATTATCAAGATTAGTCGGAGTATTCTCTGTTTTTATATCATTTTCAGACTTTTCTTCACCTTTACCATCAATGTTTTCGATCTTCTCAGGGTCTTCAGCTTCTGGAGAAGACGACTCGACGTCCGTCGGCGCCGACTGTTCGCTCACCTCATTCTCAACTTGCTCTTCTTCCTTCTTGACAGTTTCTTCCATCTCGTCGGTGTCAATTGGCGGCGTCGCCGGGACGCTCTCATCGCTCTTTTCCGTCAAACAGGAATCAACATCTAGTGGAACTTCACGCGTGCTAGTTTCTTCTTCGTCATCTTTCTTCACGGTATCCTGGACTATAGAGTCTGAACTGGAACTCTCAATTTTGTGTACCTCACTATAGAAATCGCTAGAACTCTCTATAGAAATGACCTCGCTAGTCTCTTGCGTCGTAGGCAGTGACATGGCCTCGCTGTTGGCTTCTTCCAGTATGGTCGGCGTGTCTGTATTATTTTCACGCGCTGTCGTTGGAGTCTCAGGCTTGTCACTTAATCTTGAGTCCAGGGAAACAGCTTCGCTGGATTGTTGTGTCTCCAGAGTTTCGCTACGAGATTTCATTATTGCAGGGCTGCCATCACTCTCGGTATTATCTATTGAGTTGAGGTCGCAGCTGCAGGATTCTTCCAGTCTTTCGGTTCCTTCAGATGCATCAAACTCCTAGACCAACCATAAAAGAACATTTGTTTATTGATATTCTTTTAAAAATATATCTATTATAAAATTCAATTCGTGTTTAGTGACCTTATAATTCCTCTCTACATGCTGCACGTCATTTGGTTGCTGATTTGTCCACGGTGAAGGTCTGCTGTAGCCATTATTTCCGGAATGTTGCTGATCCCATCCTGAAATCGTACTTATCGGTCTTTGCTGCCTCACCTCGGGATCGGTTATGTTGTCAGATCTCTGACGTTCGTAGTGCTCGTACATTTGTGCAAATTGAAGTTTGAATTCCTCGTACGACACCTACAGCAACAACAAAACCAATTGAATCTCTTTCTTCGATCTTACCATTTTCAATTATATACCTTGGAGTGAACAATGGCCAAAGTATCGACCCATACACGCCATCCGCCATATTCATGCTTAATAGCATGATGAAGTAACATTCTAAAGAGCGAGTACACCATATCTGATATTTTCTGTTCCTCCGTGTTCTTCGGGTGGATGTACGCCATCGCTATTAGCCATTCCTGCCAGACGGACATTTGAAGAACTGTTCTTCTATTTTCACGATTATTATTGCATAGCAATGTCATATCCGAGAGAAATAGCTTTTTCACTTCCAACAGCTGCTCGGTCTGTTTTGATTGTCGTATCAGGGTGGCGACTACCTTGAGTATCACTGAAACCAAAGTTAATGAATAACTTGGTATATTTCAACAGGCACCTTTGATCTTGCAAAGTATCATACAATTTGAAATAATAACTTCACTCACTTGGATTCTCCAAACGGTAATGGGATTCTGGTTCTGGATGTCTTGTATAAAGAATTTGTTGGCTAATATGTTCCGTCATTATCTGATACAAAGATACTTTTATAAGTAAATTATTATCAAAGCAGCTCTCATAATGATCATTAATTTTCAATGAGATTCTCGCGCTTCGTGATTTTCACCAAAGTATTACGATAATAAAATTACATTATAATTATACTTAAGAGGATACCTCGTATAAAACATTGTAGGTCGGTAGGGACAGGGTCTCTTCGTTTAGCAGTATTCTCTCGGCGAGCAGTGTGTAAAGATTATGTGGACTCATGACGTCGTATTTCCTTCTGCAAATTGAGCACTTTCAGTATCTTTTTTACCAAGCCGAGGATTTAACATGCGCATGACGCACATACGGGACACAAGGAACACGAATACATACTTGTGTGTGCTGCGACTAAGGAAGAAGCCAAGAAGCTTTAAAGCTTGAAGCCTTATCAATTGACTTTCAGCTGCTAGCAATTTGAAGATGGTCCTTACGCCTTGTTTAGCATCAAAAGCAGGTACCATCGATGACGGATGTTCGGACATCAACGATATCAACATTTGTAGCACGTCGTGTAAATTCTCATCCTGAAGAGTATCGTGCTTTATGAAAAAAAATATTCTCCACGATATTTAAATATTTCATAAAGAGGAAAGTGTATCAAACTTACTTCGTGCATCGTTGTTAAATAATTAAGGATGCTCTGCAACTCGTCATCCTTGACGCCATTACCGATCATAATAAGCTGCTTGAGAAATAGCAATATGTATGAACGTATTGTCAAGATATCTTTTTGCTGAGGTCGCGGTCCATCTGTAGACAATTGTTTCATTAGTATAAATATCTATTAGCTATAAAAAGCTTTTTATAGGATTTAATCAAATTTCCATCCCAATAAAAGTACTCCAAATCTTCATCATGCTTTTCAATTATAATTTCAATAATTGTAATTGGCTTGATGGTTCAAGCCTTTCAATATAGTTGCAATCGATATTCAAGGCTTTATTAATTGAATTCATTCATGGATACTGAGTTTATATTATTTTATATGGTTGAAAGAATTGCGAAGGAGCAGCTGTTGACTCTTGGATCAACTTACCTAGTCCTTTTGGTGTGATTCCACTTTTTGATCGTGGATTTGCTACCCAGTAGTAATATTTGAGTGTGTGCACCGTTTGCAAGACTGTAGACACTCTTCTGACATTTGAATATATTTGAGTGTCACTGAGAAATTCCGTGGCCAAATATGAATAGAGTCGCGTCTGAACTGGCGCCGGTGTGTATATCCATAAAGCTGGATTAAAGAGGACGTGATCCAGCAGCTGCCATGTGAGGAATGAAAAGTAAAACAACTACATCACCATGGATCTGCCTGTTCTTCGGACACGTCAATCTAGCCGACTTTCTTTTTGATTTTATTTATTTTATCGTTCCACCTACTCGAATGTGCTTGCCGCTTAACGGTATAAATCAAATGAAAATACAATTTACAGTTAATACCTTCATTAAACATTTTTTAACAAATTAAAATATTTGAATAGATATTTCGCTCTTTCAAATTCATATTTTATTAAACCTATCAATGGATTCAAATCAAATTGACATATTTTTATTCCCACCAGCTAATTCGACATACCATATCTGACAGTGTATACGCACAATATCCAATTTCTACGTAGGGCAAACAGATGGAATGAAGATAACGTGATTAAAATTAATTAACAAATGAAAATGATTACGATTATTTAATTTTATTGGTCGGTACTGTAAGTGCTGAAAGGACTATAACGCGTAGTGGGATTTTTGAAAAGAATTTTTTTTCAGAAAAACATGCAGTCGAATAACAAAGTATGGTGTAATTGCACGGTACACAGAGGCGAGGTATTTTTGTTTACGAAAAATTGATTTGCAAAAATAAATGTGGAGAGAAGAGAAATTTAATTGATTTAACAAAGCGTAAAAATTGTCTGGAAAATATTCTGTTGTTTCTTTCTTGTTTATACGATATGAATATATGAATGCGGGTTTAATTCCTCTTTTTACTTGTATTTTTCATTTCGAAATGAATACTGTCGCTGCTTTTTTGTTTGTTTGCGCACAGAGTGTGATAAGAGCCAAAGGAAAGAAAAATCGCACTGTTTCGTGCTAGTGAATTCATAATGAACGTCTGACAAAAATAATGTTTCTTTCTTATGTGACAACATCATTTTTCACGTACATAAAAGAATGCACGTTGTGAGTGGAATTATTCTTAACTGGAGCATACGAATTCATCAGCGCAAATGGTTAAAATAGTTGATACGATAAATTGATACGTAGAAGCACTTTGGCAAGAGCGCAAGCAAGAGATCGCATGGGCAGTTAAAAATGGGAAAACCTGAAAGTCGGCAGATTGCATCCAATCCAAAGATTTGTGAACTTAAGAATATTCTAAAGGTGCCCAGATAGGACTCATGCTCAAGGCTTTAGAATAACGATTCAAAAATACAGACTTAAATAATAATAGTAACTACTTAATGCTTATGCGCAATACGTGAAAGACATTTCTACACTCATCATTCATGTGATTAATGTAAATATTTTTTGACGATCTTCATATTAACATAAAAATAACTAGAACTTTTGATTTTGCGATGCATTTCGTTTGCGTTCGATAATCAGCATGCTATTGTAGTGCAACGATGATAATGAATCTTCAGTATCTGAGTTATCATAAAAATAGAGTTTCTATTTCAATTAATTAAGTCAACATTGAAATCTGTGACGACAACATTACAAATTAATAACTGATAACAGCACGCTAAAGGTAACTAATAAAAAATGAATAAATACCAATATAATTTTTATTTTTATTTTAATAGTGCATCAAGTCTACTTGAGTGTACCTTTAGCGATGCAATCCTCTTAACCACAAGAGATGAGATAAAAAATATTGAGTATATAATTCCACAAAATATAAAATTTTAGTATCCCAAAGATCCTCTCACGAACTGTCATATTCTGAACATATAAGAAATCTACTCATCTGACACATACATAATACCTAAACAAAACTTGACAACTCAGTCTGAATGTTAGAAAATATCTTTGTCACATTAAAATTAACCCCATCTTATTGTACCTGTTTCAGCAATAGATCACTATTAGCACTGAGACAAGTGACCAGGTGTTTCGTCAGCTCAAGAAAGGAGGCAAGAACTTCAGTAGTGAGGTGATCCCTGCTGGCTTTTTGAAGCATGAAACTAATCACGAGAAATCCTCTGTTCTGGACCATGTGCTGCTGAACAGTCTGTGAACTCTCGACGAGGTCGCAGATGAACCCTAATAACTTCGAACTGGAAGCACAGAGGACGATCGAACAATTAGCTCCCAAGTATGGGATCACACATGTAAGTGGAAGCTTGCTATACGATATCATCCAGGTCGGTAACACTTGTGAAGTAGTAATTACCATAATGTGGGATCTCGCTTGATGTCATTAGCTGCTATGCAATCGTAGGGCATATCCAATTGCGAGAATAATGGAAATAGAACTTGAATACCACCGATCGAATTAAGGGTGCTGTGTATCGAGTGTGTTATCACGGCTTTAACATCCTAAAATACAAATTTGTATTATTTGGATTATTGTAAGAATTTAAAAAAAAATTAATTATTATTTTGTTTTAGGAACTTACCTGCAGCATCAGGGCATGTGGAGTGTGTACGAAGTATGAGATGTTTCCTTTTGGAGCACTTTGCAGACACAGCTGAGAATCCGTTGCTACAGGGTTGTACATGAACACAATTGCAGTGGACAGCTTTCCGTCGTATAGTACCTACGTTTTTGAATTATTAATCAGTTATTGTTGGTCATTTATTTTTTTGTTGGAATCATTACAACGATGACTACAATATTACTGAAAACACTAGCAGTATCAAATAATCAATGTGCTACAGTAGTAAAATAAAGATTTATTATCTGACAGATTAAATGACAAGGTATTATTGATTGGTGATAATACAAAAGGACTATACGTTGTGTATGCTATTTCAGAAATTGTCGACTATTTTCTTTTAATTTTGATCTCACTAAGGCAGTCTAACATAATTATTATTGTTTGTTATCTGTCAGTCAATAAATCTTGCTTGACTAATAATACAAAACTGTTTATTAAATACATTTAAAAAAAAAAATTACAGGTAAAAATATTTGGAATACACTATAGCCAATTAACACTCAATGCAAATTCAAAAGGTATAAATATTCTACATGCTGATAAAAAATAATGAACATATAGTCAATCGTTAGCCATATCAAAGTTATACTAAATAAACAAAGGTAAGCTCCAGATTACTCTGATCAACAAAAGTCTAAGAAAACTGTGATACTAAGCACGCAATTCATAGATAACATTCCTATTCATACCGAAAGTTGACAGATGCATTGTAAATCTTTGTTTATTACGCAAAGCGTTTGATGCTCTGCTCTTGGTCGTTATACGACGTTGGTAGATACGTTAAAGTGGTGATAAAATAGTTATGGGCCAAAGCGACCCTGATAGGACGGCCGAACCGAAATTAATAAGAAATAATAAAACAAAATAAAAATGCTTACAGGCTGTATACTTTGGTCCACCATGCTTGTGTGCTCCTGCTCGTCACTCACCCTTTTGTGATTGTCAGGTAGATTCAGGTAACACTCGTTGTCAAACCGGAATTGACTCTATAATATGAACAAATGGCATAGACGATTGTAATGTACTATTTTATTAAATATGGATCTATTTTTGGATTTTTAATGCCTATTAAGTGTTTTTATCTATGAATGTTGATTACATTGAAAATTTATTTTTCTCTTCAAGACCATTTACTGTCAGTGTAAAGTATAAATTATTTGGCTTTTTGTAAAAAAAATAATAGAAGTAAGTTATGGGATGCAAGTATATCTGTTTACCTTGTATCCAGGACCCAGTCTGTGCATTGCGCAAATTTGATGTGTCGTCAGTGCTTCGCTGAACAAGTATATCGCGCTCATTTGTCCACAGAAAACACGTTCCTCGTCAAGTTCAGGTGTGGCGCCGATGTAGCATTTGTCAAATGGCTATAAGAGGATTTTTACAAAATAAATCAAGGATTAAAATACAATCTAAAATTCAAACTCACATCGTTCGTGGAAACGAACCACGCCATTTCCGTACTAGACGCAAGCTGACCGTTAACCAGACATTTTATTTCGCTCTTTGTCCACCTATTGTATATATACACCACGGCGATCATGTACCACTGCAACAAAAAATTGTTTTTATTAGTTCAAATTAAAAATGATATCTTTTGGTATCAAAATAGTATTATGAAAAAAAATCATGCGTTACCTTTCGTGGTTGAAATTCATATTTGACACAGTGCTGGAAGCCCTTGCCTTTCACTTTCATTGAAGTGAGTACTAAGCAATTGCCTACGAAGTGAGCCGAGTAGCCGACGCCTTTGCTGGTCTTGAAGCTGCAAATAAATAATCGAAATAAAAATGTTAGCAACGAGCAGTGGTAGATGGTAAAAATAGTTTGTTTTTTTTTTTCAAAAAATCGTTCTCTATAAAAAGATAAAAATCAATGTCTAAACTTTTTATAAACTTTTTTCACTGGCAACAGTTAAAACGTGTTCGGGATTGTGGTTCCTGTGTATTTCAGCAAATAGTTATCTTTAAAGAGTTTCAGCGGTTATCGAACAAATAGCATCGATTTGAATAGGCCTGGAGAGCCGTTGGAATTTTACTGGCCCGATGAATCTCGTCAATTGGATTTTTTAAATATTTTTTTTATCCACTCCAACCCATACACGTATAGGTTCCACTGCATTCCCGCATCCCCTTTATAACCGCGAGTTTTGTCATCTCTCGAAAAAGCACACCGTTGCGGTTCACAAACAGAAAATACGGCATTGGACCCTCTGTAAATAGACCGCAGCATGAAAATCCAATCGTTTCCATGTGAGCGAAACGTGATTAAATCGCACTGGGGCGAAATTATTCCGTATTTTTGCAAAAAATTATCTCCAGGAAATTCTTAGTGCCAGTAAAGTAGTAACGGTAAAGTTTCAGGAGAGAGCGCCACCGTCTCGTTGCAAGAAATAGAAGCTCGTAAAATCGAAAAGAGGATTATTCGAAGATTAATTGTTAACGTTAAGACTTACCAATAAAGGTACGGCTTTTCTCTCTCAATATTGACAGAATTTATTGGATCCAGCCTAAACCACGTCGTAAAGGTGAATCCACTCTCGTAAGGCCATTTGGCCAATGGCGGTAAGACTATTGCCTGAGAAAAATTAAAATAATACATTTATAACGCGTAGAGACTAATTGTAAGTCTTATAGGATCTATGCAACTTGTTAGTTCTTATGTTTAATTTTGAAAATTCTAGTGGATATAATATAGTGAGCTTCGATAAACTTCAATTGAATTAACAGAGCCAAAAAATCGCTTTTGATTTAATCGTGTAATCCTGCACAGCCATTCTTGCGTTGAACATGGTTATCTGATCCTAATTGATAAGTCGTGTACAGTAAACTTTGGAAAGTTTCGTGAAACAATTTCGCAATATCACCGACGAGACACTTCAATCAGGTATATCGAATCTGCTACTACATAAAGCGAACGTCTGGTACGTGTGTAAGACTTCGAGAATATTCAAGTCACGATATACTCTTCGCAAACAGAAGGAAACAGGAATCACACAGTCTACATATATTTTGTGCCAAATTTTAAGCAATTTTGTAGGTACGAATATACACGTTAATTGAATTAGGTATTGAATTTACAATATGAGCTTGACTCTCGCTATTTAGGTAAGAAAAAGAGAAGGTAATAGCCAAATAAAAAATGATAGCTATTCTTTCGAAACTTTAAAAAGTCTTGTGCATTTTTTAAAAAGTTTTTAATTTTAAACTTTGATCTTTACGTATCGCACTTTTCATTACGTAAACGACAGGTTATGCGATTCTCATTAATTTTCTGCTTTGTGCTTCTGAGCGGCGCTAAACAACTATGAAGTTTGGCTAAGTGAATGTCGTACTACGAACTTTTTATAACATCAAAGAAAATCAAGTACAAAGTTCCCAGTGAAAATTTTTCGTTTGCCACCGTAGTAACAATGTAATCCTCTAGTTCGTAGGTGTCACTACACGACGCAACTCAACCCAAGAGGTGATTTCATCTTGAAAGGTCGTGGGAACTTTGTTATTTGGTGACCTTATTCGATTCTCATACAAGACAGAAGTAGCTTTTAGGTTAAAGTATCAAATCGACTTACCGATCCTTTTCTGCCTGGAAAACTGAAGAATACGTCGGGTCCGTTTCGTTGTGGCATTTGGCGAAGTACGTTAAGCAATTTCGCCGAATGTCGTGGCTGAAAAGAATATTTACTACGGTTACGTTCAAACTTTCCCCAAGATGTAAGGATGGCGTAATCTCATAGTAGAAGGACTGTACTGGAATGTGAAATTGAAGGGATGAAAACAAAAAATAAATAAAAAAAATTCTTACCCATTTTCCTTTGACCGCCTTCATCGCACCGAACAGAAGCTTTAATTCTTTTACTGTGATGCTGTAGCTCGCCAGAACTCCAAGCATGTCGATTAACAAATCTACCGATATAATTATTACGAACGCTGTATTAATTATTTAAGCATTATAGGTTATAGCCGTTATAGGTAATTTAAAAAAAAATTAAATCACTGAATTACTTGCATATTATAATTTTTTTCACTCACCCGCTACGACGATCTCCGCTCGCGACAATCGATGCAACACGTGCTCGATGAGACTCACGTCGGTGCAGGCTTGCAGGTTTCGCACGCTTTTTCGCAAAATTGCGATGAAGACGCTCCATATCTCGGCCTGAAAAAGACGGAAGGAACAGATTGATCATATCGTATGAAGAAATTCAGAGACCTGGAAAATGTCTTTGTGCTACTTTAAAGGTGACAAAATATGTGACATGTAATAGAATTGTCACGGAAAGAATATTCTACGGTACAATTTCAGAACTGTAAAATGTCAAAATTCCAGAACATCTTCCCAACAGGAAATCTTTGAGCCCGGAAACGTTGCGCGCTAAGATAACGTGATTGACAAAATAATACGACTAAGACGGCGTGAAAATGACAGCATTCAATTTTCTTAAAAAAAAATCTTATAATAGGAAAAGCTCCACGTGCAAGCTTTTCTCTCTACATCAATATACGTAATTTCATAATCTCTGCGATTGATCGAAATATAGTACAACCCAATATAAAGCGGGGAGGAGGCACGTGGGGTGTCTGAGACACCCCAATTCAATGCTCTTCAAATGGAGAAAAAAATTGCAAATTCATATCAGAGTTAAATTATTTTTTCAAATATTTCGTTTGTGGGTTTATTCATAGAATTTCATATATATAGGTAAATAAGTAAATAACTTCTTACATAATGCATACCTACGTAATACGCAAATATATATATATATATTAATCGAACGAAATTCAAAACACTGAAAATACCAAGAATTCTGAAACTCCAAGATGTACCGGGCAGATACTGCCCGGGGCTAGTAATTTGTCTGAGAGTTCAAATTCTCAGTATGGGCACAGCTGGTTGTACCAGTAGAGTTGGAATCAGTAGAATAGAATTTGAATTTTGAATTCGAAATAGCATAGCCCCGCAATATTATATAATTATTCGAATAGCCAAACAATTCTAAATATTCATATGAAAAGCCCATATTAAACCGAACAATCTGTTCACTATGAATTATTCCAAAAGCTTCTCGTCAACGCGATAATTATATTTCAGAAAAAAATGAAGCAGTGAAAATATATATTTAACATTTAATATATTATCTGCACACGTATACATACTATATAATTATTCAATTTTGCCCAAAATTAGATATACTCCATGTACGATAAATATTTTATCTTCGAGGGAATACGCGTACATAAATCATAGCAGCTTCCGCGTTACTTGATGCTACATTGATATATGTATTGTATTATATATGCTACGTACAAGTTTACATATTTATTTATACCGAACAGTTCATATGTATATTTAGCATGCATGTATTATTCCCATTTCGTGATAACAGCATTCCGAAACGTTGTAGCAGTGCCCAGGCTTACGCGTTACAGTTTACAGACAAGTCCTGTTTCGATTCTCAAGTCCAACAACTGTCGATAGTTGTAAGCTGCTTAACGAATTGGCAAATACAACAGGTTCCAATCTGTTGTTCAGATTATGTACATTGTATATCTATATAATGCAAATATAATATATCATTGTATATTTACTTTCCGATTGATATTTACTATACTAGCGCCTGACCAAGCAAGCCAAGCGAAGCTTGAAGCTCTGCAAAGCGTTGAGAGCGACAATTAATCAAGTTGCGCTAACACTTGATGACGTCACTGACATTTCCCAGCATTTAGGGTCCTTGTAGGGCATGATTAAGGGCTCACTGGTTGTGTCGAGTGAGCTTAATATAATAATAGGTATACTTATTTTGTACAAATTTTCTCGTTTTTTTTTTGTGTCAATCAGGTTTTATGTCGCGTTCACTTTTTTTCATATTATTATACTGTTATCAGTACGCTTAATTACACTATACTTGTATATCTTTTGGCGTATTACTCTGATCTTATTTCTGTCTCATATTTGCTACTTTGCATACAATTATTTTCAATAGTCACCCTAAGGCTCGAGTGATGATACGCAGAGCTCTTGTTCCATTATTCTATATTACCTGGCTCGTTCATATTTCCGTCATTTCCTTTACGACTTAGATCGAGGTGACGAGTTGATCACCTTCGTTAAACAGTTAATAATGATATGGATTAATATATATAGGTATTGCGCTTTTATAATAAATCAAATGAAACATCGTTAAAGTTTCTTCGCGGAGCTACTGTAGAGAGTAATTTGATTTATTACACTTGAATATTGTTTTTGAACTTTAAATAATTTTTCCAAATTATATAAAATTTATATATCGAGTGGGTATAGTCGTACGTCATTTTGTTTCGAAGTAGTAAAAAGAAAGTAAAGTTTTTTAAAAGTTAACAGAGAGATATACATCAATTTTGAATATACTTTGAAACGGTACGTTTGTCGTGTTATCGCTACGTAGTGACGTCACTCTAAGCTAATTACGCAAAGTTAAACTTTACTTATTTTGCTACGATATATTAATTTTCGCCGATATAATTTAAGTATTTAATTGGTCGGTTTTTTATTGAATTTTTTATAAATTATTTTCTACTTTCTTAACTTCGTCAACACGTCGACTTTGATGTTTCCGTCGCGTTTCTATAGTGTCGCCAACTTTTCTACGACTGTGTCGCTCTCATGAATATACAATTGATTTGTAGCGTCTGGCGCGACGTGTTGCATGATCAAGTTTACTATGCACTTGAGATTTCTTGTGAATTTATTCCAAGTGCTTGGATAGAGTCTAAACGATTGATAAACGCTTCGTTCATCTATCACAGATAAGTTTGGGAAAACAATTTTTATCGGTTACATTTATACTTGATAATATATAATAATAATTCGTCCTTCGACCCTCAACCCTTTGAATGCGGCGCAGTCTCGGAGAGAATCATTAATATCAATACGCCTTTTGTATATAATGATAGACTTGCGAGAGCGTAAATGTATATTGTATATACGCCTTTCGTAGTCAAAGGGTTAAAGCGTGAATGACGTAATAGCGGCGTCCGAGTAAAACGCAATCTCTACGTTATCATTATGACGGGTGATTAAAGTGTTAAATGATTGAACAATCACTCTATATGTTTAATAACGTGTCAAATAAAAATATGAAATTATGCAATTTTATTTTTAAAATTGATGAAATTTTGATCATCAAAGGGTAATATACATTGATTATCCATTCACTGCAGGAGCTCTGATATGATTTTATGCAATACTACAAATACGTTAAATACGCTTTTTTATTACGAAAATAATATTTGACTTCTCTATTGATAATAATATCGACCTTTTTATAAATTTCGATACCTACTTCATTCGTTATATGAATTTTGGAAATTATAAATTTAATAATTTCGTACGTTTGGTACCAAACAGTGGATATCATATAGAATTTAATTTATCCCCTTTGAGCAATCTTTTTCGATATAACTTGAAATTTAATTTTAGATTCGTAGGGCTGCTTTCATTACGCATTCACTGATTGCAATAAATTCGCTCATGGATAGGCCGATCAAGCATTAAATATAATTTTATTAATTATTCCTACGGCATTGTCCACAGTAAGCTCTATTGATTACATTGGGCATTTCGTCGCTTAAAATGTATTCGACCCTAAAAAACATTTCGTGGTTATACAACGTATACAGTCAGTTAAAAAAATCATCATGTTACTTAATACTATTTTTATCCAATAGAAAATTCTCATAATGCAACTTTACAGAGTATATAATAATGACGTAATTTTATATTCCCGTGGACTTTGCGGTTCGTAAAGCCCCAATTAAATTTCTTCACGTTGCGCCCTTAATCCGCCATTACTCGGAGCAACGAACGTCACTCGCAGCAATGGAAAATTATAAGAAATAAATAAAAAGTCAACCCCCATATCCCATATAAATCGCGCTGACACCAAATTTGGCCAATTCGTCTAAGGGGGGGAAAAAAATATCTACTTGGCGCGTGCCACCCCGAACAAGGAGTCCAATGATTTGTGTGTGACGCAGAAGGGCGAGCCACCCGTATAAAAACATTCTAAGGGTGCAGAAATGAAAGGGATGAGAATAACGCGACGATCGTGCCAATCCTGGAAATAAATCGCATTCGAAATAACAATAAGATATCGAGATAAAAGAGGAGGAGCAAGGAAAGCGAAAAAAAAAGAGAAAGGAAGTAAAGAACGAGAAAATAGAGGTCGAAAGGCAAGAAAGAAACAAGAAAAAAAAATAGGGAAAACTTCATACATACAGCAACGAGGAGAAGCGATCGATTTTTAACCCTGTGGGAGCAGTACACATATGTACTCTATATATGAGTTATTCATATCCTACATACGTTATTGAATACGTGGGTATTTCTCAATGAAAAAATGATCCGTAATTGTCATGCGCGTTTTCTGACTCATATATGCCAATGAACGTGTGTACGTCAAATTACTAGAGAGCTCTCTTGCGATCAGCTGGTATCTCGTCAAAGCTCAAAGATATTTTATGAAAGCGAAACGAAAATTAAGCCCGGTTCATATGCTCTGAAAACGCATACGAGTTGTAACATATAGAGATTCATATATGGTGTTCCAGATGTCAATTAACCTGGCCAGGTAGATAGCGTTAGGTACGTCAATTTAGGCTTCTATTCTTAGCGAATTTAAAATCGAAATCGAATCTACCTAGGAACTTACGTAATCTATTACTGATACGCAACAGGAGATATTTCGGGATAATCAGGTAATGGTAAATACTGGGGTAGATACCATTGCTACTTTAAAATGCTAAATACTTTTGGTCCTTTTGTTAACTCATAATTGGTACCTACTGAAATCCAGAAAATTCGTTTGCTTGTCGCGCGTGACGCAGCGGCAGTCACTTTAGAGCTGTTAAACAAATAGCTGGGATTTCATTGGATGACACTTTGGAGAGGAATTTAGTACCTCTCAGCTCAGAGTTGAGGGTTACTAACTTAAGGGTTGCTAATACTTTAGGCGCTATATATATAGTTATTTGCAATTCCGGTTTATGCTTTACATATACAGGTTCTAGGTATATTATGTCATACGTTATACATGACGACAGTCGTGCGTCATGTTTAAGGCAAGGACTGGTTTTTGACTTATCGAGTAATTGATAATTTTTTTATATGAACTGACCGATTAATGTTTTGATCCTGTATAAAGATCTATTACGATACTGAGGTTGCATATTACATATATGTATGTATAAGTGTGATTTACGGATAATATCTGTCACTCAAGTTTGTCCTAGAACAAGATTTAAAATTTCTTGAAATTGTCAATGTCGATTGACAGGTCTTACGTGTAGGAGTGGTAATAAAAAAATGTAGACAAAAATGAAAAAAAAAACTTAGAGTTATGGAGCATACGATTACTGGAAAAAGAATAATTATGTAAAGCAACTTTGAAAAACTAATCGAGCGTATACTAGTACCTTCATTAAACACACTATAAATTTTTTTTAATAAAAAAAATTAAAAGAGACAATTTCATCCCCACAGGGTTTTCCCACGCACGATGGGTCTACTACCTTATTGCCTATTATTCCTAATTGAATGATATGCCTATATCCACAGCCTTCGAGAGGATCGTTTCCACGCAAGCTTTTACATCGTAATTAATGACCCTGTTATTACCGACCGAGTCAGCATTTTCTTTCAACGGAGTGATAGCTTCACCCGAGTGATTGATAGATGCCAGAGGACGATATCGTCATGCAACGTGAAGTCTCATTATAGTATAGCAATTATTTTATTTTTGGTTAAAACCAGTAATTTCACAATCCCCAGGGACGTGGCGACAGTGCTGCCACCGTTTCTGTCCACAAATGGTGAACCACGGAAACACGCGGTCAGGTTTAAACTCCAGTTTCATCCCACGTACCCATTCTCACTCGTAATTGTAATTTTCGAGTGTTGAACTACCTGAGCGTTCCCAGGTTACCAACATT
This sequence comes from Trachelus troglodyta, assembly GCA_030142635.1. Taxonomy (NCBI): domain Eukaryota; kingdom Metazoa; phylum Arthropoda; class Insecta; order Hymenoptera; family Cephidae; genus Trachelus; species Trachelus troglodyta. The sequence continues at coordinate 200,646 of JARQTJ010000862.1, read as the reverse complement.
TGTACCTAGATAAACGTATATAACGATAACAACAGTCTCTATCCACGTTGTTGGTACTAACCGGCGCACAAGATACCTACTCCTTGTTACTCCTGGTTCCTGAATACAGCCAGCGAAATGAGGAGGCCGGAGTTCGTAGTCACTTTGAAGATCCTAAGGACTGAAAAGCTGATTGCACGCTGCTTTATTCTCGCAAAAGAAATTACTCGGCTTTACTTTATTCTCTTTTCTTCTTTTTTTTCCCACTAACTTCGTTCCTCCGAGTCATCTTCCTCTACCTTCCTACCTTACCGACCCGCTTTCTTTATCGGCTGTGAGCTATGAAAGAGGCACCCAACTTCTATGAAGAAAACTTCAATGCGCTCATGGACTTTGTACGTATAAAGTAAAATGCATATATGCATTCGGGTGAAAAATTTGATAATAATAGTTTTTTGTTCATTATAATGATTTATGTCGATTCGAACTTTATTTAAGTTTCGTTTATTCTTATTAACTTTTTATGTTATATCAAATCTAATCTTGAAAAATATTTTTGTTTTGGATATAATTTAATGAGCTACTGGATACTGTTTATCTGGATGTTATTTGAGAAACGGTTATACTGATTTTCCAAATACGTATGCAGGTACACATGTGGGTACCCTATTGTTTGACAAGGTTATTTCTAACGATGTTAAATCCACTCCAGGCTGGCTTAATGGGGGATTTCACCTGATTTCCGAGTTACTCGTTGTTATTCTGACTGCTTACGGTTATTTCAAGGAAATTCATATGCGAGTATCGTAGCATTCCACGATTATGGTTCCTTGAAGGGATAGAAACATATTAGTATAGTATTTTCGCGTAGACGCAGCACAGTATGATTGGTCTATACGCCTATAGAATACAGTACGTTTCAGAAAACATACTTATACAAATTAGCATAATTATAATTATACCGTATGACCAAAAATGATTTATCTGGATATATATTCAATTTACATTCCATCGAAAAGTCTTTGCACGAAGCCATCGAAGAACTTCGATATAGTTATTGAAAAGATTACATGAAATTTTGGAAATTCCAAACTTTGAGTTTCCAAAGAAAATTGTTTTTACAAAAAAAAAGAATACCTAGCTTGGAGAGATTCGATAAAATTTCATGAAAACTTTCAACCTTATATTCTATCCTCTTTGCGTTTTAGAGATAAATTTCAGGACTTTCCATTAACCGAGACACCCTGTATGTGGCTTCCTCGCGAGCTTCCACCTGCCTTAAGCTTCAGATTATGCGCAAGCTACACTCCTGGGGTGTGTATAATCCTGCATAATGCAAGAGTTGGTCTAGAGATGGTCTCAGGGTGGTTTATTTATCTCAGAATTGTCAACGGCGCAAATTGTTCCTTGGTGTGATACAGAAAGAATTTTTAAACAGGTATAATTAAGATGATCGAATATACAATTTTGATATAAACCACACAATGAAGTTCGTTTATCAAAGCTCGAATTCTATATAAATTTATTGATAACAGAAAGTATTGTCAATAGAAATTATTGAAAAATAATATCTGTTATCAATAGTCAACTTATTTTTCAACATGTATATACATACTTGTTTAGCCATGTGACAGATAACAATGAAACTATTGATTTAGGTAAATACGTACGATTCGGTCTGCGAACAAGGAACAATGAGATGTAATAGAATACATGGAAAGTGGGACAAGTAAACGACTGAAAGCTATTATAATGCAGGATGTGCTGTATAAGTAGAATAAAAAGCTCGTAGACTCCAGAAAATATATAATGGGTGCATTATAAGCTTTTACCATAAAGCTCTTATATTATAGTTATATCGTTCTTGATGCAGAACGACGAAATATACATACATCACGTACTTGTATCAATGTCGTATATGTTATGCTTAGGTGCTGTGATAAGTATCCTTGTAGATTGTACTTTTTATCGTAGAAAGTTCTTATGATGGCAGTCGAAGGTACGAATAGTTATTATGAACCGTGAGAAATTATGAAATTTTCAGATAATTTGCCTGGGCTTAATTGGATTACGGTAATTGAAAGCTCCACGTAGGTGAATCAATAATCAATCCAGGCTATCCATAACGGACCTTTGATCTTTCCCCAAAGGAACTCTGTACTCTCGCACTCAGTATAATAAGGATAAAGTTCCTAGTGACCGGCTGCAATTACGCGGTGAGGATATTTCAAGGGAGATTAATGGATGCCGTGCACGTTAAAAGACTCACGTGTACGAGAGTACCAAATCATGTAATAATGTCCGATAAAAATTGAGAATTAATTATAAAGTATGATTTCGATTACAATAAAAATTTGGATTTTTTGCAATTTGATAGGAATAGGATTTTTGTTCAATTATCAAAAAAATTAAGGCAATGTATTTTTCAACAATTTTCAAGTTGTATTGATCACCTACACAGATATTGATTGTGAGAAGAAAATATTACGTAACACGTAATTAATTTTATATTTAATCAATCGCAAGCTTTCGTATCGTTTCGCAATCATCTTGATCATGCTTGGTTATAATTAACGAGAAATTGTCATATAGAATGTTCCGTAACATTATTGGCCGGATATTTCGTTAGGCTTCGTTGCTAACGACGTTCGACGTCGTTACGCCAAACGTAATTACGTCAACGCCCAAGAAGACAGCCAATTTCCAAAAGACAATTCAACCAGCTCCTACGCAAAATTTTGTCTTCTTCGTCAAAATTCAAATTCGATCTTCACTCAAAGGAATTATTTTTATTGGATTATTTCCTTCCATTTTTCTTCTTTGATCGTCAATCGTGACTGGATTTCGCTGGATTTTCAAGTAAAGTAAAAAGGCTTTGTAAGTATAAATGAAATTCTGTGCTCGTCGCCTTCTGACGTGTCGTTCGACTTTATTTCGTATTTGCGGTGAACCATTTGGCTACGTGCATTAAAAGCTACTTTCGGGAATAGTACCTGCCTCTCAACAGAGTACGTTCACTAAAAGCACGGCTAAGCTATTAAAAGTGGATTGCCATTTCGAAGAAAGATATTCTTCTGCGACGTACGAGCTTTTCGAAGATCTCATATATTTTTAAGTAAATATATTCAATAATAATGTAAAGTGAAAAAAATTTATAGATATATTTTAAGTCTAGGACACGATATAATATATGTAAATAATATGTGGATTAAATAAAATTAGCAACTGCGCCGGGAATATCCTATATCCTCTTGTATGATTATATAATTTAATATATTTATATAATACAAAGCTTATGGACGTAGAAAAACTTCAAGTTCGTCATGAAATAAAATGCTGAAACGAGATGCTGTCTTTTAAGAAAATCAATTTCAATTCTAATGGATATTACGGGCATATAGGCATTTTGTGTCACTTATAATTTTCTTGAGGAAAATACAATAATAAATCTCAGACGCTTGGACTATTCGAGATTCGTGGTTGGGGTTTAGAATTGAAACTATACTGGTTACTATACGCTATATCCGCTAGATGGAGGCATCAGTCGGGTACAAAAGCACTCGCGAATTGTCTGAGTGGTGCTTTTCGTAAAGCTATCAAAGAAAAATACTGGGAAAGAGCTACGCTTAATTGATGTTCAAGTTTTTTTTGTAACTTTAATATATCATTATATACAGGAACGAAGAATAACAGAAAAAAGAGTACAATGGCGAAGGAATAGGAAAGAGCTTTTCAATGCTGAATAATGAATCTCGGGAACTCCTTCAGTCGCTTTAATTGTTCGATCGGAAAATCAAGGGAATCCTCGCTGCTGGCTCCACCTCTCGCAGCTGACTTCAACTCTTAATATTGAGAATTTTTATTCGATAAGAATAATCAGATAAAGTTATAAGAAATTCAAAAAATTTTACAAAAACCCGTTAGCAAATTTGAATAATAATATAAAATTCTTAATGGAAAAAAAGGACATGGCAAAGTCTTTTCGTAACGTCAAAATAGAAATTTCGTCCCAATATACCTGTTTATCTATAACTTTTATTTTTTGTAAAACCCTTTGAAAATTGCCTTAAGCTTTGTATCATTAGCTACGACGTTATATCAAAAACAAAACTGTGCATGTGCATAGCTGTACATAAGATCTGAGCCAAAATAGAAGCAGTGAAGTTTTCACACTTCAGCTGATAAACGGCTTAACGTGCCATTAAGGTTCGAAGCTACAGTGCTATGAACTGTGAATGCTGTTGCTTTTACGACACCCAACGCAAGCGACCGGTACACGTGGTGTACGCTGCTAAAGTTACAAAAGCTGCTTGGACGTACAAGCTAAATAGTCCCTTTGTGCGTACAAAAGAAGAGGAAGTGGTAATAATTGACAGGACGTGGAAAATAGAGAGGAGCTGCTGCTACAGAGAGAATTGCATTAAAATATCTCCCTTGACTTTATAATTTCCGTGTTAATTTAACACATCATCATCACATAATACATGACTATTTAATTATATTGTATAACCCAGCAAATACGAAGTACCGGTTACATATCAAAAATGTTAAATTTTCTTACTCCGATAGCTGATCCTTATGCAATGCACCCACGTACGTAACAATTTAGCTACGTATATCGAGTATTATGTAATTATTACACTCGCGACTACGAAATCCTAAAATTTCCGTTATGCAACTGTCACCTAGTATTTACCAGTGAACTTTGGTCGAGAATCATGCATTATTTAAATTTTTAAGTAAACGCGAAAAATTTCGTTCTCGCAAGGTACGAATATTTTCTTTTTTTTGACAAATGACAAATTTTTATTAATTACAATGGCATTTTTTAAAAGAAAATTACAATAGTTATGGACGTAGATGTCGCTAGTATCGAAAGGTTATGTCAGTATTAGCTTCAGCAAATCAAAGTTCTGACCGAGACAGCTGAGATTCTTAAAAAGGAACCAACTGTTGATGCACAGCAATGAAGATCGTGAGTTATCGTCCAATTGAACTGTTTCCTTTGAAATTCTCACGTAACCCCTTAAGGAAAAAAAATGTAACACATTGGATTCCACACGATACAGGATCGTTGGAAACGCTAAATTTCCATTAAGGAGCGTTTCCAAAGTCTGCAGGAATTGCCGAGCAATTCCTTTGTCACGGGATACCAGCTCATGTGTTACGAGCAGATACTGCAGGACTTGGAGTGTTTATCCAGTCACGTACAACAGGGACGTCTAAACGTATCGATAAGATAAAATGGAACGGTCCTTTGTGATTTTCCAAAGAGATATCAGTTTGCAGTTAATGGCGAAGAATAGGACTATGGGCTTTTCTTCTTAATGCAGTATCACGTTTTGCTTTACACATATACAATTATACATATATTCACTTGTACAAAAGTCATAATGTTTAGCAGCCAAGATGATTTCCTTTATTATCCGACAATGGGATTGAGGTCCTTATAAAAAGACTTGTTTTTCGGATTTTCTCGTGAAAGAAAGCAGAGAGAAAGGAGACGAGAGGAGGATTAACTTTCAAGAGGGAGAAAAGAGGGATGAAGGAGGATGAGGTTAGGGGATAAAGACTGCGTGACGAGGGAAGAGGGAGGGAACTGACAGAGGATATAAGGCGGACTGAGAAGATGACGAAGAGAAAACGAAGAAAGGCAAGTACCAGAGTAAACAGAAAGAAGGAGAAGAGCGGCTCATTTAAAGAAATGAACAAACAATCTTCCTGCCTTATCCCTGCTTCAGTCTGCCGGCTCTGTTCTTGGGGTTGACTTTAATCAACTTTCCTTCTTTAATTAAATCGTCTTCGAACTTTCGGATCGCGTGTGTTGTTTCGTACAGTCTGACACGAATAATGGGTATATTAATAATAATATTTATAAGCTCACTTTGTTCGTCGACAAGCTTGCTCGCATAAATAATTAAAAAAAATGTTTTCTACAGTGACGTCACTCTCTTCTAAAACGCAAAATTTTGATTTTCAGGTACGAACGAAAATTGAATTGAAAACGTGTCATGGAATTATTATATATATTTGCGTCATCTATAGACATAAAGGAGCTATGAAAAACATGCTTGAATATTGACGGTCATTATGCTATGTGCCAATAGCTTCACCATCAGTCATCGTTTTTGACGCTAATGACTGACGTATTGGGTACATAGATATATATGTATGTATAGGTATATGGACCACGTGTGATTCTATGGTGGTTTATAGTCATGCCGCAGAAACGAATGAATTTTCGATTCTGCTTTGAAGGCACGTGGCGCCATCCGTGGACGCGTCGGTGAAATAATGGCAAAATGTTTTTCCATTAAAATATGCTAATCTCTCGCAAAGGGGAATATAGAGCAAGTTTTACGTGAACAACAATGACGTTCGAAGTCCATCTTCTAAGCAAGAGACGACCGGAGATGCATTATACATTATTTACTTCAACTTTTAGGTTAAAAGCCGCGGCTTATTTCGCGGGGCATCGTCCAACTTTTAAATTAAACGACCTCCAAAGCTCGACGAACATTACAAGCTAATTAATATCAACAAAAACTTTTCTTCGCTGCGATATATGTATACATATATATCCCAGACTCGATTTACTCTATTAAATTTGAAGAAAATAAACAAGTCAAGATTACTTAACAATGGTATAATCTTCTATTTATACAACTTGTTTATGGACTATTAATTTATTATACTCATTGTTAACTTCCGTTCTTACATGTTTTTATTAATAAAGGCCTGAAGATGACCCGCACCATGGGTTGAATCGGTGCAATGAATAATCTCTTGTCATTAACAAGGCTGCATATGGTCAACACCCTTCGACACCTAAAACTATAATTACTTAACAATTTCGTCTGAGTAGAGAAGTTGTGCCGATGAACAAATTCACGGATTTGTTCTTGCGCGTTAAACACTACGGTTATTTTCTGGCGGAGAGAGTTTAAAAATGAAAAAAAAAATTATCAGTACTAGATTAGTCCAATAATAATCACAATCGTCCGGAAAAATTAATATTGAAAAAGAAGACAAAAAATATACGAAAACTTTTTCTCAACTTCAGTTACTTAGCGTCACGATAATACTGTCCTTTGTATAACTTAACGCGTTGTAGTTGTCAGAAGTTAGTATTGTATTTTCCATCTCGTCCTTTGAGCTATCTCATTATCGCAACCAACCTTTTATACATGTCGTATAATAACAGTAACTTTTCGTGCTTTTATTATCTGCATCCAGTGGTAAAGTTTACGAGAGGCAGTAATACTTTCGCGTATTCGACGACGTCTGGCAAGAATTGTCTCGAACAAGAGCCTTAATCCAGCCGGTAGCCAATAAGACCACTGTTTTATGAAAACGTATAATAGGAGCGTTAAAAAAATAATTGAAAATTTTTAATATAACTTTTTTTAGTGTTCCTTATTTTTGACTTGATAAGGTAACCTGACTCGATCAATGAACGAATAAGTTCCGACAAACGGACGGGTTCATTTAAACTATACCTATATGTATAGTGACTTTAATAAAGGGTGGCCAGTCACTGTAGGCGTTACTTAAGGCCTTCTTCTACTATTAATTTGTCGCTAAGTGCGAGAATTAATGATAAAAAATTATATTTTATCTATACGTAATTTTCGATTTCAAATTAAATATACAAATTGAACAATGGACGGCGTTGACTTAATGAAATATCCTTCAGGATTGCGTGGCTGGTGCACTAAAGGACGACCGATAGAAATAAAGTTAACGTAATTTGTGGTAAACGAGTTTTGGAACAAGTAATTTCGCGCATTGCGAAAATGAAAACGGGAAGAGGTTGGTACTTTCGCACGGCAGCCAAAGGGTTTAATTTGATTTCTGAAAAGAACGTCGCTATACGCGATTGGAAATTAAAATTAAATGGTGGCTGACTACTCGATCCCCTTCCGACTGCACTATAAAACTTACGATAGGTACTAAACTGTAAATTTACAAGTGGATCGTGAATTCTTTCTTGATTAACTTTATGCACAGGTATATGACGTCGACAATTGGCGAAACTCGACCGATGATTATTCGCCTATTGAGAAACGAATTTATCTTGTGTGATAGAGCAGTATCTCGTATCAAATACCATGATAAGATTTATAGAATTTTTGTTCTTTGCTTTATAAAACGAATAACGTGCGTCGAATATTTTTTTTGACAATTTTGTTTAATTCCCATCCGACTGCAAGAATATTCGCTAAAAACGTAGCGTTTTAAGAGGATTAAGCAATTACTTCAAATATCGTAGCACTTTGCGGCACTGTCGCGTCAATTATTTACAATAAAAAAAATTATTTTTTCCCCAACCGTGATTTTGCGACCGGAAGTTTAGCACATTTTTTTTCGTAATTTGCAAAAAATTTATTTTTAAAGTTTCTTTTTTATTGATCCTATTTGTAAATAAGACATCCTATTCTTTCCTATTGAATAATACTTTATTTCTGCATATCATACATGATCGTGCTTAAAGATAGTAAAGAAAAAAAAAGTCAAATCAATCTGCAAATTTTTCTACTCTTAGGATTTAATTTATATTGATATTCAAAACAATAAACATGCAAAAACTTTGCTAAATAATTATACGCAAGTATGTGAATTCCGCCATAGTTTAACTAATCGAAAAATATTATACTAATACGTGTCCGCATGATTGACTGTGTATAAATTGCATACCGGACACAACAATATATCTATAGCGTTGATTCGAAAGCCGAACGTTATCGAGGGTAGCCGGACGGATCTTAAAAAATGTCTAAGACCCGTCTACGTATACGACTATTATAGGGAAGCCACTTTCATTGGAAAGTTCCGACGGTTCAAAGTGGAAAACGTAGCCAGGATGCAAGATTGATGACCTCCCGTGTCCCAATATCAAAAGATATAAAAGCCAACTCAGAGGCAAGAAGCTTTTTCTTCTTTCCATTTCCGGGGCTTCTTCCTTCCTTACTTTACCAGCATCCACTTCCTCTTCGCGTTGAATGCAACAACAACCCCTCTCCCCCTGCTCCCGCCCACTACCCCCCACGTACATATCCACCCCCATCGCCACTTCTTGCAAGCTATTCTCCACTGTGCTAATGCACCACGTAATTACGCGTGACTTTAAGAACACGTTTTCTTCGAGAAAGCATCGCGACGCTGAGCGTCGTATTGTGCAATCGTGATATTCAAGGGTCATTAACTCTCTGGGTAAAATCAGCATAACCGTTACAGTAAATGAATCGATAATTTTCAAATTTCTCCTTTTTTCCCGTTGTAGTACAAAAAGTTACGTAACAAATTATCTTGCTGTTTGAGTATGATATAGCTACGTATCCCAATGTAGATTAAAATGGCTGACAGATGTTTTTTTTCCCGACGCTGATTGGCTGTCGGTATCGTCGGTTCATAAATATATACATATATATGTTTTTTGCTAGGGGATACTTTGAGGACAATTTCATTTACGAAATCACTTTTTGAGGACAAGTGGCAGTTTTGGGGACCGTCCTCAAAGAATATTCAGCGTAATGACTTTTTTGAGGACCAAACGCGGACTGTCTCGCCAAATTTGTTTATATTTTTTCAATGTTAGGCATCCAGTATTTGTGATGGGGTCAGAAATTTTTCGTTAGGTTAAATTAGGTTAGAACTCTAATGCTGTGATTTCCCAAGGTAGTAATTTTGTTTAAAAAAAAAAAACATTAATTTGCTATTTTGAACGCCCCTTGATTTTTCGTGTCCCCAAACTATCTCTTTGATAAACGTGTGTATATGTGTATATACATGTATATATAAACGTCATTCAATCATCTCATATTTTTTTATGCAATCCAATCAATTTTTTCGTAATAGATCACGATACGAATTTATGTTTCTGGAAAAATGCAACGACCAAAAAGAACCAGGTTGTTTCGAAGCACATATGAAGCATGTAAGAATGGGTCACGCATGGTTACGTATATTTATGCAAATAGCGACAAAGAGAGGGGTGCTAAGGCAAGTAGATACGTCGTTTACAGAAACAAGGGGCGGAGGGGTCCAAAAGTCAAAGGTCGTTATGTGACCTCATACGGTGGCAAACATTGACACTGCAACCGTCTACAGGATGTTTCTTCGTGGTTCCAGTTGAAATTGCTGGTTCTTGCCAACTGCTAATACGACTGATCAGCTGCAGCTAATTGTGCAGTGTTACCACTCGATTGTAAATATATATATTTTTATGTATTTCGTATTTGTAAAATTTTTACACGTTGAAAAGATCATTTTCGCAGAAATTCATAACGACCTGGTATATCTGTAGCATCGAAAGCTTTGAAAATAATTTCTCCGGAGCTTTCGTGCTCGACTGTCGACCAAATAACCGACTCCTCCAATATTACGTGTTTGGCATTGTAAACCATATAGATATACTAGCCGAATATTGCGTATCTATTTGCTACGTCATATCCAGCAGTGCATACACAGAGATGGAAAGAGGAAGCAAAACAAAATTTTTTGTTATACTCTACCCACGGATGGCAATTCTGTATATTCGTTTGGGTCTCTATAGATGCCATATTTCATAAAGGGCTTTTATGAAAGGTCAGCTGTAGGGATTGTCATGGATATCAACTCGGTCGCTTGTCACGATTTAACAGTATTCATTGCTGTTTGACTAACAGCGAAACATGCATATTTCGGTTTTTGTTATTGATCATCGAGAGTAATTACTATAGTAAAATTGTGTACCATTCCGTGCAGATGTTCAGTGAGGTGCAAGGACGAAAAAGATATTCAATAATTTGGAAGATAGCGTGAACGAAAATTTCGTATGTATTACGTTATAACGCACGAAAATTCACATAAAATTAAAAAAAAATCATAACAGGATTTATGTTATATGCTGAATATAAAAAGTAAAGATAAAACTAAAATAAGAGTGACAATTTGTCTTATCCAGCAAATGATGAAGTATCCAAATGTAGGATAATATACGAATCTGTAACTTCTACTGAATCATCCTGCATAAATGGGTATTCAGGACTAATGAACGACTTGAAGATGGTTCTACTATGGGAATTGATTGAAATCAAATGGACAGAACCTTCATATGACTCAATAGTCCTGAATATGATGGCTATACATAGTCGTAACATGGTTGTATGTACATAGTCGGTTCACGTATTCCACGTGTTCTTTTGACAGTTCGAAAACAATAAAGTCTCTAGCAAGACACACGTGGTTCTGTATACAAGTTTTATTGCAAACTAGATATATGAGATATCACAGACCAAAGTGATTAAATTCATTTATAGATTTTTAAACATTTTTATTACCGAAGTCTTTGCTTCATGCTTAACTTTTTATATTAAAAGTAAATTTCCACTTATTTTTCTTGAGTTAATCGATTTGACAAACGAGCGACTCGTATATGCATGGTTTTGCAGTAAAATATAGTTTATTAATCAATTTTAACATATACTTTACGTGACTATGGAAACCCACGTGTAATTTGTTATGGACTGCATTGTTTGGGAACTGTCAAAAAAAAATCATTCATCTCGTGGACAGACCATAAATGCATTTAACATGGTCAAACCTTCCATTGATACAGTCATACCAAGAATTCCTAACCATCCACCTTAAATCCACGCAGAACCAATCGACACCAATTTTGATAACAACTGCATTACAAATATATTACCAATTAATTTAATCGATCCACTATCGCATTATCTAAATAACTGACTGACAACATATCGAAACTAATTACACGAAATTTTAACTAATCCGATTAAATTAATCGGAATTTGATTTACGTGTATTATATCAAATCAAAACAGAGAACGCGAGTAGCTAAGTGAATTTCAATCAGACGTAGAAATCTCGTTATCAAATCAAATATACACATAGATATATCAGATATACCTTATCAGAGAATCCATATATACTATATAAAATAGATATTCACGATTTCAAGCAAAGAGAGTTACTACTATGCCATATTCAAATTATACTAAAGCGTGTTGGCTTTCCTAGTCAGATTTGAAATTGCCTTTCGCATTCCGTTGCTAAAGCTATCTGCGGCATTTCCCTAAGTGGGTCGGTGCACTAGACAAATATGACTGTCACCCGTACTATCCTACGGAATACAATTTCAATCCTATCAAGTGATAACATCGACCATCTCCTTTTCTCTTGGTCTCTAGAGAATTTCATCGTCTCTCTTTCCTTGGATCGTACGCATATGCATCTTCTGCTTATTTCACACCCCTTCTTTCCCATTTCATCTCGCTCTCTTCTTTTTCGTCTTAATTTTCTTCGTCCGTGGTTACCTTGTCCTTCGGTTCGCGTTAACTTTCAGTCGAAAAGACTTCCCAAGATATCTTCAGCAATTGGAATTCTTAGTTTGGAATTCGTAACAAGTACCAATTGTTTCGGGATTATTTTCATGACTCGATGAATTAATTCTTTCAATTTTAATTATCTTCGATGTCATTGCCATTAGAGGTGGAGCCTGTCTTACCTTTTTTGTCTGCAGACAAATAAAGACAAAAAAGTTTTTTTTTCTTTCACTATTCCACAAGCGCCTTCAAAGCTCTAATCGATGATCGATCGCAATATATATATGTCATCCCCTAGAATCCACGAGCCTTTTAAGGAGGATGAGAAACAATTACTGTAGAGTGATAAAGTAACGAACGGAGACATTTTTGAGCCATCGTGAACGCAGAGAGTCAGAGATCTTGAAACGTGCTCAAAAGTTAACGATACCACTTGCAATTATTAAATAATAATTGTGGCGTCATTCAAAGTGCTTTTCGAAATTCAGAATAAAATTTCGTGCAATATTATACAAAAATGTTCGTATATCCAGAAACATGTAATACTTATATGTAATACGTATAAGTACTGTCTGATAGCATAGTGACGTGTTTGGAAAATTTTTTATGATTTTCGAAAAAATATTTTTGTCACAAGATTAAAATACAATAACTCGTCCGAAAACCATTGAATCCAATGGAATTTTCTTATTGGTAAAAAATTCTTGGAAAAAAGCTTTTTCTCCTTGTGATCGACCTTTGTAATGGTTAATTCAAGTGTTAACGGGGCTGCAATTTATTATTACATGAAATGGACGAAGGATGATTACGAATTGATAAGTTCAAAGACCTTGTTCCCAGTATTGGAATCCACTTTGGTGGATTCGATGCAGATGATGCAAGTGGTTAGCTGATCCTTTAATTTTATAAGGTGCTACAGAATCACGTATACTATATGTACCTGTACAGTTGGACCTCAACCACTGAAAGACTTCAATCCATAAAGTATCAGGCACTGACCGTCTTATCAAAATAATTCGTTCATAGTCACATATGTTATCTATTGATTGTTATCCATTCCTCATATTATAATAAATAAATAAACATTGAAAATTAATTAAACAAAATATTTTTTCATACAGAATAATATATCGCGTATGTATAAATAAGTAAAAAATAAAATATCCAGTTATTTTATCAACGGCTGAAATATAAGTAGATGCTCTTTTAGCCCTGTTGGTTGCACAATTGATCGAAGGGATGATAGAAATTTCGATCCTATACAAGATTCACAGTCAAGTTGTATTACTTTATGCAAAATACATGTCCCCAAAGGACCAATACTCTTTTGAACCCTCCCATGTAATGAGCAGGACGAACCTTCCATATATACAATATGTATATTTCGTCCTATAACTAAAATTAGGAAGACAAAAATTAAAGTCAGAGTGAGTGGCACGTACAAAAAAGGAAGTCCGAGAATCGCTCATATGAATTTTATACGTGATGAGAATTTGTAATTTCATATCAAATAATACACAAGTCCTGGGTGATACAACGAGTGTTCATTGTACGTACGATATATATTTATATCAAAAAGTACAAAAGATATGATCGTAGTATATAACTATATTTTAAAGCTTGAAAGGGTATTAAAATTTGTTAAAAGAAAAAAAACGATCGAGAACCGCGCGTATTGCGGGTGCGGGATGAAATAAAAATGATGAAACCTCAACAACCAATTACGCATTTCAAAAGTATTGTTTTCTCGTAGAAATATTAATAACGTAATTATGCTTTTTTTTAAGGGAGTCCGTAAAATTTTATATTCCTAAGAAGTATCTTGATTTTAACATCTCAGTAATTGCTTTGTTATATAATTCTCAAAATGTTATTTTAATCGCCGTTCAAATAAACTTTATTGTTCTTTTATGACAACATTAATTCTTTATGTTTTATTTCCCATTATATGGGATCATTTGGACCCAGGTGAAACTTTTTTTTAGAAATTGTATAAAAACATTACAAAATCACATCTATGAAATTTTTACATACTTTCTATAGAAAAATGGGCATATAGAATTACTACATAGTTTATAGAGTCTCTAAAGTATACAATGTTATATACAACATTTGGTGTGATAGGTTATATTATGAAAAGGTAAGCACCCGTAAGACTCTATAAACTATGTAGAAATTCTATATGCCCATTTTTCTATAGAAAGTATGTAAAAATTTCATAGATGTGATTTTGTAATGTTTTTATACAATTTCTATAAAAAATTTTCACCTGGGAATACAAGGTACTTGCTATATCATTTTCTCCGTAGGAGGATTGCGGTGCCTATAATATAGATATATCTCGTATGGTATATCAGATGTTCAACTCTCGTGTATATTCGTCCGAATATCCCAATAATTTATAATACAGAAAGTTTCCACATGAATTCTAACAAAATAGAGTCACACTTATTCGCTATATTCGCTCTCCTGCATTCCTTAACTAGCACCCACTAATTTCTGTGTCTCCATTCCCAGTCCTTTACTTTGTTTCCCAGCCATATCCAAATTCTCTTCCTTTTTCGTTTAAGACAGAAGGAACAGTTTAACTCAACAGCCGAAAATATGTATCTTTGCTCGTTTCACCACGTTGTATCAATAGTCAATATATTTAATTTTTACGTTGAAGTCACCTCAGTTTTTTCTTGTTGAAATACCTGCCTCCTTTAATTAGTAGCGTCAGGAGTTCATTAGCACGTTGGTAGAAATTTTTCCAATTTGCAGCACAGAACGTCGTAAACAGGCAAAATGAGAAACGGCCCAATAAAATAGTTCAACATGAAAAAAAGGGCAGATGATTCCATGTAGGACATGGCAGTAAAATTGTAAAAATCCCTTCTGGAATGACATTCTGCATCGAGGGTGCAAGTGGAGAAAATGTGACGATGAGGTAAAGTAAAAGTGCTGACCGATGCAGTTGGTCCGAGGCAATTCCGAAATTCTCATGAAAATCGTAGTAGAACAAATAGAGAGAGAATTACGAGGAGAGAAGTCATAAAAAACATGAATAAGATTCTTTGATTTCATCTTATTCTCAAATCAGCCTGTATTTATTTGTGTCTCCCTTTTTTTTCACCTTCAAAGATTCCCGTTCGCTCGGTCTACCAGGTAATCTGAAAATCTTTGAAATTATCGAACACCCATGCTTTCACACCCGCAAATAATTCAATTGGATGAAGCAATACTTTTTATCGCTGTTTACAATTCTCCATAAACCATTTTAAGAGCGTCGCAAGAATTTTACATTTTAGTGAACGAATTTTGTGTAAATCCTCGAGATGTATTATTTTTGCAATTTAATTTGATAATCACATTAATTTCATTCCGATTCACATCACGTAATTACAGCCAAGAGACACTTGACGTACCTTCATCAAATACTGTTTGAATTCATTTAAACGTAAGCAAGTACCAATTCTCACGATTATTCACGAAATTGTAACGTTAAAAAAATTTCAATTACAAAAACATCCTATAAATACACGTACAATGAAAATCATACAGAAAAATCAAACGGTCACTATCTTATTATATATTATTCATTATTTTATCAATTTGCTAACTGCTCATTACCGTGTAACAAATCAAATAATTCCAATCGCAGAAAAAAGCAGTAATTGACGACTATCTTTTTTTCTCAAAAATAACACCCAGTCATCCACAAGAAAGACACGTGTACATAAAAAAAAGACAATAAAATTAAATATTCATCGTGATCGTTTTGTCTGCCTGTTGGACTTCTAGTTAGTTAATTTTTGTAGGATCTGCAAGTTCTTATCGTTCCCTCGCTCTCGCATCCTCGATTATTCTTATTTTCTCTCTCCTTTCCACTCGTAACGTCACAACGTCATACAGCTACGAGGAGCTTAATCAGTCGCTATGTAATATGCGCTGTCGTTATCACTTGTCGATTTGCTGTAACGAAGGCCGAAGGGCTTCGATCAGAACGCAATCGAGTGAGAAGCCATCATGGGCAGGGCTGTCCAGTTTAGTTCTCATCATTGCCGAGGCAGATAGCTTTACAGAACTGAATTCTCATGAAAGCATTAGTAATGTTTACTCGATCAGGTTAAAGGAAAATCAGACAAAAAAAGAGCGAAAATTTAATATACGAATCTATAATGTAAAAAGTATAACGGCAATATATGTATGTATGACGTTCAAATTTTAATAGATATAAAAAGACTGGTATAAGAAATTTCATATACTTGCATATACTAATAAAATAATTGCATCACACGAATATCGAGCACCTTACCGATTTAAATTGAAATTTTAATTAATTCGTGCCTCGAACATTGAACAGCGAATATGCAAATTGACAATTAAACTTGAGCCCGATGTCATCTCAAAACTGCTTAAAAATACATTCTACTCGATTTTCCGATCAAACTTACATAACATTGATTTAAGAAATTACGTGGCTAATTCTTTTTGGTAGCTTCTTTAAAACTATTCTGATTTCCGGTGACTTGAAATTTTCTGATGACGTCAGGCAGACTGTATATCAATATATGAATTCGTTGTCTTAGAATACGTTTGATCGTAACAGAAAAAAAAGAGAAAAATGTTACGTTATCATTCTTATCAGAGGACTTGCAAAATTTCGTAGGAGGATATTTTCTTGGAAATGCAAATGAGTCGGCTCCCAACCAACCACAGAAAGGGGATCTTCTTTGCGCACGTGAAACACGAGAAAGATTTTATGTGGCTTATGGGAAAGATTTCTGGACCAGCAGCAGCCTATAAAATACGTAGGTTCTATATTTGAAGGATATAGAAGAAGTATATTTGAAGTATATTAGAATATGAGTATATTTACATGCAAGGACTTTTTTCTGGTGGGATATGGTGGTAGAACCAATTCTAGATCCAAATACAAAATCATAGTCGCTAGCATGGTAAAACAGAAAAAAATTAAGCTTTGACAAGTAAACAAAATTATACTGTAAAGTTACAGTGATTTTTTTATCTAACGTCTATATGTATGGGATGTCATTAGTAATGAATACCAGTTCGTTACTATAATTCCCAACCACAAGTTATTAGATATTCAATAGATATAGGTGATTCAGTTAAACAGAAAATCAAGGTTACCGATAGAATAGCATTTCTCTATAATTATGCAATTGGTGTATAAAACGTAATTATTACCATAGAAAATGTAATTGCTCAATACTCGTATAATATGTCAATCAACCTATGGAATGGACAAGAGTTTCTGAAAAAGATAATTTTTTTTTAAGCAAGGTAATATTGTACCAATCTTCCTAACTGAATTTTCCATATGAAAAGAAATGTAGATTTGCCTCTGGTATAATCTGGAGAAATACAATTTCTTATTTTTTTATTAACCAGTTAACTGTGATTGACGATTTCGGCGACACATATAGGTGCACGCTCGCAAAAGGGGGCGGCACAGCTAACTGGTTAAAAACTAATGTAATCATTGATAAGAAATGTATAATTACGTTTCGACTTTCACTTTTATATGATTTAATAATTTTATTTTTTTTATATTTATTTCTTTAAACGTATTTCACCTGCATTACAGTTTCAACTTCAATATCGATTACAACACATGCCCATTTTAAAATTCATCCAATACTGTATATACATTTGAACATCGACAGCTATTATTAGTATCAACCAGCTACGCGAACTTGGATGCGAATATCGATGACGGAAAATTAATACGAGATAATCGATTAGACATTAATAAATGTGAATTATCAAAATTGAATATCAACTCGCGTTCAATCAACATACGCTTCGTGGATTACACGTCCTGCAGACTGTAATGTTGAAAACTTTTCCTAAACGTTGATATTGGCTAAAATCAATACACATTAGATTTTACGAACGTTCAATTATGTGAAATGGTCAAAACATTATCGTTATCGATAATTATTATACGAATTGATAGGAACACAAAATTTAATAAATTACAGACAAATAAATTATTAATTATACCACAATTTAATCATCGAGGCATCATCGTTGTCCGTTAATATTATGTAATTCGTGATCTGGACTACAAAATTTAATAAATCATAGTTTATCACACTTTCCGGTAACTACACCACAATCAAATCATCAATATTGCCTTATATTTTCATATGATTCAATATATAGGAATACAAGGTTTAATATATCATGAATAATTTAATTTTCTATAATTATATCGAACATAATCAATCAATCGTTCACGTTCATCGTCATCGTTCAAGAGTAAGAAATATTTTTAATGAGAATGGCCTCTACCTATGTGTCGTGCCTAATAATTAGCATATCAAGCCAACCTAACCCAATCTAACTGTCTGAATTCGCAAACCCGCTCGATTCATGTTTTCCCGTGGGATGCAGCATGGGTAATTTATAGTAGCATTATCATTCCTCTCACGTGCATTCTGTGTGGTTGCATATTCTTTATCGATCTTGCAACGCGCAACCATTCTATCTCTATCCACTAAGCGTGTACATTACAAACACGTTTGAAATTTCAAAAGTTCGATTATCGGATAGCGGGAAATGAAAATACGAGAAAAAGATATTATCTTTTTATTATATTATTTATATTATTATTTATTATATTATATTTATATTATCTTTTGATAATCAAACTTTTGAAATTTCAAACGTGTTTGTAATGTACACGTATTATAAGAGACAAATATTTTTTTTCTTGACATACATTTTCTTTGGGCATAAAATCATCATTAAGATTATGCGGCTCTCCGACGCTCTTTAGAGCTCCCTTTACTTTTAAATTGCCATTTTTTTTTCTGTTATACTCGTTATTTCATTTACACCTTAATGGTTCCTTTTTCATATACCGACGAATAATTAATGAAAAGTAAACTTCGACAAAGGTAGAAAACGGTACTTGCTTTGGGTTAAGATACGCGAGGGGGTGTATAACGTAAACCAAAGTCTGTTCTACCTTTTTTTTTCGAAAATTGTCAAGCGGAATATATAAAGGAAAAAATCACGTTCGTTAATCCATAAAACGAGAAGGGCGGGTACCGTGAAAAATGCCACCAAGAAAACTCATTGAACTTACAAAGGAGGTTATATTGCCAACGTATAAGAGACCATCAAAGGGGCTGATGTATTTTCGAAAGAGTCCGGTACTTCTTAAAGGAAATCTTCATACCACTTCTTTAAATCATATTTGAATAAGCAGCAGAATTCAGTCGTGCAGATAGAAATTGATTGTGTGAATATAAATATGTAGGTAACGAATAATTGCAAGGAGAAGTAAAATTAAAATGCAAAATGTACATCCATAGTAGACGAACAGCGAATGCGACAGTGTCTGGCGATCTATATATTAATCTACTATATATTTGATAAATTGTTAAAGAGAAGATTCTTGGAAATATATCATCTCGAAGAAAAATACGAATATGATAATCGAGCGTTAAAACAGCCAAGGGACACGTGTGCTTGTTATTGCGCAAGAAAATAAAATAAAATTTTCTTATCGAATTTAAACGGAATAAAGATAGACCAAAAGTTTACATTAAATTTATTCATATTCATATATTCATATTTTTCGTAAACCTTATCTCTCATGTTGGGAAGGAGTGTTTTGGAGTTTTATTA
Source organism: Trachelus troglodyta (assembly GCA_030142635.1). Lineage (NCBI taxonomy): Eukaryota > Metazoa > Arthropoda > Insecta > Hymenoptera > Cephidae > Trachelus > Trachelus troglodyta. Next base: position 180,691 of record JARQTJ010000862.1, on the reverse strand, counting down.
GAATGGAAAGCCAGTTTAAGGAAAAGCCACAAATACATGACTAAGAGACGAGCGTACGATAAAGTTAAGGAAAAAATAAGAATGGTACCTGTATCAAAGACCGTATACGTATAACGACTTATGGTAGAGAAAGAAAAAAAAAGGAAACATAGAGAAAAAGAAAAAAAAGCAATCTTGTATAGACATACAAATGTTTCGTAGAAAAAAAATCTATTATTTGAAATGCAAAAAAAATATATTCGATATTTGAACTTAGGAAAATTCAATGTAAACAAGAATATCGAGTTTCGAAATCATATTTGACAGGAAAATAAAAGTATTTGAAATTTTTGTTAGGTTTGGCTACATGTGTCGATCTCTGGAAAGTAAGAGTCTGTGGTCCACGACGTCTCGTTCAGGAGGTCAAGAGTTGGTTGTTTCGAGGAAAAAGCTTTCCGGATAGCAAAGAAAAGAAAAAGGGCCATAAAAGGAGCAAATCATTCGTGCTTTACACCAGGTTGTAAAAAGCATTGAAGTTCTGTAAAGGCAGCTTTTTTTCACACTGCCTTCTTCCGGCTTTTTCTCTTTCTCCCTCATAAGGGACTTTTACAGAGACTGATGTCTCTCTCTCTCTCTCCGTCAGCATAGGTTAACTCTACGTGTTTAAATTTATACAGCTGCTTTGTACAGCTTTAACGGATATGAATTTATTCCTTAGAAATAAAATATTTCCAATCTAATTTTCATCTTTGTTCTTTGTTCTCTTTCTCTTGAAATGATAAAGAAAAAAGAGCCATCAAGAGTTCCTTCGTCGCTTTTGGCATTCGAATTGCCAATGTAGCTCGTTATTCTCATCCTACTGACTTTTCTTTTACATACCCTCGTTTTCCCTCTCCAATTTTTTTCTTATTCTGCCACTTCTTCCTCGTCTTTTTTTATATTATTTTACTTCTCTTGGCTTCTGCTGGAACCTCCTGTCCCCCTCAGTCAGCCCCCTTGGACAAAAGGAATTAGGATATAATACTATTCCCAAAGTGTCTTTATTACAGACCAAGTTTGTATTGCCTAAAGCTAAAGAAGTACAGTCCCAGCAAGCAGTACTATCGCACGTTAAATAACTCAACCTGTTTAAAGTGCGTCAAGCCCCCCAAGAATTTTTCATATAAATACAGTTGTAGTCAGTTTTACTGTCTTCAAACTTTTGTCCCTGAATATTGCTTGGCGAAAATAAATTCTAACAAACTTGTACCCAATCTTACTTTGTCATACAATGTTCTACAGGATTGACGTTATCCGGTGTAGCAGTTGCTGCATGTAAGTGCCATTACGCGAAGTGGAAAAAAAAATTGTCTCCAAAATTAATACAATGTTTTAACGATCAATTCTGTGTACGTATATCAGTAATTAATTACTCTATAAATTTAAACAGCAATTTCAAACGTTATATAACTGCGTGTCCATAGAGACTTTTTTTAGTGTTTTAGTTTTCATGAGAAATGGTAGTTCATACTGTCATAATATACGTGGTTGTTAAAGTGCGTATATACATAGTTGCTGATGAAAATGAGTTCTCTCAACTATTATGAACGTACCTTTTCTCTCGGAGTTAACGCCGTTACGTCTCTCGTATAAAGACTATATTATTAAGTACGTATATTAAGTGGTGATGAAATTTCCTTTGATGAGAACTTTACATGTATTTCCTTATATGTACAGCTTTTCTTATACATAGTAAATTGGGCACCTATAACTCCGATAAACTACCGTATTAAAGTTGTAATTAATTATTCGTCTAAGATTCAAATTAAAATCTAACAATTTTGGAAAAACGTTATAAATGATTATTATGGGGTCTATGAGATCTATTATGGGGTTTCAATAGATAAAGTTTATATCGATCCTTATCCGTTGTAAAGGCCGTACTGTACGAAATGAGCCCGGAAAGTAGATACTTTGAAAATCCATAAAACGACTACTTTTTCATTCAATTGCGAATTGTGCATCCAAAAGTGCACCGAAGATATTTCACGTAACAATGTGAATGACAATATTTTTTAAAAATGCCATTTTTAATTATTACACAAGGTATAAATATTATTTGGACACCCTGTAGAAGACTGCGTATAATATTAAGATCGGTTTAAAATATCCAATATTCATTTTAATTAAAAAAATAACTGGTACACAGTGTAAAGTAAGAAATGTCCGAGCCATATGAGAAATAAACGCTCTCGAGTAGTGAGCCATTATTTTCCATGCGCTTATCAACATTTAATATTGCACTAATGAGAAAAAAATGACATTTAGATGAACAGCATATCACCCTGGAGCTTGCGAATGACATTTAATTTTGTCAGGTTATCAAGGACGAATATAAAAATCGTCAATTTCACATGGTATAACTAAAGAGTATAAAAAGGAAGTCTCAGTTTATAGCGTTTTACGTAATCATAGAAATTGTATATGCAGATGAAAGATACCATTCACAAATATTCCTATACCATCTATACATATAAATAATGGCAAACATATATAGCTATATCTCTATTTCGAGCTAGTAAAAGAAACCGAATAAGACCAATCGAAAGTTTACATTACTATGACTGTTAGAGTGAACCAAAAATCCTCAGTTGATACTAATGGATATTTGTATATTGCGTATATATATATTAGTATATTGCGATTAGCATGACTGAATGTGAATCAACGAGTTATCGATATCTCATTGGTACGAATGGAAAGTGTTTTGTGATTAATTCTCTAGAGGATTAATGAAATAGGTGGAAATATGTGAAATAAGTTATAACTACGATCAAAGAGTTCGCAAGGAGATCAACGTATGAACTATGAGAGAATAATCGTGAAATAGTGGTAAAAATTTTTTTTTTTCCTTAAAAATAAAATAAGCAGATCTGAAATGCTAATGACTATAAGAGGTTAGTGAGTTCGGATAATATCAGCATCGTTAGGGAAAGTCTATCTGGTACTGCAAGGCTAGTTATAAACAGCAAAATTTACATAATTAAAACATTTGCTGAACACAATGAAAGGGTGGGCTGGAGGGAGGGTTGCGTGAAAAAGGCTCGGGGCGGTAATGTAAGCTGTGAAGAAAATCCTGCTAAACCACTGAAAGATAAAAGGGAAAGATGGGTAATAATAATGTGAAGCCATGGGAGAGAGGGGTTAAGGGGTAGAAGTATGAAAGAAAAGTAGAGGGTGCGTCTTTGGGGAGGTCAACGTTAATGGTGAACCGACTGAATCCAAGATAGAGATAGGGAAAACTTTAGGAGAGAGATAGAGAGATAAGGAGAAGGGGAGGCAAAACCAACTGATATTATCGGAATACCAAAATGGGCAGGAAGAGAAATTAAAATTTGGTTCCATTACAACATTAAACCTCCGCGAGTGGCGGCGCATAAAGGAAAAATGTCCTTGAGCGTTCATGGTGGTGAATTTTTAATGGATCGCCGACCCACAGTGACGGCGTCGTAAAGCGTCACGACGCTACAATATTTCAACGTCGTCCCCCCGTCGGGGTTTGAATCTTTTCAAATTTGTCTCCAGTTCGCACCGCAGTAACGTCGTATCGCGATTCTTTTCCCTTTTTCTTCGGTAAATTCAAAAAATGACAATAATCAGTGGATTTTATTCGTGCAAGAGCTTCGGCTTTAACTTCGTTTCAAATGTTTTTTCTCCTAGAATCTATGAAAAAAATGAATTTTAAATGAATTTAAATTTTGACTAACGGCGTCACTGTGTCTTTATCAATTTACCTGCTTTGTATACAAAATGCATCCATTATTTGTGTATACAATACAGGATGACAAATCGCAAGGTGTGAAAACTAATTGATTACTATTTTTGAACAGGCACAAAAATCACAAAAAACGAAATGATGATTAAATAATAGAAAATTTGAGGTCTTATTACGGAACACAATTGCATGATTTTAAATGTTTTATAAATTTTAGAAACGAACATCTTAAAAATACCCAGAATTCGTAAGGGGCAAAAAACTTAATGGTATAAGTTTTCGAAATGTGCACCATCTGAATCGAAACAGTAATCGAACCTTTTTTTAAGACAATAAAACACACGCTCTCCTACAGTATCATAAATATCGTGAACCGTTTTCCGAATAGCCGCTTTGAATTGCTCCAGGTATTAGGGTTAAATCGGCATTACCATTAACTGTTTTCCCTCTTACGAATTTTCGCTATTTTTAAGACGTTCGTTTCTAAAATATCTAAAAATTTTAAAATCATGCAATTGTGTTCCTTAATAAAAACTCAAAGTTTCTACTATTAAAAATAGTAATCAATTAGTTTTCACACTTTCCCATTTGTCACCCTGTATATACATGTATACAGACATCAATGCACATGCACCGACGCCGTCCTCAGAGATCTTAACTTCGTAAAGAATGAGTACGTACCTCGCAGCTGGCGCTTCGAGATGCAATTCAATCTGTGAGGAAGTCGTGAATAATATAAGAGAACGGGAAATGACTGGTATCATAAGAAGAGAAACGAAAGGGAGACAAAAACCAAAATTACTTGTACGTATTATTTAGTTTCCCTTATTCAATTCTTCAGCATCAAAGCTCCAGCCATGAACGGGATATTCGAACCAAATTGCTTCAGAGTAATTTTTTCCCGTCAAAGAAAACGCGAGAAATCCAAAGAGGAATATAGAGCAGATCAATGGTGGATTTAAAGGGAATAACCAAATAATTTGTTCCGATAGCACATAACAGGACCCCAGATGTTTCCTCCGACTGGCAAAGAGCATTTATTGTGCACTCGTCTTTGACATTTAAGTAAGATCGAAAAACAGCAGAAAAAACAAAAACAGAGATTTGAAAACCTTTTTTTTTCCTGAAACTTGACGCCATAAAAGGCTTGCAAATTATATACATACATTGTCAAAGTATAAATTTGCACCTGTTTTTCCTTATAGACATTCAGGCATTACGTAAAGGAACACTCGCAAGCTTCAAAGTGGCTTAAAAACGCTATAAAATATACGTAATTAATTAATTATAATTTGTATACGAATTATAATTTGAGGCCAATTTTTCGTGAAATTAAAGTTCTCTCGTTAAAGAGTCCCTTTAATTGTTAATATTCACGTTCGCTTTGATAATATTGCTAATATTTTTTCGCCAGTTTTGCATTCTCTCCGGCATCTTCTAAAACTCGAGCAAATCAAATTTTTGTTCGTTTTCTCGTTACTATGATCTAATAAATTTATCTCTTAACTCTGATCTAATATATGCACATGCATGTACAACATCTGAATATACATACAGGTTTTCTATCTCTGGCATACCCTATTTTTCTCACGACGCCTCGCTGTATGTCATAGAGGTTAAGGGTCACAATGCAATTACGTGTAGTCACCTACGTCATGATAAATATGTATGTAATCATAAATACATATACATATGTATAGTTGGGCCCGTAACATTCCTACTCCGTTATGAAAATTAAGGGCCTATTAAGGTTATAGCCAGGCCCACTACTGGTCCAGTGGATGACTACACATGTCCCGAACTCACCAAAGAAAATTTCTACTGGAGATGAACGTCTGATTTAAACAAATTAAACATAAATGCATATCTTCCTTGATTAATATTTCACTGATTTTTAATTAAGCATATTTAAATTAATCACAGCAAAACTAAGAAATTAACCTTGAGATCTGATGTGGTGGATGGATGGTGGATCCTTGGAGCCATATGCTTTAAAAAATTGGGATCAAGTGTCGTAGCAAGTTCACAATTAAATGCTTTTAAAAAAAAAACTAATTTTCGTTATCAGATCACCGGAAATTGCTTGGAACATATCTTAATTTTTGGTTTAATATAAATAATATATATATAAAGATATAAATGACCTCAGGGATGCTATACCCATAGAGCCTTTTTATCTACAGTTTACAGTTATTACGAATCCTTCCTTAGATGGTGCGCAGGCCAATATCTAAAGTGGCGCCATCTACTCGAAATCATAGGTAACGCGTATTTTTGTAAAAAATTCAAAAGCAATCCCCGTAATGGGAACATGTAGGTATCTTAGCTCCGATTTACCGTCATATTGGGCCATGTTATATGCAAATCGAAAAGTGAGGTAAAATACCCTCTGACGAAACGTAAAAAATCTGACAAAATGAAAATGAAATGTGAACGCTACTTCCATTTTCGCAAATTGAAAGTAAGAAATCACCGTCACCGTTCGTCCATCAAAAACACATCGTAGTATTTATTTTACGCAGACACCAGCATACTCTCTAAAAATGAATCAGTATATTTATCACTGACTGTTTCGGTTGCTGAAAATTTACTGAAGAAACAGCGATAAGACGTTGTATATTTTTTTTCTGTTTCAAGAAAAAAAGTGAGATGCGCGATAACGCAGGCGCGAAAGTACCTCTAACGTAACACAGGTTAAAATATTCGGCAGTCAATATCGAATTTGAGACAAAGTGTGTACCGTGTACCCGAGTGTATGATTCGTATAGATAGTTGGATAAGAAAAAAAAGACTCGAAAAAACACTGATTCAATAAGCCTTGTTCAAAAGAAATATGCAAATAAAAATGTTAGATGATAAGAAGTGCGAAAATTTTTTTTTTCAAGTAAAATCAATTATTGCTTTTGACGGTGAATCTTTTGAATGCCAATGTGACATCTCGTCTTTGTCAGCATTACCGAAATAAAATTCGCGAATGTTCGACTAGCTGTCCTTTGAGACGTTTCACCCTTTTCCAACGAACTCGTCTCCGGGAATTCCGATAATTCAATGTCGGGATGAGATTGGGTGGTGGTATCTAGAGCGAGCAGTAATTGATAGAGGCGAAGGAGGTGGAGAACACGGTAGAAGAGGTAGCTATGAGGGAATAGAGAATTGGCAACCCTGTATGTATCTGTAGATGGAAGTAAGATTTAAGAGAATCCAGGAAAGAGAATAACCGAAGATTCCCAAATAATGAACGACCAACTATTTCACGTTCAACAATTTAGAGGCAAAGAATTACTTTGGCTATTGAAAATATAAGGGCTTTAAAGATACCGATAGACATTCTTTATCCGTCAGTACGATATTTGTATCAATAATTAAAAAAGTTCGTTCTATCTTATTAACGCAATAAAAAATAGCCAGAAAAAGAAAATTAATATATATAATCCTACGATATTACTCCTATACCTGGCAGGGTACGATTCAAAAAAATATATGGCTAGGTCAAAGGTCACTGTCAAATTATATCTATCGCTGCACGGTTTTTGGGGTGTGCATAGAATTATTGACACGGCCACTGATGATAGCGTGTAAGAAAATTTAACGTATGTGTCTGTAATATATTTTGAGTACATCCAACGAGTAAATTTTAATATTGTCAATTATTACATTCCTTATTTTTAACATTTTCCAAAAATTTATTATCGACTTTCAGATCCTTGTTATTAGTTTGGTTCAAATAATTGTTATTTCTAACAAAAAAGAGTATTTGTCATGTCATATAAGATTGTAGAGATACGAATGTACGATCAGGCATCTTTTAGCCCTGCGCGAGTCCCAACATCAAAGGGAGTTTGAGAGGACGTTAAATCACATTCACCCCAAGAATCCTACGCTTTAACCCCGACTACGTTATTTGCCTGCTTTGACGCTTCCTGGGTAAAAAGCTCAGGGTCAGGAGAACGTAATTGCGTTAGGTTTTCAGCATTTTCACCGATACAACGAATCTCAAGATTTTCTTCGGCTTCGGCTGCAGCCGTAAAAACTGTGACGGCATTGCGCAACGCGCAAATCAAATTACAATCTCGCCAAATTACGATTGTCAGTTCGCAGATAATTTCATCGTCACGCAAAAAAAAACACAATTTCTTTCGTGCGTATATTTTCGTACAATTTTCCTAAAATTGACAAAGAGACAAAAAACAAAAAAATAGTTTACCGTACATTAGTGAAAACTTCAGCAAAAAACATTTCGTCTTCGTGTATTTAAGAAAGCGAAAAACCAAAATCGTTAAACAGTGTGTACGCTGGTTGAGATAAAGTCTATAAAGAGACAAAGGTATGAAATAACTCTTTTTATAGTCCACATATGACATGCTCGCTGGCATCCGGAAGCAGTGTTAAAAGTATCCATGAGAAATACTGCGTACGCCCGTCCGCTCATCCTTTTCAAAATTCTTCAATGCTCCCACAATCCCTCCTGTACTTTGCATAAAATCTATCTTCCATCTCGCGTAAATTTTGTGGGCGATCAAAATTTTCTACGACGGTATTATGGAATATACATAGGATGCAGATATAGGATCGGGTAACTTCGGTTTGAACGTAAAGCTCCGCTACGCAGCGTTTGGACGCTTAAATTTAATTTACGGATTTGGTGGAGATCAATCGAAACAAGATTGCACCGTACAAATTCCCAGAGCCCGAGAAACTCTTGAAAACGCCAAATGGAACTGAGCGACATAGGATCGAGCATTCATCGGTTATAGCAGAGTAGCGCGAGCGTTTCGAATTGAAATGCAGCTCGTGACAAAAAGATAACTTTTGGGTAAACGACAGGGTCCAATAATGGCGTGGCAAATTGTCAAAGTTTACTACGGAACGATTTAGCGTTGTAAAAAAAAAACGAGCGTGACGCTTACGCAATCTGCATAGAGATGCGTCCCAACCACACCCAAACCACTGTATTAAATAGTCCAAAGAAACAAACGTAAATTCGACAGCATTATCGCATCTAAAAAAAACCTTGCAAAAAAAGCATTCATATTCGCGTTACGTCGCGTTACGTAGGACGTCGACGTCCTCTTTGACGTCGGTCGTACCGAACGTCGGCTAAAAGGAGGAAAGCCAAATTTCATTTCGACCTAAAAAAATGTATGACATGAAAAAGCGTATAGGGATGAAAAATATTTTTAGCTCAAAAGCTCGAGTGCGTTCCCATTTTTTAAATACTCTGTACAGAGTACAGCAAAGACACCTGCGAATCCCTTTAATCACAGAAGCACACATGCAAATGGAAAATGTGCATTCCCAACGGCGCTCGTTACCTATGGACAGGAGGAATAACCCAAACGGCTTTGAGGAAGGAAAAGTAGAATAACGCATTCTAGGGAAAAACATTGCGAAACGAGGTTATACGGCAGAGGGACGAGTTTACGGACACGTCATGAGTTAAAAAGAGAAAAAAAGAGTCTATGTACGATATTCTAAGGTTGTCAATACCTTGGGAGATCATTGCCCTAAATCGGCACCAGTACCAACCCCTATTTCTATATACACAGAGAGAGCCACCTCGACCTGTAATAAATTACTCCTTTTGTGAATACAGGATGCATAAAATTAAAATGCGTCCTATGAACAGTTCATGAAGTTCGAGCTCAGGGTTCTATTCTGGGTAATACCCCTTCTCCAACTACCACCGTTTCTGATAAAACCACATCAATTAAGCCGCCGTCGGGAAGGGTGGGAAAGTAGACAAAGGGCCCGTTTCAGCCGGAAGCTACGATTTCGTATAAAGCAATAGATAAGCTCACGAATGGTATCCTGAACTGGGTGAATCTGTGGAGTAGGTAGATACATACACACATATAGAGGTTAGGTAGGGCTAGGGGTGCAGCAGCTAGGGGTGTTGCGGGAAGGGTTCTCACAGAGGAAAATAGTACTGCACAATCTCAAGCGCTATCGTGGTGGTTAAACGGGGGTGCTGGCTGGCACGTTCTTCGTGAAGCACGAGGGTGAGAAGTTTGCCAGTGGTAAGGGTTGCCAGCGAAAGTAAGGCGGAAGTGGCGGATAAGGGAAATGGAGGAAAGTGGAAGACTTCGGCGAGAGGGATGAAGGAGAAATTCGTAAGGGTGGCTGTGGGTATCGATTGCACATACCTTAAAAGTTATCGCGACTCCTTAATCAAGCCTAGCCTTACATGCAGGTACCACACAGCATCCCTCGCTGTACTTTTACTTGCCCTACCCGTTACTGCTGCTACTACCGTCCCTAGTTTCGTTATTGTCACAGATTACCGCTGGACCAAGGAATTTGGAATTTCCGCCTCATTAATTCCAGACTCTGTCAGGACCATTTCTCTCGGCGTCCGATGATCGCTAATAAGATACATCATCGTCGTGCCAAGATTTAACGTCCGATAGCCACCATAGTAAGATCAAGATGAATCTTCTGAGAAATTTAAAAGCTTTCTTGAAAGATCGAGCCGAAGTTTTATATGGATATAAAATTTTATCGAATTCGCATTGATTACATAGGGTTTGCTAAAAAATCTACTATGCATGTCTATTTCGATATCCTGTACACATGGCGTGTCTACTTAAGTTAGGTAATACAATTTATATACAATCGTATATATACATATCGTTCAAAGTGACAAAGGAAGGTAATTTCATATATAGAAACTTTCTCTCCTGTATCGTCCGAAATCCCGAAATCAAAGCTCACTTCCGCTATGGAATACTCAAGTAGGCTTAACCTGGCGCATTCGCAAGATCTCCGCGCAGCTTTGCTCTGAAATTCCAAGGAACGGCATCGTTTCTCATTTGCGTCTCCTACGATTGGGGTGCGCTGCGTATTGGTGAGTCGTCTTGTTCCTCGTCACTTTGTCCCACGAAATGCCTTTTATATTTTCTTCCTGCATTCGCAAGCGGGACGCGAATATCAGAGACACGACGAGTTTCGACATTCCGCCATTTTCTAGCACATTCCAGAACTTACGGTTCACTGAATTATACTCATCTCGCATTCTTGAGATAATTCAAAATCAGAGGAATTTGATTTAACAAGATGTGATCTCAGGACCTAACAATGACGTACACATATAGTAGAACCATAAGAAGGGTATATCCGCTTGTAGCTATGGTTTCCATAAAAAAAAGTCTCAAAAATATAAAAAAATATAAAAAATATTCTGTAATCCGAAAAAAATCAGCAGAATAAAAAATTCGCAATCTATACCATATGCACAGGTCTGAGGATGATACCAGCGCAACGTGAACAACTTTATAAAATGCTAACAAGCAAGCAACAGTGCAGTAACTTTCAAGTGTGTTGTGGTATGCAGTTACAGAAACAGCAGGATAGTAAATTCGCATGAAATTTATGAAAGGGAACAGTGGGATCTTCACAAGACGACACAAAGTGCGAACCCCCCTTAAGCTTACAAGTTTCATTCACATGCTGGAAATAAGCTCGCATCTACTCCATAGTAAAACTTTACAATCAGTGGATAAAAGCAAGTCTTGAACTCACGAACTTTTGGATCCTTGAACTACTTTAATATCATAAAATAAAGTTACACGGATAACAGAAAAACGATCTCGATACGCAGTCTGATTCGAAAGCGATCAAACAATAGGATCGCAAGATGGGAAATACATGTGAATCAAAGAGCCACTCGACTCCGAAGAACACGGAAGAGATAGGGTCAGGATTTCTTCATCGAATGAAATGTCTAGCACTAGGATATACGATAGGATGATTTAGGATGGTCGTAGGTGGTAGGAGAACAAGGCATCAGAGAAGCGTGACGTGGAACTAAATTCTCATCAGCATATCGACGTCGTCTGGCGTCGCTCGAACCCAGCCCAACCCTTAGCCAGAGTCTACGAGTCCAAAGCGCCGGACTCTCCCTTACGGCATACACAAAATCCACGGTCCTCATGGCCGAGCCTGAAAAGCTCCTCAAATTCCTAGAGACGCCCGCCTGGCAGGAAACCAACCAGCCAAGCAACCTGGTAGGGAACTGGAAAGCTCCTGCAATTTCCTCATTGTTAATCGATTCTTCCGCCGTCCAGGCCGGCACTAATCTACCTGTTTATTAATTAACGATACCAGGGTGATTACAGGAACGCAGCCATATTAACGTACATGGTAACATCATTGGCAGGTACAACAATGGCAGGCAGTACACTTGGTACCACCATTCAGGTTTATGCTGTTCATAGTTTATTCTGTACAGTCCCTCCAATTCGAGCCAACCTAACCTGACTTGATCAAAAATGACCAAGTTACTCATTGCGAATTAATTTATGCAATTTTAATACGTCTATGGCAATTTTTAGGTCACGCTTCATAGGTAGATGCTTTTGGCAGTTGGTACCATTCTTTCCTCTAGATACTCTGAGACGGGTTAGTCACAATTTATAACCTCAAAAAGCGACATCATCGCAATCCTTCCCGAGAACCCCGCTGGGTCGGCGCCACGCATTGTTTATACGCGTCAGCATAATTTTCATCTGTGCTTGCCGCCCCCTCAACATAAGGGCGTTAACGCTTTCTCGTATTTCGCTCCCCCATTTCACTGGGTTCGCGAAGACCCCAGGACTTCTCGACTCGAGGACTCTTGACTGAGGTGTGGAAGGGAACTAGGTGGGTCTTGATCTTGCATGCAAATATATCTCGTCATCTCTTTTTCCTCCTGGCGGGATATGTAAATCAAGACAAATTCGACGTCATTAATACAGATTTATCCGAAGCTTAAGGACCTCTGATATTTTATATCTTTACGGGAAAGTATACGTCATCTGATTTAAATCTTAATTTCTCCCGTTACGCTGAGAAGTGTAAGTCACAGGTAACTTAAGAATGACGTATTAATCGTACTTGTCGCAATCTTACTAGACTGACTTTGTATAGATATATGCATGTATACAGCCAGCAGTGAATGGTACCAACTGCACTCGGGATTCTTGAGAAACGTTTCCGGCAAGTCGAGTGAAATTAAAGTAACGCTCAAGATATTTTAAGTTGTCGGACTGTCTGTCACTTAAGGGGGCGTGCGCCGTATCTTTAAACGAAGTAGAGGGTCGAACGAAACCCATTAGTCAGTCGCGTGGGGTGCATACTAATGTTCACGTCAGAAGAAAAGCAATGGGTCAGCCTGTCGCTGAAATGGGGGAAAAAATACCGAATTTTTAGGTCAATTTCAGATGGGATCGATTCGACATAAAATTTCGGATAACCTTAAAGGGCCAAAAATAAATTACGTAAAATAAACCAAAAAGAAAAGAATCACAAGTGATAAGAGCAAATGTGGAAAACGGAATGAGAATTCGAAATAAAATCGGCAACCTGTAGATATCAAATGGCAATTTTATTTTTACGTAACATATCCGAATTCTGATAACTCCTCATCAGGAATACAGTAGATGGGAGATTGCGTAGAATCTTAAAACACCTCGGGCGAATACCATAATGAAATTTTCTAGTAATATAATAACTTTGCGCCTGAACAGGTTCTTGCCTATATATATGCTGGAGGCCTGTACTCCGTTAGTTGAAATATGCCCTGCGTCGAAGATTCCGACACCTAACTTAAGAAAGAAAGTTCCTGGCTTTTTGTGCTTTTTGGCTTTCGTAAAAGAGGAACTTGATAATAACGTTCTTGAAAAGAATATTTCGTTCGTAATAAACGACGCAATTTTCAGAGCAATTTTTATCATTGCATTGCGCCATAATTCAGTACTCAACGTTCCATAGAATACAAAACCAATATATTTAACATAAATATATATGTAGAGTACGCACAAAACTATTCACAAGTATTCCAGAAAGGTACAAATCTAGATCTTTACCCTATGAAGTTTGAGAACGAGGACCGTGAGAAATTTAAAAATTTTTTTTAGGCATGTAAGGGTCTGAAAATCTGCTTAATAATTTATTAGTAACGTATCTAACATTCGAGTCTAACTGAACCTGTAGATTCTACTAGGTGAAACATAACTGATCTCATTTTCCTCTTGAACTCTGAGCTTAGATACTGGAGCAAAATTGCCTTTGTTCGAGATACATAGCTAAGTAGCTAGCACGCAATCAGGTATACCTATATCTACCGTACATTGTCCCTTCTTTTAAGAGCACTCACGAACCTTCCTTACAGAGCCTCCTGTTTTACGGGTCGTAATCGAGGAATCTCCCCACAAGGCTAAAAATAAGACCGGCCGAGAAGAATCGTAGGTAAGAACGAACTTAATTGCTTTTCTTCCTAGCTCCTAGGTACGAAAAGGTATAGGTATACCTATGTACTTTTTACCCCAGGTAATCCCTAGCCTTTAGTTCTTACTCCCAGGTTCTCGTTATCTCCCGCGGCACCGGTTCCCATAGGCACGCGGCTCCATCTTCGGTCTGGACTCGAGGAGGGTCCAGACGTCTTCAAGTTAAGCTCTACGTTTCATCTTCGACCCGCGCGAGCCTCGTCAACCTTGTTAAAAAGGACATTCATTCGCCAAAAAGTTAGTTCCACTGTCAAAAGTGGTAGTCGCCCTTCGCTGGTCAAGTGCCCACCCTCTGGGATAAAAGTGTCACTGGTGCACTTACGAGCTGTCAAAAGAAATCACGTCAAGTCCTTCAGAGTAGTTTACGTTCCCTGCGTAGATCAGACTTGCCAACCGATTAAGAGGACCTTCCCTCTGTCTAACAGACACGAAGTTCATCATTTTTTTCCTTTTGATTTCCCATTTCTGATTTCCCGTTAAACGGAAAACGCTTCAGGTTCCTGAGCCATCGATAACCTCGTTAGGTTCGCGGCAACTATCGGCCCATCAAACCAGACAAAACTCGAGATTACAGGTGTCACTGATACAAGAAGGACACGTGTACTAGCAGGCCTACTCCCCTTTCCCCTCTTGAGTATCCATTTACTTAAAGCTAAGAGTCCGACGCCAAAAGAAAAAACTCAAAAGAAAAAACTTAACAGGAATAATAAGTTAAGAAAGCAGGGTTGTGGGATGGATGGTGTCAAGGGATCGAGAAAGAGAGAGTCTTAGAGAAGGGATGAAGTATCGAGAACGAAAAATTGGGGTGAATCGGATGTCAAAGGAAGAGGAAACCAAAGAGCGAAAGAGGAAGTGGGTGTGAGAGAGTAAGAGGGACGAGGAGGGGCGGAGGCTGTGTGAAGAGTGACACAACCCGGTTGAAACCAGGGTGAAACCAGGGTGAAACCAGGGTGAAACCAGAGGGTGTGTGGGTGTATCCATGATGGGGGCGGACGAACGGTGATAAATCAATATATTCCACTCACGCAGTGGCGTAACCACATCAAATCTCTTATGAACTCAGCTGGTACCTACGCGCCCCCGTTCCGTTATCATTCAAAGACACGCAACCTCCCTCCTTCCCCCAGGCCAATAAGTCTAATATCTATAAGTCAGTTTAACATTACGGAAACATGCTCCCTGTATATCGATTCCTTATCAGTGGCATCACTTTCGTTCGAGTAGCGTTCGTTATTAAGGGGTACAGCGAGATTCAATTTCAATCTACATAAAAGATCTCGTTAGTTAACCTCTTGCGTCATATTCTCGAAAGTAACCAAAGGGTTTTCTTCGTATCGTTAATTATACCTCGTTGCTTTAATATTTCTTGTACCTTCGCATTCTGGTTATATTCCTTCCTCTTCGTATCATCCATTCAGTCGTTATCGCGTCTCTACTCCAATCGTACAATGGCTACGTTACTGGTAAATTGAACGTTGAGAATTGCGCCAAGAGTGTCGGGCAGATTTTAATTACTGAATTCGGCTAAGGTCGATGCGGTAAAGTTTTAGTTTCACTTCAGGCTTATTTGAATGAGTTCTTCGCGGATGACGTCACAGATCATTTCACTGCAGTGGTTACGATGACGCGTAATTGTTACCGAGACTACCTGGGAGTTACATGAGCTAGGGGAATTTCTCGCTACAACCGAGATCGGTGCTCAGCTACAATCCTATTATAGCGGCTCTCGCTGTACGGTATATGGGAAGTACAATTCAAAATTCATGCGAGAGCACGGAATCCAGTTACGTTCTCGTCCGGAAGATCCGGGAGTGATAATGTAATTTTTTTCATTAAAGATTTTATGAAAGACAAATTGCGTTCGGTGATACATTACGTAATGCGAGAATAATACGTAGGGAGGAATATTTTTTTGGGAAATATATCAAATCGACACCGTCATTGAGGAACGACCTCATTTCAGGACGATTAATAAATTATTAGGATCATAAAATTAGGGGACTTTATCGCGCTATCGATGTTTTATGCAATTGTCGAAAAAATTGCTTAATCGGCGGATATTCATTTCACGTTATTTCTTGCTTCTTGCCAATAGGCATATATCAAACCAATGTGATATCTACATGGGTACTGAATGTGAGTGCGATTTTTTTCTGCGAATAAAGAAATTTCATTTTTATACAATCTTGTTAAAATAATAAATATCATTGACGTTGAATTTCACAAAGTATCAATATTATTCTCCAGGTTTCTTGGGATTCTGGCAAATATTAGATACCTAACCTTAGGTTAAGCTTTTATATCTGTACACAGCCGAATTGTGAATTTTGCGAAAAGGTTTCAGATACTGCGGGATAATATTCGCTGTTATGAAAATACAGTGGGGTAAAATGTAAAAAAATTATGGGAGTAAAGGTTCTTTTACCTAAAAATCTTCTACATCCCCCTGAAGTTCACTGCAATTTTTTAAATACCTACGCTTTCATTCTGCGAATAATCATTATTGAATATCTTAGATAAATATATAGACACTTGAAGGTCAGAGACATTTCTGTAAAATATAGGAAGGTTCACTTAAGTATGTAATGATACTTTGTATGTTGTATGATATGTATAGTATGTACCACATGTGGATTTAGGTATAGTAAACATAACTATAAAATTCACTGAACAATTTATCAACGCCGCGGGGCACCGTCTGTTTAATATCCATGCCACGTAAGTTTACTACATTTAATAGTCTATATAAAGTGTAGCGAGACAATGCATAAAAAAAAATATAAAAGCATATACACATATAATATGAAAGAAGTAGGAACATGGAATTAAAAGTATACAGACAAAACTGATAATTAATGAGTTTCCACGTTATACGAACAATGAAGTTACAATAAGCTCGTATTGTATTAAAATTATATAATTAATTTTTAATTAGAGAGAAAAACCATACGAGGAGTTTTCGTTCCATGCATAGTTTGTAATTAGAAAAGTATAAGGACTGTAATTTCAATTAGTTCTACGATAAATAATAAAAATGGAAATGAAAAATATATATAGGACATTCAATATTTTCTTTATAACTTTTTTCCTTTATCCACTCAAATGCGACACTAATTAGTTACTTTCAGCCTCCATAGAATGTACCGCAAAATCACTAACGTAAAATAATTCAGGAATATCAATGCACCAGTCGGACGTACATTGCATAAAAAGAAAAATTCGATTTCATTCATACAGTCTTCTGTTCAAAAATTCTGATTCCAGCTTTGGATCGTATATAAATGCCACTACAAGTTCAGAATCATGTCCGGTCGGATTTCATCCCAATTGTCAATTTGCGAGAACGATGTGAAACATCGGATAAAACGTGAACTCGTTTCCCAGACGAATTTGCTATTCATCGATATGTTTTATAACAATACTGCAGCACATTCAAGAACAAGTGCAATTATAAACTGAAGTAAATCGACAAAAAGTTGTACTAACGAGTTATCAAATTTATCAATTACGTATTGGTTCAACAATCATCGATGTACCGTCGATTGAATAAAGTGACAGGAAGTGAATGAGAATTTTTTAAACAATAGATGTCAATCATAACGAACTACTTCGTCGAGTCAGTGTTATCGAATTGAATGATAACACGAGAATTTTATGTGATAAAAATATTATGAGAAATAATAATTCAAAATTGTATTCGAATCACGTTCACTTCAAGAAATAAGAGAACTAGCAGCGTAGGATTTGCACGAATTCGCGAAATCGAAACAGCATTATTCTCTAGACTGCAAATAACTTCATTACGAACGAGCACGTGTTCCAGCAGTGACATTGTCATGAGATTCAAGAGTACCGGGTGTCACGGGTTTTGGATATAGGCAAGCAGATACACTGCATCATACAAATGTATATTTCAATGCATATACGAAGTAGCACGTCTAAGAAACTGTCTAAAAATTGGTTTGTTGAAAGAATCAAAAAATTAGGTGAACCTTACGACAGGAAACGAACATAAATATTTTTATTTGGCGAATGGATAAAAAGATTTTATTCGAAAAAAAATGTCTTTCAGTGTCAAACGAGATTCGGTTCCGTCCAATCCTCTTTTTTATATACAGGTACACATACTCATTTTCGTGATTCCACTATACGTTGAGATTTTCTGTCAATCACCACAATTTCCACTCTCGGTCACGACAACTCATCCACCCCCTGACATACGTACATCCTCAGAGCTTCTTCAATCCTCTCCACCAAAGAGGTCGCCCTCATCCATTTTAATCTACCGTCTCCCCGAAAGCTTTTCGCGTGACGAAGTCATTCCCTTCGGGTAACGACATTCCCCCAAGACCCTAAAAATCGGATTAACCTTACGGAATCAAAAATAGCGAGGAGCAACGGCGCAGTACGTTTTACGTAATGGTGATTAATAGCGCGCAATCGCGACTGTTTACGATCTCATCGGCCAATTTGCACTGCCGTAGATTCCTTGTTTTGTAAAAATATAGAACTTTTATATATATAAATTTTTGGAGAATATTGTCGTGGAGCTTTTATTCTTAAAAATTTCTGATTCTAGGCGATAAAATATCTGCTCGTTAGAATCTTTTCAAAGGATGTTAACAGGCCTTGCCTAGCCACTCTAGGAAATTCTAAGGAAATCGTGGGAAAGCTCACCCTTACTAGGGGTCGGTACAAGGCATTTGCATTAAACGGTAGGTAGTAGGCAGGGTTTACCCATACGCCATAGCCTTGTATGGTAAATATTATATAAAGCTCATACTATTAGCTTTGTATATGAATACATAAGACTATGACGATCCTACAGTACGAAACAACCAACAAACAAACCCTTAACTGGAACCAGAAAGGATTTCGCAAGGTTCGATACTTGTAATTAGATCATTCATTTTATACCATAAACTGTAAAAGGAATAAGAAATAAAAAAGTTTTAACAATACAAAGACTTCCGAGTAACTCATAAATGAATTTTACTAGTAAAAAAAGAATCAATGAATTCTATGTAATATCTTTGTCAATTATAGTACCTTCGTCTTCATTTGCTTTCCCTTCGCAAACCAGTCACAAAAAATAAAGAGATAAAATAAACCATAGATACTATTTGTTTTATTCGCAAATGCAAAAATATGTAGTTAGTTATATATTTTAGTGCTTTTCATAAATTTGGATTTTATCTAAAACAATAAAAGAGTCATACGTGATATAAAGTGTGATATGGGTCAAGAATTCGCAGAGGGCACCACCGTCACCGAGTTTAATTATACTTTCTGTATTGTACATACATAGAGAGATGCTGACATAGGACCAAGATATATACATATATACATGTAAAGGGTTCCGTGACGTACAAATTCCCTTAACGGCATTAACATTGCAATCAGTTGGCCATTCGGAGATGAGAACGATTTAACCGATCTCCAACAGATTATACGATCTTAACCCGCATCTTGTACAGTGAACTCGGCGAATTGCCAACATCTCCCATCTTAATCGACCTTCTCCAATCGACCCAACTTCCACGTAATGTACATAAATTGCTACTGCATTATAAGATAGACATTAAGGATGTATTAAATGCAGTTTTACTATTTTTCAATGTCAAATTGGCCTGATAACAGACTTTCAAAATTTCTAGCATCCCTCAATTACAATTTTAATTAATAATTGTATCACGAACGAATTTTGAAAAATTAATGCGAAAAAAGGATCCTATATATACCAAAGGAACAGCTTTCAGCATGGGTCCACAGCGTGGATGTCTAGCGCGAGTGGAAGAGAGAGAGAGAAGCAAAGATCACTTACCACGGAATCTTCGTTTTCTTCTCAATTTGCCTTGTTTATATTTTACAGGTCCAGTATGTCCCTTTGATACTCGAGGTGCGTTCGCGGGAAGAGTTGAAGTATTTTCGGATATGGACCAATTATTTATTCATTATCACCAGGTCAATACGCGAATTTTAAAGCGATAAAGAATTACTGCGGTGCAGTCGCTTAAACAGGCTCACTGTGTTACACGTGTTCGGAAGTGGTGATAAACGGTAAAAAGTATGGGAAGAGATGCTGCGATGGGCTGAAGGTCCGAGGCAAGAAACGTCCAGGAAGAGATGATGATGATACGGATAGTGAATGATTGTTACAAACGTTCCTACGACTGACAGAAGATAAATGCAAAGGACCTAGGGTGCCAAGGAATTTCCGTGACGTAAGCGTGAGGGTCACGAGGGGTATTTCGACCTTTGACATGCTGCAATACAAAGTATTGACAGATGAGAGTACAGACCTTGAAAAATAAGATGAATTACGTGAGAGGCCTGGATCAAGCATTCGCGCAGCTTCCGTTGCAGACTCGGAGGACAAGGGACCAGGTAAATAAAATTGCGATCAACCTTGGTCGAGTGGACCGCAGTGAAAGATCGTAGGAATAATGATCGGCTAAAGTCGAGATGAGAAAAAGATGAAGAAGCGATAAATGACAACAGAGAGAGAGAGAGGGGGGTCAGGAGGGGGGAAGATCGGAAGGACGTGGATGGACCAAGAGCTTCATATTGGAGATCGACTCTCGGAAAATTGAAGTCCTCGATGTTCTTCAGTACCGATCACTCGGGATTACACTGGAAATACAAATCCAAATCCTATCCTGTCTATGGTAATCACTTTTCACACTTTTACAAGTGTGTTGTTATTCCCACATTTTTAAATGCAAAGAAGTGCTCTATGCAAAAAGTGACTACTGTAGAAATTATAGGGAAATAACACACTTGGATTTGCAGTGTACTGATCGGCAAGCGCTGCCCTCGCGCGACCAATTTTTCTATTACAATTTCTACAGTGAACTTCTAAGATATCTTGGAATCAGGATGCAGGCTATCTTTGCTATACTCAAGGTATAATATAGAAGTAATATAGCATAGATGTAAACTATAACTGTGCTTGGTCATGTATTATATTTTGGAAGTATGTTCGTAGTACAGGATATCCTCACTGATTATAAATTTCTTCATCTGAGTAATAAACTTTATATCCACTGCAAACTAAATTATTTTTAATGGGCTCGTTTAACCTTGCAACAGGTACGATATTTTTTTATGCACCGTGGATAATATTGTTTTACATAAATGATAGAATCGGAGACATAAAATATTTATGTTTTACGATTCAACTTTTAAATTGCAATTGGGATTGAAATATCGGTAAATCTTGCTAAAGCTGAGACTTTAATTACGGTCGAGCAGGGGCTGTTTTACTATAGGGATACGTGGTAGGTTTTCAATTATACTCATTTGTTATTTTATGTTTGCAAAGGGTCATGTACTGTGGGACTCAAATTATATTAATTACAAAGTCTATATTGGTTTACATTATTGTAATTAAATCATTTGGAGAGCTAGTAATAATTTTCCTTTATTATATATTATTTATTATACAGGGTTAGTCAGTAGAAACGCACCAGCAGAAGTTGGCCGCAAGTGGCCGACACGGCAGTGTGGCCTCTTCAA